>OX359276.1:41103191-41683191 GCA_947179155.2 Hedera helix | reverse complement strand
CAATGAACATAGATTAACATTTAGGCACTGAAATCTCTTCAAGTACAAATAGAAATATCGTTACAATTCCATATCTACATATTGTATAAGGATCATACAAAAAAGAGAGTCCACTTTCTCTGTTCATGATGTCCAAAATGATATTTCACTTTCAAAATTAATGTATCAAATCTCCGTATACTCAAGTTAAAATATTGGCCAATATTATGTTAAAGTTTAACTTTAAAGTGGACTTTATGGGACAGGAGTATATGCTACAATAACACGCATTATTTGGTATATAGTGCTCACTAACTGACCTCGTATCTCTGTATCTGGTACTCCTCAAAGGTAGTCACATATTGGGAATATGTATTAGTTAGCCCAGCTATCACGACATGAACGTTGCTGTTGAATTCTCCATTTCCTCCACTTGTGAGCACTGTTTTCACAGCATCACGGAGACGTCTCCCAGCCATCGTTGTAAATTCTGCCATGAAACCAGAAAAGAAGAAAGAAGAAGATTTAATCCAACAAATGATACTTACAAATATTTACCTAAAACATCCCTTAAGCTCGAAAGGAAATTTGAGAAAATAAAAATAAAATAAGAAATCAGAGAGTAGGCCTTCTTGATGTTTGGATGGATTAGGGTTGAATCAAGTGGACATGTATTTTCCACAACCAGCTGAATGATACTTAGTGTTTAACATGAAGCCTTTGGAAGCCACCAAAAAAAAAGAAGCACTTTATCATTTATACTCACCATCTCAAATCACATTAATAGCAAGTTCAAGTAAGACTTTTTAAAAACTTTTTTAACATTATCAAATGGACCGCTAGCAAAACACACAGAAATTTGGTGATAAATTTCAATTGTAAGATAAAACACGATAACAGCAGTAACTAGTGGTTACAAAATAGGCCAACCACAAGTAAAAGCAACCAATTATCTGGAAACAAAGGGGAAACTATAATCCTATTTCCTGTTATAATTAGGAAGATCTTAATTTATTTTTGGGGAAAAAAATGTTGATTTTCTTGTCTAAATTGGCTTTAACTTTTAGTTTTCCACTTCAGGATTAAGTTCAAGCTGGCGTGATTGGCTGTAAATTCTGGGGTTGCAGTTTCTGCCACATATTCAATCAAGTCCCTTTACAGAACAATTCCAATATCTTAGCTAAAAGTTTGAATTGGGTCTGAAACAACAAAATTTGACCATTAACCACATGCAGGGGATGACTAATACAAACTTCAACTTTTGTTCAGCAAGACAACAAAGCCTTGCATAATAATGGATTTTTCAGCCTGCAGGTGAATTATCAATTTTCGATCCAGAAAATAAAGAAGGCATATATCCCACAACAACAGCGTTAAGAATTGGAAGAAAGGAAGGAAAAGAACAAACAAGCAAAGTTACTACCTCCAGGTACACTGAGAATGACCAGCTGCCCTATCCTTATCATCTGGATTGGAAGTATCGAAGGCTGCAAAAATAGGAGATTAGCAATGTCATGCAAGTTATAAGCATGAGCAATCTTGGCTACAGTTTTCAAAGGAAGACGGTGTTCCCACCTATGCAGAATATGGTTCATGGTCAGATAAATGCAATTCAGAGTTCTGGGGGTGGTGAGGGAGAAGACAATACGGCTGCTAATAGTATTATAAACAATTTAGTCAACCTTATAAACAGGAGCCTCACTTTCTGTTTTCCCCTCTCAGTAAGAAACTAACAGAAAGTTAAAAACACAGTGACTTCTTTTTTCTAGGCATACATGGAACGCGAGATTGTAAGGTAATTGTCCTCCTATCAACCGTGCATGTCCCTTAGGATCATATGGTTGTCCATTTGTATTTAGTCTGTGTGCCATATTTTGGACACGTAATAGGTGATTCTAAACCCTTCGACGAAACATTGGACAAAAACCTTAGCAATACCAGAATAGTAACTAAATATATTACTATTTATGCAGTAAGTTTTCTTTTTCGTAAGATCTCAACTCAAACAGTCTTAATCAAAAGGGTTGCTTCATTATAAAAAGTAATATGATATAAATGGAAATCTAATTAATTTTAGCTTCTTAGAGAAGTTTAACATAATATGACGTTAGCTTCAAATTTTATGATAATGCGTAATAAAATTCAATATAACTAACAAAATCTTCCTTAATCTGCACATAAAATTTTATCCCCCAAAAAAACTGTGATTTGAATTCTGTGATGCATCAATCGTGAGTTGTTAAACACAATAAATCTTATTTTGAAATCACTCAACTCACTTAAAAAATGTTTTCTTTTAAAAATATATATATAAAGAAGAATTTTATTGATATAAGAGAGGAGAAGAAAACAAGAGTAAAAAAACTTCAGGTATAAGAAAAATAAATAAATAAAAGCCAAAATAAAAAATCAGATTAGAAACTATCTAATTCTGCCCTAAGCACCCTCCCTTATGGCAGTTTGGTGATACTAATTGACCAATTATTCCAACACGAAAAAGTTTGATATGTAAGAATACGGAACAACATTTTTTCAATATTTAAATTCACATTGTTATCCCTGTTCTATAAACTGAGATGATCCCCGTTCCAAGTAACATACTTTTTCTTTAGCTCAGGACTAAATGAAAGCTTATGCATGTATCTAAGTTGAGTTACCCTTTAGAGACTCAAAAAGAGCCTTTAGTTTCCTAACTTATACATAAATTTTCATCTCCAAGAAATGCATACACTCATTATATGTGACTCCCTTACTATTAACTATCAGGACAAAATGAAAAAAATTCAATAGATCATGTATATCCCATCCCATAATCCATATGCAGAAAAGCTAGTCTCTTCCAATCTTAAATGTTTAGCATTCTTTTGATTTGATAGGTAGTAATATGATTATTTCAGTTGGAAGCAACAAGAGCTCTAAATTTGGTACCAGGAAACTCTAGAGAGGAGTAGTAGATTGAGTCAATACAAGGAGGCATACTTGTATAGACTTTAGAAAGTCACTTTTTATTTGGAAATTCTACACAACTAACTCAATCCACACATATAAACAAAATGTCTCAAAAGTTGTGCAACTTACAGCCCAGTCGTACGGTTCCTTCATTTCACCAGTATCAAGCAAGATAGGCTTTGGACGTTGACAATCAACTTGCTCCTTGCCAGGTGTTTTAAGCAAATTGCGAACCAATCTCCAAAATGCATTCCCCTTAAGGAACATGATGATAGAATAAGAATCTGAAAGAATTTCTGATAATATATTGTCACCTAAGGATCTATAAAATAGCAACTTTCCAATTTACCTTGTTATCTCCTTGCTTAAAATCAAAAGCTCCAGGTCCATCAGTTGTACCAGCAGCAAATGCAAAACCCATGGCAGCAGGACATGTTTTAACTATCTCACTACCTCCTCCTTGTTTGGGAAGTGTCACATCAAGCTTCGAGAAGTCCAGATAAGCATGGCGATAATCAACCTTCCCCTTCAACTGCTCAGATGCTTTGTTGAAAAGATCTACAGCTTTTTTGAATTGCCTGTCTCCAATAATACGTGTACTTTCAAATTCATCTGGGTAGCTGGGCATGAAAAATAATACATCAGTAACAAGTGTAAATATGTTTCACATAAAAAAATCTAAGCACACAGAAATATGTGTACCCTGGTCCTCGGCCATAGCACAACTCATTCTTCCCACCGCAAGTACTTTGATTGAAATCACAAGGTAGCCCAGTATCCGTGCAGAATGCGCCAAGCACATTTGGACTAACATCACCACAATTGGATTGACAAAATGCAGAAACAAATCTAGGCTTGTCAGCCTGCCTAAGAATACTCCTGACACGATTTGCAACACTCAAGATCCTGGTTGCTGGTTTACCAGAAGAAGACTGGAAAGAAGCAGCTAGTTCCAGTAATTCATGGTCTGCATTTAAAGGACTACTCTTTAGCAAAAAGTAGAGTAAGCTACAGTTTATTTCTTCTCTTCATATCGACACTGATAATTTGTCTCAGATCCTCTCTGATCCACGTTGAGTCTATGTCAACTTCTTTTTTTGATAGGTTATTAAATCCACTCGAAGTGCCAAGAAGGGGACTGTGGAACATATACATGAAATGGATGTGGATGTCACATCCAGATCCATTTGTCAAGATTCTGTCAAACAGAATTTCTCTTTGCCATGGTATAATGATATAAGATCAGTAACCTTTGTAGTTGTAGTATGAAATTGCCAGTCAGATACTATACTTATTGGATATAAGCACAGCTTACAGCAAGGATTTGGCTTACACAAATATCATAATTTTATCATATAATATAATGAACCAATCCAACTATTCTGATAGAATATCCTTCTAATCGCTGAAGGAACTTTACTCATAGACTACTGAACATACTGAGCAGAAACAAAAAGCTATGCAGCATTTAAGCTCAGCACTGATGCAGTTTGGATCGTTAGTCACGAGCCGGTGGAACATTGTTATTATAAAAGTAACAGAATTCTCTAGATTCATAATAAAGGCAACACAGTGAATATACAATAGCATGAGTCTTTGGAGTTGACGGTATAGAGACTGGTTTAAGATATTATATAGATTATACACCTCATTTGTTTAACCAGTTTAATAGTGTAATACTATATTATGCAATTAACTTGACCATGTCTGGAGGTATGAAACCTTCACAAGAACTAACTTATATTTCTGAGGCCTAACACTTCTCTACTCATCACAAATAAGCTTAAGATTTAAGGAGGGCTCAGGCTTTTTGACAGTTGAAGACAATTACAGCCCCTAGCAGGCAAGCAATGGTAACAAACGTAGAGAATAGATTTTCATGTAATTAATAAATATGCAGGCTAGAAGATACCAATCATTTTTTAGATATTCCATAAAGGCATATAGTCTATAAATATCTTTAACTTTTGCACCCCAAACAATTCCAATCAGTTTTTGACATTCTAAATCAAAAACAAAACTATGTTAAAGTGCTATAAACTTACGAGTTTGATGAACACCAGGAATTATGTTTGAAACTCTTCGAGGGATTTCATTAACTTCAGATTCATTGAGATTCATGCTTCCAGCACCATTCCGATCAAACCAGTCTTCCATAAACCGTGCCGCAGCTCCTTTGTTGTCTCCACTTATCAACCCGTTTGTACGACTCATAGAAGTTCCGTGAGCTGCAAACCAATTAAAGCTACCTACTGGTCCCCATTCATCATCTATGAATTTCAAAAGTGTCATTTCTTTATCGCCATCATACTTATATTTACTGCGTTCTGCTGCAGGATTATTAAGATAAGCACTAGGGCTGCGGTTCACACCAGCATCTAAAATCTCTCCTGTAATACACTTGAAGAAATCATGAGAATGATGTTCAAGATTTAAGTGAATAACATCTCCACTTCAAAGATCTCCTGAAAATTCTTAAAAATTGTTTCCAACAATGCAGAATGTGATGAAACAGAATATTGAACACATAACAGTCAAAAGTAATAAACCATTATCTACCCATGCTGCTATGAATGTATACAAAAGCTCTACTTTATATACAGATATAGATGCCATTAATTGAGAATGCACTGAAATAGACCTAGCTACATAGGAGTAGAAATTTAAGCACGAAGCAAAAAAATAATTAGCAGTTCCACATGCTAATCGATAGGGATAACTCTTGGAGTGGGGCATTGTACCTATTTTTAGCTCTGAGATGTTGGCAGAAATGTAAGACTTCACATTTCAAGAACAACTTGAGAAAAAATTTACCCATAAAGTTGATAGATGAGTTTACCATAACATCATAACTTTATCAAAGAATGTTTCATGTAAATGATAGTAAGTAAATTTGCAGGTACTAGATTGAAGATCATATGCTATATAGTGTTTATTCTATTCATATTAGTCCTGTAAAAAGATTTCAAAATCTCTCATGGGTTCGAAACTCCAAAATAAAGTTATGGATTTCCATCAATATCTGGCAGAACAGGAACATAAAGCAGTTGTCTCTATGGCATAACCTTTGAAAAAGTCTTGAACACATCCAGTACCTTTATTTACAAAAACTGATCCAGGACGGAGATTTTCATGAGCTTGGATGATGCTCTGCTCGATGCCATTGACAATAACATCAAAAGACTGACGAACAAATCCCAGTGATGTTACAATATAAACAACATATTGGAGATAACCCCCAGGGCCAGCATGGGTGTGAATGCCACTAATAGCAACATTCTTTGCAGTATATAGGTCCCCATACCTGAAAAAGAAACAATATTCTGCTTCAGTTCAATGTCAAGCCTCGGAGATACTATATAGAATTGATTAGCTGGCTGTGACTGTGAGCAGTAGTACATTAAAATTATCAATTTCACGTGCCTTTGATACCAGTCCACAAAGTATATAGTATCACATTCACAAAATATATTCTAAAAGCAAACTAGTTAAGCATCAACATGAAACTTTGCATCTAAGACTTTATGGAAGATGTAATTTAGTGAGATCATAACTACCTTGCCTTCAATCTCTCAAGAACTTTAATTGTCACAAGTTGTGACGCCATGCAGGCATCAAGATTTACAAATACAACTCTGTTACCCTGCGGCTCTGCTACAATAAATGCACGAGATCGCAACCTGAAGTGAACACCAGATGCAATCTGGTCTGTATTAGCATAACCCATCATGTTGACATCTGCCGCAGGCCCTGTAATGTCATAGCTTCCGAGTCCAATTAGGTAATTAGAAGCAGAGGCCACTCCTTTACCGTTCTGCAGCAGAAGTAGCAGAGATATCCAGAAACAAAAGCTTGCAAACTGTCTCTGAACTTTGATACCGAGAAGAGAAACTGACTCCATCACAACTCCAATTACTCCACCAATTAGAAAGATTGAAGCTCAATCAGTTCTTTGCATTTCCTTCATCACAGGCCAAAAGCCATGTCATCTATCTTCTTAGATAGAAATTATAAAACAAATGAAAAGACAACTTAATATTCTTTTCTGGAAACACATGTTAACCAAGGCATGTGAACATCTTTAAATATGTAAATATGAGTTGCTAAACAATATACTTGGTACTCCCTCAGTTCCACAAATTAGTCTCACTTGCCAAAAAATATTGTTCCAAAAAAAGGGTCCCAATTCTTTTGATTGTAGTATAAAACAAAATAATGTCACCGGTTTAATATCATAATTTCATTATTATGCCATCATTATTTAATTAATTACCTAATAAATGAAGGTGTAAATATGGAGCAAAAACTTCTTCTTTTTTGTTGGGCTGGAGCTGGAGCAACAACTTATCCTCAAAGTATGTAAGTTTTCCAAATGGGACTCTCTTTTCTGTGGAATGGAGGGAATGTATACCTTTTTATTCTTCAGAATCAGAGACGCATTATACTTCAAGCAATCTACTCTACAGTAATTAGCTTCATCTGATCTATAAGTTCAACTAAAATTTGGGGGATAGATAATTACACTATAACTGTCAAAAATTATCTTATACAAGAAATTCCAAGTGAGTAGAAACAGACCAAATTGTTCAAATGAACAAGATAATACAAAGTTGTATTTGACTCCTGGGATCACTTCTTTTTATTCTAAAAATGGAATCATTTGGATCACTAGACAAAGTTTCAAATTCAATACTTGTATGGAGATTGGTGCTTCATTCACTAGTTTTTCACTGTAAACAATCTGGTCTTAAATAGTAAAGAAATCACCTCCCCGTTTGGTTTCTACCATAAGCAAACCATGTCATCATTTCATCATAGAACTACTTCAGCAACTACAGGTAGTTAACTAAATTTCTAACACATATAGAACAATTAATTAACAGATAACAGGGCGTTTCAGGGCGAAGTAATGTCTTAGCCAAAGCCTGGGGTCCGGGGTGGGGTGGGGTGAGGAGATTTAGTCGGACTGCGGTTGGATACTCCACAATATCAAAAAAAAGAAAAGAAAAAAAAAGAACAATTAATAGAACAAAAATTCCATAAACCTAATATGCATAAATACGAAAATTTGGAATCGATCTGTACCTCAAAACAGCTCGAAGAAGAATAATGCAGTATTCTACAGATCGCCGCCTACCAAAAATTCCAATGAAGAAGTAAAAAAATTAGAGAGGAAGAGTGGGTGTGATTGCAAAACTGTTGGTCTTGTTCAATGGAGTGCGAGCGAAGATATATAGATCGGCATTCCTTCAGTTGCGGAGAAGTAAAACTAGTATTACTAGCGATGGCGGGTCCTGTAGTATTGTTATCCGAAACACGCATTGTGGACTTGTGGTTGACTAACTAAATTTTGTATTGAAGTGTTGATCTGATATGAAAATTTATTTATATTTAATAATAAGGCACCGTTTGATTAACCTTAAATTAATATAATGATTTTGTGATATAATAGATCATTATATTAATTTGATATTTTTTTTTTGTTAGATTCATCTATCACATATATTATCCTATTATATATGTAATACAATTACGTTAATTTAAATTTTTTTATTATATTTATTAATTAATGTATTCACTCATTACTTTTATAATATAATAAATTATAAAAAATAAAACAATAATAATTATAATTAATTTAATATTTTATTTTATTTATTACATATAATTATATAATTTAATGGATCAAATATAATTTTGAATATAATATAATAACATTATAATTATTACACAAATATTAAAAATCAACCAAACAAACATATCGTAATAATTTATTACTATTATATTACAACTCTATTATATTACATAAATTATTACATTACATCAAATTTTTATTCGACAAATTAAACTCCACTCAACTATCTTATTATATTTATGTCGTGTTAGTATTGTATTATCGTATCGTGTCAAAATTTATCATCTCTAATTATTGCTAGTGCCAGATTACAAGTGGCTGCAATTAAAATCAAATTAAGAGAAGTAACAATTTATAGCAGCACTAAATATGCGAGGCAGATAAATATGAAAATTTTAATTTTTTTGTGACATATTCTAAAAAAAATGAAAGATTCATTCATTCAGTTATAAAAATACTAATCATACATATAATGGAATTGCATTAATTCACACTCATTAGTTAGTTACATGGTTAAAATGAAATTATTATTAATATTGTGTGTGAAGTGCATAATATTTCTTTACTTATCATTCAGATTCTTGATTTTATTTTTGGATTTTGTATTCTGAATCCTTTTAGTATCTATAAATAAGTATATTTATTAGATTATAATTTAATATTTACTAAATTTATACTTGGTTCTTATCTAATTAATTGCAAATGAAAAATTGGATACCACAATTTATTTATTTTTGTAAAATTATCATTTTAATTTATAAAAAAAAAATCTAATTGTAATTAAAAAAAAACTTATTTGAAACATGAGTACCTCTTTGGCATTGCCATTATAACAAAAAATTAAACAAGATAATATGATTGAGGCTTTTCATTAAAATATGGACTCTGTTAATATGTCACAATCATGTTATCAGTTAGTATAATTTTATTTGTTTTTTTGGTAAAGATAAAATATGCATCAAATTTGAACGAAACTACAACGAAATTTCCTACATGTAATAAATGCTACTACTTTATTGGAAAATTACGTGACGTTACTTGTTAGTATAATGGAGTGGAGGACAATTAATAGTAGTTCGTAGTGGTCTGTAGGAAAAATGTGTGCCGCCCCGTGTGGATTATAAGTTCATAACTATATACTTTTATATTTACAATATAATACGAACAAAATTAAGAATAAAAAAATAATAATAATGTTAGAGTTTTAAATTTTTAATTTTAAATGAAAAGATATTAAATATTTTAATAATAATTTATAATATAATTAATTACATAATATTTATTCAACTAATATTATAATAACATGTAATTTAAAATACTTTATAAGACAAAATATTTAAAACCTCTGGTATCGCCCTTCAAAGAATAATTGCAAATCTATATGCAAAGTACTATTATTGTTAGAACGGTAATATATATAAAATGAAAAATGATTTAATTTTGAAAAGTGTAAACACTATATTTAAAGGGATAATTGCCCCCACTCAAATTGAATTTGTTATTTAATTACAAGTAATTCAATTATAAAATACAATAAAATCTGCAGATAATAAATTTGAAGATTTTTTTTTTAAAAATGCTACAAGACTTGTTAATTTTGATAAATAAAAAAATAAAAATAAATGAATATAATTTCTCGACAAAACTCTCCATTTATAGAGTTTAAAAAGTACTTATTCCCAAAATATAACTGTTGAAATAATATTTTTTTAAAACAAATAATCGTGTGCATCTCACTCTCTTGATCAAAAAAATTAAAATACTTGGTAAACGTATACGCAAAGTGTTAAGCACGCTTCTAAAGCGTTATCGTCATATTTTTTTTATTTTTTTTTAATATTAATAAAATATCCCACTACATAAAGTTGAGAGAAATTTTATTTTTCTTCTTCGCGGGTCCCTCGATCTCAAATAGGGATGAAAAAATATTGAAATTGGTGCAAGCATGATGACTTGAGAAGAACATTAGCAATATGAACATGCAAGTGTGAAGATATGAACATGCAAGAGAGAAACTGTTAAAGAAGACTCTTCCCTCTGTCGTCTACTCATCTCTTGAACAAAACTATAATCAACTTCCAATTTTTAATGTATAAAGTCGAGAAAAATTATTTTTCTTCCACGTGGGGGACCCTCGATCTCAAAGAGGGATGACAAAATATTGAAATTGGTGCAAGCATGAAGCCTCTTCGCGCTGTCATCTCTTAAACAAAACTATAATCAACTTCCACACGTTTTTTTATTATTTTTTAATTACACGTTCGGACTTATGTTGTGGCACTAACCGACAGTTATTAATTCAGTAAAAACCTAATGTATTATATTTATTTATTTTTTATTTCTTAAGGTACTCGCAGTTATTACTCCTTGAATGTGCGCTGCCTAATCTTCTAACCCCAAATTAAAAAATAAATATTTAAAATTTGGCTATTAATTAATATTTTTTTGGATAAGTACGATATTAAGAAAACGTCACACACAAGGGTGTGAATACAAACCTAGAAACCACTAAATTTGGACGATGGGTATTTACCATAGTCAACTGACCCCTATGTTTTGTTTTGTTTTACACAACAAGTCATTGTGTAAAGAAATAATGACGTCGTAAACGGGAGGAAATCCAACACATGGTCCCGGCGTTCACGCCAATACTTGAATTAGCATTTGGCGGTGTTACACGTATTGCGTACATAAATTATGTACAAATAAATAAATAAATTATCTCTTCATTTCTATCCTTAAAAAGACTGTTAGAAAAAGATGACTTTATTAATCCATGTGAGACAGGAGTCGAATTAATCTTTCCGACAATACATGAAGAGATTTCGTGAAGCAGTAACTGAGATCCCAACCCCTAAATCTGGTTCAGGCAATATAGTTTCTCATACTAGGTCTGAATATCGACAAATATAGTCGCCTGATTGAGGAAATCATCTCCAAAGTCCCTTAAATTTTAACTGATACCTATAATAAGTCGAAAACTTCATAGAGATGAAAGAGGTTATCACCAATCGCCAACCTTCGGAGTCCTTCAAAATATAATGATGGCTATCATCAGAGAAGAGACACCAAAATTGATGGTTCTGATAGAAGAGATGATGATTGGAGGAGGGGTTATAATGGTGATCGAAGAAGCAAAGATGACAATTCCAACAAAGGCCAAGGGCAAGCACGAAAACTCTTCGAAGAAAGACTACACCCCTCCTGAATGCTAGCAGAACCAAAATTGTCAATGAAATCAAATATGAACCCATCTTCAAGAGACCTCCGAAGATAAAAAAAAAAATTGTTAGAAAAAAGAACAATGATAAGTACTGTTCTTATCATGAGGAGAAGAGTCATAATACCAAGAAGTGTTACCAGCTAAAGCATTCCCTTGAGAATTAGGTAGAAAAGGGAAATATAGATTACTATATAGCAAGTAAAGGTAAACAATCAACCTTTAATTGAATCGCATTGCATCCCTTTAGGTTACCGCTGTGACAACCCCAAATTCGAGCTCACACGACCCAAACTTGAGTCGTCAAAATACACAACAACTATTATAATATAACGTACGACGTACCATAATATAGTATTCAAATAATACACAACTAAGTCTTCATTATTATTGTCACACTATTTTACAACTTATGAAGACTAATACAGCTACAATTCGGACCTTCACTCCATCCCCTGATTAAACCCAGCTACTCTCTCATCTCCCGTTGAATAACAATGGAACAAAAAGGAAATGATAAGCTTAAATAGCATAATAAAGAATAACATGACTAAGATAATGATGAATAAATTATCATTAGTCTTCAACATTTGATTTCTTGATAGAATATAATAAGCAACAAATTTTAAATCAACAACTGCAATTAAATTCTTAAACAGCGTTTAGATCAATAACTGCAGAGTATAACAGTCATTATGAAAAATCATATAGACTATGATTTCCACTCGTTTCTCTTTTTTAGAAAAACATCACCAACTTTTATCATCTGAAACACCACTGGCCATGATTATGTCAA
The DNA here is from genome assembly GCA_947179155.2 of Hedera helix. Taxonomy (NCBI): domain Eukaryota; kingdom Viridiplantae; phylum Streptophyta; class Magnoliopsida; order Apiales; family Araliaceae; genus Hedera; species Hedera helix. The sequence continues at coordinate 41,670,612 of OX359276.1, read as the reverse complement.
ACAACAGTTCTTCTTTGCTTCAAGCCAAAGAGAACATTCATCACGTGCCCTAAAAGACACACAACATTTATATCGCATTTATCCTATCATATGTGCCCCAGACCACATATATTCATAACAATATGATTATAATGATTAAAACAAATAGTAGTGATATAAATGATTAACAGAATAAAGAGAATAATAGGATAAATAATAGATATCAAAAGTTTACATTTTTACTTTGTGTAAATTCAAATAATGTCCAAATTATCAACATGATGTGGACTGAAAGTCAAGAATGATATTCAAGATTCCTAATTCAAAAGAACAATTGAAGTTCAATAGAAAAGTTCAAGTAAATAGGAAGGTTCAATTGAAATGATATTAAATGAAGTGCAAATTATTAATCATTTCAGGAATTTTACCGAACAATACTTACCATAGTAAGTTTAAGAGTGTGAAAGAAAATGATATCCTCTACTGTAGTAAGTTTAAATGATAGAAAATAAAAAAGATGGCATCCCTTACCTTAACTCGTGAAAAAAGACTGCTTTAAGTGCAGTCGATCAACTTATATATTTATAATATAATTAGTAATTACCACATATAAATTTTATGGTGTATGATAACTCGTATATTATGAACTATCAAAATTATTTATATAATATAATTTTTTGTAGTGTAATAAAGTATAACAATTTGAAAAATAGTTTTCGAAATAATATTTCAAAATAATTCTTCCAAAGAAAGTTTTTCAAAATAAATATTCTCAAAGAAGTCTTCTAAAGGAAGATTTGTGAATACCGTATGAAATAGGTATTTGTGCAATTACTACTCTTTAAATAAAATACTTACTTGAGAAATTCTTGCACTCCTTTTAGTTTACTAACACTCAAAATAACTTTACTATTCTTAGAGAAATAATCACAAAATACTTATAAAAAAACTTTATGTTTTAGGTGTAATTTTTCTATTCAGCTGAGCAACCTATTTATAGAAAAAGAAAATGCACTGTGTGTGGTAGGTGAGCTGCTGGCGTGCTGTACACCTGCCTGAAATTTCAGTGTTGGCGGCAGCAACCTAGCTACTTTTTCTTCACCAAATTTCCAGCAACTCAAATTCAATTTCCATTTCTCATGTGACCCCCACAGAGGGTCTACATGTTTTCTTACTATTCATATATAATAATCAAAATGCTCATAGTAATACAATAATTAAGGTAATATTACAACAGTAATAACAATAATTTAACAATAATGTAAGAAACATGTTACTAATAATTATTAATTTAATAATATAATTTACTGTGTATTTGCTATTGTGATAATTATTTGGTTCAATAATTTTAAAATACAGTGCAATAACAATTATTGGTTCAATTATATAAAATATAGTGTAATGACAATTATTTGTTTAATAATATAAAATACAGTGTAATGACAATTATTAAATCAATAATGCAAAATATTGTGTATCAACAATTATTGATGAATAATGTGTGTCGACGCCGGGAAAAGTCGTTTCGTTTTTTATAATCTCCCTTTCCAATTTTAGCTTTTGGGTTAAGATGTGATTTTGAAAAGGGTCGGCTTGAGTGCCGACAGGGTTTTTGAAAGATCGATTTTATGATGAACCAATTGACCAAAGTCGCCAGTTGGTATAATTAAAATAGATGTACCAACTCATCCGAGTTTTGTTTTCGTAATCGCAGTGGCTCATATGTGACTCCGAATTAATTGGTCCGCAAACCGAGATTTATAGAGTTCAGGGACTTGCTTAAGCGAGGGGAAGGTGTTAGGCACCCCCCGACTTCCGTGAAAACACGGTTACCGCAATCTTGATATTTTCCTATCCTTTTAAATCCTAAAATGTGTGTGTGCGCATGTGTATGTGTGTGTGCCTATGAAGATCGTTGTAATGCTTTATTTCTCGGAAGTACTTCTGAAATCTCGTTGACCCTATGCATGAAGGATTCGATTCGTTTTGAAAAGTTCATTTTTTGCTTTCGTTTTGATAACAAAATCTTTAATGATGACATTTATAAAACAAGGTTTTCGAATCCTTCGTCAAATAGGAATGAAGCTCATCCGATACTTTCAATTTTATTTTAGCCTACGGATTATCTAATATCCTAGTTTGCTTGATTTTATAAAAAGCTTCATCATTTCATTTCAAAATCATTTTCTCGTGTCAAAAGGGAAAACCAAGCATTAAACTAGCGTTGAGGCTATTCATGGGCATGTGAGTCATCCAAATAACCCCAAATGCCCACAATCGCACATTTCACTATTATAGGGCCTTAAACCCGATTTTCGGTATCGATATCGCTTTAAGGCCCAAAAAATACATTTTACATCGAAATGACTAATAACAAGAATCACAATTAACCCAACAATCCATCTTCGGGATTCTATTAATAGCCTTGAATCGGTATTTCAAGGCATTAATTTCATCCCTAGGCTCACAACCGCAATATCACAACAATATATTAAAACTAATCAAAATGCCCACACGAACATCATCGGAAGGCTAGGCCGTAAAAATGCACGCAACGTGCTCCTTAGCCCACCTCAATCCGGGCTTATTTAATGAATCAAACCCCAAATATTGCAACGAGACCAATCTAATACAATAATATTTACTTAATCAAATGAAATCTAGATCTTATAACTGGAGCTCACATAGGTGAGTCCAAATTATAAATCTAACCCAATAACACAAATATAATCGATAGAAATGCTCAGATAATACACGGAAACAAATATTAAATAGCACAATTCCACAAAATAACAAAATAAACGGTAGATCTATTACAAAAGAGTCAATATCATACAAATCGAGCCTTTTCACCTTGAATTCGGAAGGAGAGCCGAGAAAGAGCTTCAATACACCATGGATCTAACTTTTGACACCCAAAGATTAAACAAAAATAGACTAGATCTAGTATTTAATACACCATGGATCTCTCTCTTTTTTCCTATTCTTTTCTTCTTCTTTTTTTTTTGCTCTCGGATCCCCTCTTTTTCTTCTCTCGCGTCCTCTTTTTCTTCCTCTCGTGTCTGAGACATTGTGCAATGTGCAAGAACCACTTTATCATATCAATAATATGAGACATTATGTACTACTGTGTGTTACTATATAATATCATGTACTACAGTAAAATACCATAAAATACTGTATGTTACTATTCTTTTATCACCGATATTTTAACAGGTAAAAATGATAGTACCGTTGACTATTTTTATTTAAAAAGGTTACTTCTATCGTTTTCTATATCCGATAATATTATGTTGTGGAGTCTACCAATAATTGGTTATTTCGGCGCCGTCGTACAACTCGAATATTTTCCGACAAATCAAATATTCCCATGCAAAACAAATATTGTCCGACATAATAAAATTTGCATATAACATTCTTAACTTTTATCTTTGTCAATTTAACCACTTATTGTTTCAAGAAAAATATATATAAAGAAAAATTAAATTTTGTATTTAATAAAATTAAGAGTCTTACAACTGCCTTGCAAACTAAGGTACCGTGCAATTATCATATCCAATATTAATTCTTACGTGATTATTTCATTTTTCACCAAGGTTTCTTTATATAATTCTATATAAAAGTTGTAATTAACCCTATTAAATCGGTGTAACTGGACTGTAAATACAAGGTAGATAATTGAGGTACGGGGACATTATTATTCTATCATATTAAATACTATCTACCTCCATTGCTAACCTACCTTGAGTTTGTTCTTATTCTCATACCAAATGTATTCCCCCGATAACTCAAGTCGTCAAGTACTTTTGGTGATTTTTTATGTGTAGGTTCACATTTATATCGGTGGTTGAATGTTGGACAAATTCGAGCGCGTTATAAGAAATATAAAATATAAAATATATATATATATATATATATATATATATATAAAATAATAGTAATATAATTAAATTTATGATGACAAAAGAGAAAAAAAATAGTGTGATAACCAACTATGTCGGTGACTGTGAGAGCCCCTTTATAACATAGATATAAAAGATTATTAAACTTGGGGTGTTTAATCAATATTATGACAATCTCTTTTAAATTCCGTAGGCCTTAAAAATAGGTAAATTAAAACAATCATTTTGAATTAAAAACTTTAACCGAACCTAAAATAAGAAAATTTTGAAATATTATGCATATTTATTGATTTATATTCAATAATTTGCTTTTAAATAGTGACTGCGAAACACACTATACTTATATTTAAATAAAAAATTGAAACATGAAAAAAAAATTTTTAGCTCCCCTCCATTACACCTCTCTTTTAATACACTAATTATTTAATTTTAATAATTTTATTAATAATGATTAAAGCATGTTGATAGATAGTTGATAATATTAAGATCAATGTTACAAGAAAATAAAAACATTAAAAATATTTTTACCTCTAAAAGTTTAAAAGAATTTTTAAACATTGAAATTTTAATGAAAAATTTATATGTTTATCAAATGATAAAAAAATATCAAATTATTTTTATTTTGAGAATAATAATACTATTCAAAACTATAAAATAATTAATCGACGTTGTTTCAATTATAATATTTAAAATTATATAATAAAAAAATACTAATGTATCGGATAAAACTTGAAGGAACATATAACGGAGGGGAGCTAATAATTCATACGGAAAAGGTGGTAAGATAACATGCACAAATAAATAAATAAATAAATAACATTTTATTGTGGATTTGAACACATGTACAGTAAACATAAAAATAAAATAAAAAATCATTGTGCTTCATGCCGGCTAGGGAACGTCGCATTGACATTTGACAAGCATTATAATACAGGTTGTCAAAATCAGGATCCTAAGCAAGATTGTTTTTGGGTTCACAGCATCGTATTGTATTGTAGAATTGCATCGTAGATTCGTAATATTCTATCAAAAATGAAAAGTAAAATCATTTTAGTATTAGAATGTATCTTAAATGGTTGAACACAACGATATTCTATAATTCTATCTTATTAAATTTGACTTGTTGTAGCATTTCATTCTTTTTATTTGAAGTTTTCAACAAAATTTTGACATAATCTCCGCATAAAATTGGTCTTTTATCACATTTTCAACCATAAGTCATAGTCAAATACCAATTTCATAAATTAATTCTAAGACTCGAATGTCCAAATTCATGTCATCTAGAGTTCATAATTTCATATTTTATATGTATTAAACTTAACAAACAATTAACTAATTCTCAAATTTAAACACAAATTACATAATTAAATGCCTAAATAAAATTATCCTGAACTCGTATTTTCGAAAAACTAATAATCATTATAATTATAGATATTAAGCCTTCACTATTGTACTCATTACAAAATCAAAACGTAACATTATTAATTATTTGAAAACAACAAATAGGTTTCATAAATTATTATTCAAAATACAACCAATTATGTACAAGTTTTTTATTTTACCATTTCAAATGCACTACAATTACGTTCACATCTTGAGGAATTACATGTCAAACTCAATAGCCTTATCGCAAATTGCTGCAACTCAAGAAAATCAGATCCATATGAATCCCACCAATCAGCTATAACATTTGTATTTTGTATTGTTAAGGGATTAGTTCAAAAACATACTACTCCAAGAAGAAGAAAAACTAACTTGCTAGCTATAATAAGACCTGGAGCCTTATGCATTCTAGTCTTTATTGCAGTGTCTACTCCAAACAAGCACTCATCGCTATTGCGAACCATTCTGTGTAAAACATTATACAGCCCATTTTTAACTTTGGTTTCGTTGCAAAAAGTAAAATAATGAAAATGAGGGTTGAGGTAGTTTGCCGCCGCATGTAGATCAGTACGAAGTTTCTTATTCCACCTTGTATCAATGATATTGTAACACTCCAGTCCCACATCAGTTAATGTGAGATATTTGGATGTGTTTATAAGAACCCAAGTTTAAAATGTTATTGAGACAGCTCATTGGGTTTTGTTTTGCTGTGATTTGATTCGGACTCGAGATTTGACCCGGGTCGTTATATATGGTATCAGAGCCGACTCTCAAAAGTTCGGGTCGGGTATATCCCATATAGTCTCGTAACTGAAATTATGTATGATATTGTTAATCAACTAACATGTCATGAAAACTTAAAATAAATGCATTTTTTAAGTTAATTACCTTTTTTTTTTAACTCCATTAAAGTTCTTTGCAATTTGTTCCACGGCACGCTCCATTGCCTCAAAAAGAAATCCCATTGATGGCTTCTCATCTCCATCCATCAACTTAGGTACTTTGACAATAGGACCAGCTGCTCACATGCAAACATCAACATTTTTCCAAAACCCCCTATGATCCAATACAATTTCTACCACTGTCTTGCCCTTTTTTTGCTTGGCATAGCTACTAGACCTCTATTTGTTAGAAGTAAAGAGAGACATCAATCCCCCTCTTTGCTCATTAACGCGTCTCAACGAGAAATAGGCTATTGCAAATCGCGTCACTGCAGGTCTAAGAAGTTCAACCCCATTTGTGAAGTCTTTCATTCAACTGACAAGTTTATCCCTCGAGTATATGTATGAATAATGGTCCTAGCCTGAGAAATTGTTGTGTTATGAATTTTGAATTTTTTGTCAAGATCTTCAAGCATAAGGTCTATGGAGTGAGCTGCGCATGGTGTCCAAAACAACTTTGTCCTCTTTTCCTCCAACGTTGTTCCTGCAAGCTTGTAGTTAGAAGCATTGTCTGTCACAACTTCCACAACATTATCCTCACCAACCTTTTCCACCACCTCATCTAGCATCTCAAAAATCTCAAAAACAGTTTTATTAAATGAGATGTGTCCAATGGTGACAAGAAAATAGAATCGTTCGGACTATTCACAAGAAAATTGCAAATTGATCTTCTCTTCTCATCCTATCCGACCGTCTATGGGACATAATGCTACAACCAGTTTGTTTCCATTGCTCCTTCATCTCAGCTGTCATTTGACAAACTGCATCCCTGTCCATGTAATTTTCTGGTATAGTTGTTTGACATTTTCCTTTAACCATATATCTATCAATCTCGCGCTTCCCACCTGTCTCTTTCTTTTGACATACTACCCCTTCATCACAAGAATCTGAATCAATTGCATAACTCTTCTTTTTTCTCTTCCCGGATTCTTGGCAAAGCACCTTTCACATTTCTCTCATGGCTTCTTCAAGAACTTGTGTACATGCCCCCACATTTTTGCTAGTACAAGCCAATTGATGTTTGTGCCTGAAAATACCTCCTGAACGAGTTTCCTTACAATACTTGCACCGCACTTTCTTACTAGTTGGATCAACATCAACAGGATGTTTCCATCCGGGATCAAGCCGACTACCGAGTGCATTTTTCCTTTTTAGAACTTGACATTAGTAGACCGAGAACCTGAAAAGTTATAAGATTAACATCAAATTGCAGCAGCAGCAGCAGCACAATCTGCATCCTAGAAAAAGAATGTATACTAATTACTAGAAAAAGAATGTACACTAATTAGTAATTACTAGCAGGATAATATCACCAATTAATTACCACAATCTGCATACTAGAAACAATTAAATATAATATTGGAGCTGATAATTCTATAAACTGGCAGTCATCTAATTAATAAGGATTCCACATTATTTATCTGAAAAAGAATTTATACTAGTAGGATGTAAAACATTTTCCCAACATAATAAGTAATAACACCAAGTTTGAAATAAGTACAAACAGAACACTATTACAAACATAACACAATTAACATCAAACTGCAGCAACACCACAATCTGTATAATAGAAAAAGAATGTATACTAATTACTAGCAGGATAATATCACCAAGTTTGAAAGAGCACAATTACATATAAAAAGAGATGTGAAGAATACATACAAATTCTATATAATTAAGAATTTGGAGCTGTATAAACTATAAAGGATACGGGAGGTGAGAGTTACCTCATGTTGTTGCATGAGATATCATTTTATAATAACAATGTTTTAAAAAATTATAAAAATACTCTTTATACATAACACCATGGGAGGGAGTGTATTCAATTATGCAAAACGGCGACAAAAAGTTACCTTATGCAAAAGCGTGTCCTCACCTCCCTTTTTGCCTAAACTATAAAGTATAAACAAGCTTGAAAACATATTGAATTTACTACTTAGATGGTAACTATTCCAAGAATTGTATAAGAGAAGGGAAACTAATTTACATATACAAATACAAAATGGGTTTTAAAGAAATTATGCTAGAGATAAATAATTAAATATGCTTGATTTATGAAGATTAACCTTAAATTTTTGAAGCAGTAGAAGAGTTGAAACTGTCTCCCTCCTCCAATTCCTCCTCGGCGACTGATTTCTTGCCCTACATCTATAGATACAATATTAAATTATTAATTTAATTAAGAAATTTGGGTTATTGGTCGACTTTAGAAGGTTATAAATTAGGTACTTATTACTTATTAGGTTTTAAAATGCTTGGCCACATTTAGAATAAGCCCAAATGTATAGTACCAACAACCAACTCAAAGAATATGTTATCGTCATCATAAGCTAACATTAAAAGTTGAACTATGTTATTATTAGAGTCAAAGGAGGAAGAAATGCCCGGACATTGTTTTGAAACTAGTGTTCTATATTTGTTATTGAACCACTCCTTACAAAATACTATTACTCTTTTGGCTTTGTAAAACAAAATATTTATTAAATTTATTAATTTTAAAGATATAATTTGTTTCATATATATAATAATTGTTTAATTTACTGATGGTGACATGATATGTTGTTAAATTTGAGAGTGTTATGTTATTTATATATTATCGTTAATAGAAAGTGAACTCTTTTATGAATTTATTTATTTTATTTTTAAATGAAACTCTTTTTTGTGAAATACAGATAGTGTGAGGTTAAATTTAACTTTCAAAATTGATACAAGACAAATTTAACTTCAAAATTAACGATTTATTTAGTTTTTCAAAAATAATAAATCTTATGACTAGTATTTGTATTGTTTTAAATTAAATAACTCTTCTTGAATTTAAATTTAAAAAAAATATCTTGACTTGACTTTAAAAATCAATCTAAACCAATATTTGGAAACAAAGAAGTATATATTTAGATACCGTGTACTATTACTATTATTATTATTATTATTATTATTATTATTATTATTATTATTAATAATAATAATAATAATAATAATAAATAAATAAATAAATAAATAAAAAAGAAATATTCCTTTGACTATTTAATTTTGTAATGTCAATATACGATCTTAATTTTTAACATGGATATTAGTCGCATAAATTCTATAAAAAAAACAACTTTTGTAATTAGACTATTATTTATATTGTTTGCTATAATTATAATTTATATTGTTTATTATAATCATAATTTATATTGTTTACTATAATTATAACTGTATTAACTAAACCTTAGCAAATTCATTTGAAATTTTGTAAATTTACTTAAAGAGTTGAAATGCATAAGGAGCGTTTTAAAAAAAATATAAATAAAACATATCATCATTTCCGAATTTGTAAAATAATTGAATTCTTCATTTTAAGGAGTGAGGGAGTAATAACCTTATCTCATTTACGTGTGAGCATATTTCAAATGACACCTCCAAAATGAAAAAAAATAATATGAAACTCTTGCCGACCAAAGAGAGGAAGACTAATAATGGGTCATAAGGGTGAAAACGAGTGAACACTAAGTTGCTTAAATTTTAACCATCATTTTTTTCATGGTTCGTATTCGACTTGGATTCATAGTTCAAAATATTATTGTTGCTCAGATTTGTCTCATATTCATTTGATATTGCTCGAATTCGACTTGAATTTAGGACGAACTACTCATGTGCTTATGATTTGATTTCAAATTCGGGCAAATAATTGATATTCAACACGAAATCATTAGAAGAGTTCAAAGAGTTGTGAGAAATACCTCAACTATTAAAGTCTCAACAGTAGCAACACCACTAATTCCTTCAATTTTTTTGTAAATCAATCAATCAATAAGTCAGGAAGTTGGTCTCTAGGACAAACATGTAAGGTCTGATCGACTTTAATTATCATTTTTAAGCCTCAAAATCATTCTTGCATGAAATCATAAATTCTAAACCAACCCAGTAATCACTGATTGCTTTGGACTATACTGCCTAGTTAGGGCTATAGTGTCTGTTTTGGATCTAAGAGAGTGAGAGTTTTTAAAGAAAACATAAAATGCATTTAAATGATTTTATGAAATGTTTTATAAAAATCTGATATTGGATTTATGGAAAGTAAATTTTAAAATGTTATATTCCTATCTTTCCTAATCATAGGGATATTTAGTTAGAGTTAATTTCTCCAACAAAATCTCTTATCCTACTTTTTATATCTAACTATCTTATTTACAAAATATTTGGGATTTAGTTTGTTTTGGTTACAATTAAGCCTTATCTTTTCTAAAATAATTCCTCTTATCCTTATTTAAAATATTAGATTTTCAACCAATACAAGGGGCGTTTTTGTTGTGAGAGTCCCTACCGCTAGAGTCTTGTCTTTGATGCCTTGCATTTGATAATTATTGTTCTTGATTATAGACTTATTGAAATTTTCGTATTTGATTTTACTGATGATTTTATATTAGTCATTCGAACCTCATTCTGTAACATGTAATTCTCCGTCCGAGTTATGAAATTCGTCGTTTGCATCATGAACTGAGAAAACACATCTTCTATATTCAACTGCTTTTCTGGCTGCAAGGGAGGTTGATTTTGAAAACTCAGAGTGTATAATGGTCTAGGAGCATATGATTGAGCTTGATTATTGTTCCATGACTGATTGGAAGAATTCCTCACCCCTGGATGATAGTAATTTGAATTATTGGGCTACTGCTGATGATTGTAGTTTGCTACAAACTGAACCGATTCTACATTGATTGGACATTGATTAACTAAATGGTTCCCAACACATAGATCACAAGTTATTGCCACAGGTTGATTAGGTTGCCCAGTCTTCGCAAGTATTTATACCATCTTCATTAGTGTTGTCATTTGCTCAGCCATTACAGAAACTGCATCATTCTCAATTCTCCCAACTGTCTTTAGCTGATTCAATCTTGTAGAAGACCATTGGTAATCATTCGCTGCCATAGTTTCCAACAAGTCATAAGCCTCATCCAAATTATTCGTCATCAAAGCACCACCCACAGCTGCATCAATAATAGTCCTCGTTGTACGGAATAACCCACTGTAGAATGTTTGAACTTTGAAGCCACTTGGGTATTTCATGGTGTGGACATCTCCGCAATAAATCTTTGAAGTGCTCCCACGCCTCGTACAACGATTTTGAATCATGCTGCATAAATGAAGTGATGTCGTTCCTCGTTTTTGCAGTCTTCACTAGTGGAAAGAACTTCGCTAAGAACTTTTGAGCCAAGTCGTTCCAAGTAGTGATAGACCCTGGTGAAAGTGAATGTAATCAACTCTTCGCCTTATCCCTAAGTGTGAAAGGAAACAAGCGAAGTCTTACATTATCGTCTGAAACTCCACCATACTTGAAGGTATTACATATCTCTAAAAAACTCATTAGATGATCATTCATAGGACTGAGCAAACTTCGGTTATAACCGAAAAATCGAACGGAAATAACCGAACCAAAATTTTAAAATCGAAATATTTCGGTTATTTGGATAATTTCGGTTATAACCGAAATTTATTTCGGTATTCGGGTTCGATTTTGGATTGGAAAATTTACTATTCGGTTAACCGAATAGTAAAAATAAAATAAAATATTAAATTAAAATTACTATTCTCTTCCAACTTCCAAAGGTTTTGCAATTAAAAATTAAAATAATACCTGCATGGCTACATGGCTCATCCTTCAATTCTGAAATGATGAAATGATTCTATATTCCAACTTAAAATAATTTTTTTTTTTGAAAAAATAGAATTAAATTCGAGTAATAACACAATAACCGAATAAGAAATTCGGTTTTCGGTTATTTGTCAATTCGGATAGTAATTTTTAAAAAAAATTATTTTCGGTTATAACCAAACCTAACCGAACCGCCTATTCGGTTATAACCGAATGATCACCCCTGATCATTCAGATTGTCATTGGGCAAACCCACAAACTGCACTGAATTTTGGATTATCTGTATCGTGCCCGGCTTGATCTCAAAACTTGTGACATTAATTGCAGGCCTATGGATGCTCGATTGGATTTCAGTGACTTGTGGCATCGCATAGTCTCGCAACAATTTTCGATCATCGTCCTTCATTTAACCTGAAAAGGAAGTAAAAATAAAAAAAAATTAGAATAAAATAAAAGGGTTTAAATTAAAACTAGATTGATTGAAATTAATATTGGCAAATAATTGTTAAATTAATTCCCCCGCAGCGGCACCAAAAACTTGTTGGATATTTTCTATATGAATATATGAGTGTAAGTATACATGGTCAACAAGTAATAAAGTGATTAAGTAGAGTATCGAACTCACAGGGAATTAAAAATAATTAATACCAAACACTAATTTAATATCAAATTAATTTTTTTTAAACAATCGTAAATTAATTATAAAATGAACTAATTAAAATTACTAACTAAATTAAACTAATGAAGATAATTAAATCAAATTAAAAATAGTTAAGATTATAATTTTTCTCAATGTTTCATTTAAATCTCTTTACTCTCTTTCTAATTAATTAATTATATTGAATTGTTAACTGAGAATGCTTAACTATTTTTAAGAATTAATAAAAAAAATTATTCCAATTAAGTTGCTATATTGCTATGCAAAATATCTTGAAATAAACTCACTAAGATCCAACTTTCAACAAAGTTACATGTGGCATATATGTATCTTCATCCTATACACTATTATGATACTCTTCCTAAAAATAATAAACAAATTCACTTGTTATCATATCCGAATTTAGATCTATAATCCACTTTTAATTTCATATAAATTATCCCAATAATTAATCACAATTAATTAATACATTAACGCACAAAATAATTAATTAGGTCTAAACACTATAATTCATTCGTCAATTTCATATAGATTACCATATTAATTAATGAAACTGATTAAATACTTGAACACACAAAATATGATAAATAATTCAATTATAATCAATTTAATTAAAAAGAAAATAAATTAATTTAAACTACACATTGGGTTTAATTGTAATCTCAATAATAAATTAACTCATAACTAAATAATAAATTAACTACAAATAATTTAACATCTCAAAATTACAAAAATAAAAGAGAGAGAAAAGAAATCAAATTTGTGTTGACATCCGTCTGTCACTCGGATCACAGTCTCCAATTTTCAAGCTCCACCTTCAATTATTGAATCATTCGTGTTAAATATTTGCTTCTAATTCTACTCCTAAACCACTATAATATAATATATTATGCTATAAAACTATGTTAATCTAATCTAATGTTCTGAATATAAGAGTTACATAGTGTATTTATAAGAGTACATTAATAATCCTAAGCAATAATGAAAAAGAAATCCAATTCGAAATTAAAAAGTAGCAAAAAAATATGAATCTGCAGCAAAAGCGCGTAGCCAAACACGGTGTTGACCCGGTCAACACACGCTCAAACCATCCGCGCGCTTTGCGCTGTCCCTTTTTCCATCGCATGCCGAAACGGCGCCGCTTCATGATCTGTCTGTTCCCCCGGGCCGCGCATTGCGCGAAATCGTCCCTTGTTGCTGAACGAACGCAACACGACATTGTTTGGTTCCTGCTGTTATAATTCATGCGCAAGGCGCGGTAATCCTATTTCATCTTATTTACCATTCTGCCACCGAGCGCTCAATTACCATTCTGCCACTAAAAGTTGCTTTATTACGATTTTCCCCTCCACACTTGCAGAAATTACGACTTTGCCATTCCATTTTATTTTTCCTATAAAATAAAATATAAAATAATATAAAAATACTAAAAATAATAATAATGCATAATAATAAATAAAAACACCTAAATTACTAAAAATATTTAAAAACTCACAAATAATTAAGCCTAAAAATATTTAATAATTAAATATAAAATTTAATTATCATCATACATTCAAAAAAATAATAATATTAATTATAAAATTGGAAGCACAATCTCACTATATTCCCCCCTCCCCCTCCTTCTCCTTTATAAATGACAACTATTGTATCACCTTTCATGTAATTAAGATGATAATATAGAGTAATTAAAATAGGTAATTTAGAGATAATATTTTTGAATAGACGTGTATTTTCAAAGTATGACAAATAAAATTAGACAGAAGGAGTATAAAATAATAATATGACATGTAAAATATTTTATATTAAGGCCTTGTGAAACTTAATATTTTATCCTTCGACACATCCTGTTAAGGGACAATAAATAGGATCTCCCGCCAAACATATTTAACACATCCAAGGAATTCAAAGACATTCATAAAATTTGTCAAATAATCTTTAAGAAAAAGAAGATTAAAGTCTCCTTGAAGTTTAAGATCAAAAGTTTTTTCAAAGTCAAAGTCTCTTTGAAAATTTAAGATTCAAGCCTCTTAAAAATCAAGATTTAAGATCCTAACTTTCTTGAAAATTTAAAGTTTCAAGCCTGTTGGAATATCCAGACCTTGAAGACTTCTACCGCAAAAAAAATAGTATTTAATATCCAAAACGAAGATGTTATCACATATCTGGAATAAAATTCGTATAACCCTCAAATTCGTATCAGTTAATATAAAGAGTTAGATAAATTATATTTTCATTGTAAGAAGATTTTTTCACAAAGATTTATTGTACTGTTTATTAAAAATTAATAAAATTTAACATTAAAATTTGGCTCTATTATAATACACAAAATTTATGTGTGTACAATTACGTTGGGTGAAGATTGACAAAATGAGATATTTTAATAAATATTGTGATCATGATAATATTTAAGAGCAACAAATAATACATTTGTAATATATATATATATATATATACACACACACACACTTCATTTGTCTCAAATTATATGACAAAAATTTATGGTTAAATTAATCATTTTAAAATTTTATTGTTAAGTATATTTTCTTAGTTTTTTTTATATCATGAATTTATTGCAAATTATATATAATTATTATGATTTTGTTTTTTTAATACATATCTAGAATGAATACATAAATAAAAGTAAAATCTATTGATTCTAAAAATAAGTACTTTGATTTAAAAAAATTGTCATTTAAAATGGTACAAATGAAGTATTAATTTTTAATTTATATTTTTAAAAATTCAAAAATAATTAACTTTATAATTGTCACTAGTTTTCCCTCATTGAGTTATTTACTTAATGCATAACTTCGATTCTTATGTTATTATAAGAAAATTTTAAATAACTTCCTTTAAAATCTCATGTCAATTCAATATAATTTAGTATAAAAGTTGGAACAAAGAAAGATTTATAAAAGGTAGATATTAACACAAAAATATTTATTTGTCTACCGTTAAGTTACTTACTAAAGTGTTAGTACAAATGTAAGTTAAATTGATTTTATGATGATTTAATTGGATTAACGATTCCTAATTCAAATATATGGTTAAAATATTAAAATATTAATGTATATTTGTAATCAGTAGCTTTTGTATAGCTTTTAAATAAAAATTGATGTACAAAGACTTATATTAGAAAATCAAATATGTTAAGTTGATCTGAACTATAAAGAAAAATAAAAAATAGTCCTTATAAGCTAATCAAATGTAATTTATTGTAAAATGATTTAAAGATCAAACTTGTTAGATTGATCCAGCCTTAAAATTGTAACAAACTAGGAAGAAGATCAAGATCAACTCAAAAAAATAAAGAAGCAGCAAAATCAGAAAAGAAGAAAGAAAATTGAAAGTTCGTAAAGTGAGAGCAGAATAACCAGATTGTCAAGTGAGAAACCTATGATTTAATTCTACGATGGAAGAGTTATTAAATGTAGAACAAAGAAATCATTGGGCAGAGCAAAACAGGATCGTCAAACTTGACAAAGCTATTGTGACGACCGGGAATATTTTAATATAAATAAATGAAATTATTAAACAGTAATTGTGAATTTCTGTGGGACTTAAATTAAATCATTTTATGATGGCTTAGTTATTTAATTATGTGTTGATATAATTAAAGGAATTATAGGAAGGCTCAGTTAATGGGTTGATTAAATTAAAGGACCAACCTAGATTGTGTAATATCAAAGATGATAAGGTTAATGAGCTAGGTGATGATTTAATTAACTTAACAAATCACGAGTTAAGCTGGATGTGTAAATTAATTAATATGGTTATTAATTAATGAGATTGCGTAAGCACTTATAAAGTTGTATTTATTTTCATTTGGAAAGTTATTAATAGTGGGGTATTAATACTTTATATTTCCACTAGGGAATTAATAATTTAAATTTGTCAAATTGATTAAATCAGATCTTCGTGGACTTTAAATTTGATCATGTAATTAATTAAATTGGATTTGAATTGGTAGCCACGAGGGAACATATATATATTAAGTGGGTGTATCAGGAAATTAAATGCAAAGTCAGTGTATATAAATAGATATACGTCCTTTGTTTTTCTCGAGCTATGGGACGTGACCTTATAGCTTATTAGGCTTTAGGCGGTATTAATTCAGTCGGCACAGAGAGAGAGGGAGGAGTTCTTAAATACCGAAGCCTTGCAATCCTTTAGTTCTCTTCATATTTCTCCTACCAGACGAGAGCAATAAGAAGGAAAACAGTGTGCGTTTTAAGGAGAAAGCAGAGCAAGAGCAAGGAGGGAATCATCCAAGCCGGATCTTAGTGAGGATTTCATCTAAGGAAGGGTAAACCGAAACCTTCATGTTGCTTATCTCTGTGTTTTCCATGGCTGCTAGGTTATTATATATTTTTGGTTAAATAGGATTTTAATCGGTTGAGTTTTATTGTTAAATCCATGTTAGTAAACGATCGGTAAACCATTTGGGTGTTGAATCGTGAAATGGCCGATCGATTCGACCTGGAAAATAATTTTTCTGGAAAAAAAATTTTGAGTGTGGGAAGCAGGGCGCCTAAGTGACTGTGTAAGCGTCGTGTCCCGTTATTTTTTGGGCACCTAAGCACCGTATGAGTCCGGGCGCCTAAGCGCCGACTGGCTGTTCATTTCGGGCGCCTAAGCGCCGTGTTCCTTTGCATTTCAAGCGCCTAGGTGCTACTGCCGTGTTGCGCTATGGTGGGTCAGCTGACGTAGCTCGTTTCGGGTCGGGCCGTGGGTTCGGTTCGATTTTTAATTATTAACGGGTCGCGGAATGTTTTAAATATTAATATAATTAATATGAGACCCGAATAAAATAATTATTTATTATTTAAATAAACTTTAAATAATAAATAAGGTGAATGAAAAATGGTTGAATTATTATTGAAGGATTAATAATAATAGTAAATGAATTTAATTATTAGTATATGTTTAATAATAATGGTAATTAGTTAATCTTTTATTAAATGATTAACAATAAAATGAATTGGTTAAGTTATTATTATGTGATTAAATAATAACCGTACATGGGTCAATATTATTAGAAAATTAATAATATTAATGTACAATTAAAATGTTATTGATTAATAACATTTGCATCATAGTTAGATATTATTACGAGGATAATAATATCATTGGGTAGTTAAAATATTGTCCAAAGTAGATAATATTGATAGGTAACCTATGTATGGTTGAATAGGGATTGCCCATTAATTAATTATGGTTAAATGAAGGTTTAATCGTAATTAAAGGGGATTAGAGTTAACAAGGTACTTAATAACTTTAAACGATAAATATGGTAAACGAATACTATTTAAGGAAATTAATTATTATTTGAATAAAATAATAATTTCCAAGGATTATTTATTTATTATTTAATTGTTATTAAATAATGAATAAAGGGAATTTTAAGGTAATTAATTATTTATTATTTAATAATAAATAAAGCAAATAAGTTTATAAAATAATTATTTATTATTTAATTAATATTAAATAATAAATAAGGGTTATAATTAATAAATTATTATTTAATTGATATTAAATAATAATTAAAGAAGAGTACAGATAATTAATTAATTACTATTTAATTAAATAATAATTAAGAATGGTTAAAATTATTAAACTAATTACTTATTACTAATTGAGACTGAGGTAATATGTAAGGTTGATATATTTATTTAATTATTGTTTAATGGGCTTGAAATAATAATTAAAGGGATGAAGGTTGTAAACTTATTATTTAATTAACATTAAATAATAAGTATAATTCATTAATTAATTTGGGATTAAATTATGGTTTAATTGTAATGAAAACAAGGTACTTAATTAATTATTGTACAATAATAATTAAGGTAAGTTATATTCAATAATGAATAAGGATGAGTAATTAATTAATTATTGTACAACAATAATTAAAGGGAGATAAAGGAAATGCTAATTATTATTTAATTAATAAATAATAAATTGGGGTAATCAATTGAGAAATGATTATGAAATTGTTATTCAATAATCATTAAAGGAATTGAAGATAATTAATTAATTATTATTTAAATGATATTAAATAATAATTAAAGTAAATTAAGGTTAATGAGATAATTGTAATGTAATGTTAAATAACAAGTAGAGTTAATTATTTATTTAATTAATATTAAATAAATAATATGAGTGAATTAAGATCAAGGAAATAATTGTTTATGTGAAGATAAATAAACAAGTAAGGGTAAGTTAGTTGATTATTTACTTAATTAATATTAAATAAATAAGAAGAATGACTTAAGGGTAATAAAGTGAGTAAACAATTTGCGTGTAATTGATGGAGTCTTTAATTATTATCAAGGTTGTAAATTATCATTAAATGATTTATAATTGATGGTATGTAGTTAAATATTATTACTGGATTAATAATATTGGTAATTGGACGAATATTATTAAGGGTTTAATAATATTAGTAACCAATCAAGGTGTTGTTCAATATTTGAGTAACGTTTGTAATATAGTGATGTATTATTAATATATAATAATACTGATCGGTAATTTTAAATATTATCCAAGGAGGATAATATTGTCTAATAAATTCTGAGTTAATAAATAGGAACATTTATGTGGTAGAGTCAATTCTTTTGTGAATGACAACTAAGTTCCTATGTATTTTACTAATTGCCAGATAAGCATATTATGTCTTCCGGAGGCGAAAATTTGATTCGTATGAGCGTTAGTGATGGAACGCGGACTTCAGACTGGTAGCGTAAGTTAATGCGCATATCAGGCAAGTCTTTCAGTGATATGTGTTATCCCTGCAAGTTTTTCTGTGCTATATGTTATTTGCATAAAGTATTAAGTGTGCACTCATTTTATGTGCTACCTGATTCTAAATGTACCTGTGCACAGTCATATGTTATTAATAGCTGACATATGAATGCTATGAGTTGAGATGTGGTATATGAGATATATAACCTGGAAAATATTGACATGCATGATAAACATGTGTAAAATATATATAAATGCAAAGCATGATAAACATAGGAATGTGAAGATCCCGATAATCGCAGAGAAGGTGTTTAAGGTTTATTTTTAATTTAAGACGTTATTGTTAGAACTGTTTTAAGATGACGTCGTAAAAGCCTTGTACTAATAGTGAAAGGTTTTTGTATATCCAGACGAGTGTAAATTATTTTGTAAACTCGTGTAATTAAAAGCAGTTAGTAAATAATCATATCGACTTATTGATTAGGTTGCGAGCTTTTATTTGCTCACAATGGTTGTAATACAGTAGGTCATCAAATATAAATGATCTAAGTTGTAGTATTCATGTAAATATTGCGATTTTGTGGCAAAGTTAAGTAAATGCTATAAAATTTTATACTTACTGAGTTTTTCAACAACATGCCTTTATTTTAATGTTGTGGAGTTTATTCGTTGAAGAGCGGGAGTCACGGTGGTGTCAGGTGATTATTTCCCCGGGGCGTCACAGCTATAGAGCCTAAAGAAGAAGATTAACAGAGAAGAAGAAGAGAAGAAATCGTGGAGAAAATGCGTTGTGACCAATTCTACGAGTACCAAGCAAGCTCAAGATCGTCGAGCAGCATGAAGGTCGTTGAGATATCGTAAAACAGGACATATTCGTAAAGCATATCGTAGAATTAACATCGCATGTTCTACAAGATCATGAAGTAAGCCAGGATTGTTGAGTAAGATACGAAAAGCTCAAGACTACGTTAAAAGACTCTCAGATCGTTTAGTAAAGTGCAGTTAACAGGAATGTCAAGATTGCATAATAAAGAAGAATCGTTGAGTAAACAAAATATTGCAAAAACACAACACAAAAAATGAATCATTGAAGGGAAATCAATGAAAGAGACAAATTCATTAAGGACACAAAACTATTAAGGATGAAAACTGAATAATCAAAGGAAATTAAGAGATTATGCTAAGCAGACAAGAGAAGAATGTTAAAACACTGAACTGGAGAAATCAAAATTACTTTTAAACAGGAAAAAGATCAAGAAGAATCAGAGATCATCCCACGAGATCAATACATAGAAAAAGTTCGTAGAGTTCTGTCAAACAAACTCGACACTGCAAAGTTAAGACAAAAGACTCTAGTAAAAGGAGTGAAGAAAGGAAGATCACAAATGATAAAAAAGAAGAAGTCAAAGTACTCAATATCACAAAATGAAGCTGAACTGAATACTACCATATCATTCAGTCACTCAGTATCATTGAGCTACTTCAGAAAACATAATTATATCATTATTGAGCTTCATCGGTGCTACATATCAACAGTCATAATGTAAATGGTATTAAGGGACATATTCATTATAACACAAAATTGGGATCAGGAGTTCTACAGCAAGAAGTAGTGTTAGGTAAACCAGCTAAAGAAGATCATAAGTAGAGTGTGAATCAGCAAACTACTAGAAGAAGACAAATGGTATTCACTACAATAGAAGAAATGCACTGAAAAGGGACAAAGTATAATTTACAATCTTGCAGACAGAAAGTGTCAGAATAAGGGGGAGCTGATCAAGAAGAAAATAATGAACTTGAGCAAGAAAGAAGTCAAAGAATAAGAAGACTTAGTTATTAGGAAATGAACTAAACATGTCCAACAAAGTTGAAATCAAATAGCAGGATGCATTATCATAAAGCTTAAGAATTATTAAGCAAACTGAACTAAAAGGTACACTCCACGATCAAAGACTTAAAAAGATCATAGAAAAATTTCAAAGTTCGTAGAGCATATTATAGAGTCATAGAGTTTGCTCCAAGATCGTACAGTGAAATGCAGACCGTAGAGCAGTTTACCAAAATAAACAAATCGCAGAGTCTACTTTTGAATTGTAAAGCTTAACATCCACCTTGAGTTGAATAAGGATCGCAAAGTATGATCGTAAATTTATATATGCAATCATAAGGCAAATGAGGATCATAAAGTTATATTTGAAAATGTAAGGCAGATGAAGATCGTAAAGTTAACTCTGAGTTCATAAAGCAAAATGATAATCGCAGAGTCGACTCTAAGTTCGTAAGACTTAATGATTTTCGTAAAGTTGAAAGATCCAATGAACTTTACGATTGTCAAAATCATAAAGTATAACAAGTCTGATAGTGGATTGACGTCGAGATAATCTGAAGAGTGAGAACTTCAAGACGTCTACTGGTTATACTAAGTTCAAAATGAAAATCAGAAAAGATTGTGTCTAACAACAATTTTGGCAGTATGACGTTAACTACGTGGTTTCCATTTTTAACATACTGAAAAAGAAGACAGCTGAAAGAAAGCTGACACTTATCTATAAAGATCAACATCAAAGATCTTCTAAAATCAGAGCATTAGATGAAGCAGCGGCTATTCTACAAAAGGCGAATCAATTGTCATCTCTTTATAAATATAAACTCTCATTTGAAATTCTAAGAAAGAGATATGAGAGAGAAAATAAGCTTATTGACACAGTGAGAGTTGGAGTTGCCTAAATCATACAGTGAAAAAAAATATAAAATATAAAATGAGAAAAAAATCAATCTGCTAAACAAACATATCATCAACCCAAAATCAATATACACTTTTGAGGATCGACCAAAGAGTGATTTCCAAAAAATCAAAGTAGAAGAGAAAAAGACACATCAAATGGCTCTAAAGATTAATGTCAAAGAGAAATCATTCAGCTGCTAAGTTCAATTAGAAAAAGTAGTACACAAATGCCCACTTAGCAGCATTCAAATCACTTATCTTACATGTGACTACTGGTCTTAGTGACCTATTTGTTACCAAGTCTAAGTGACTTGAAGAGTTCTCAGTGACTGGTTTTAGTGACATCTATCTTAGTGGCACTTGCCAAGTTTAAGTGACTTGAAGGATTCGTAGTGATTCTGTAATGTAATAGATCTTAGTGGTCTGTTCTTAGTGACCCTTAAACATCCTTAGTGGATTTCCTGTCAGAAGTGCAGAAGAGTGGACTAAGAGATATTTGTGCTCTGAATCACTTAAAATTTATGTGTCTTCTCTTGCATCATAGCCATCCTAACTATCATAACTGCTATAATTGTTCTATACTTTGCAAATAATCTTTCAGCAGCATTACTTACGAAAATTGCAAATTCAACATTTCAGATCAGAAAGGGATTTTATCCAATTAACATTTATGTTGTGCTTATCACAATAGTTTAAATTATTTAGTAAATGTGCTTTAAAATAAATATCTTTGAAAAACTGAAAGATCTATTCAACCTTCATTCTAGATTACTTATGTGCCCTCTGAAAATAACATAAACTTTAATAAATAACTTTAAAAGTCCAAACTATTCTAAAACAACATACCTAATTATGATCGAAATTTAACATTGGTAATCAAAGAACTCTCAAAAATTAAGTGTCACTAAAATGCTTTCTATACTGTGTTTTAAATAGCAATTCAAGTTTTACAATATTAGATAAAAATACTCGTACTTGTTTTGATTGCTCTAAATAAAAATTTGTTCCTACTTAATTCTAAAATTCATTTTAGTATATCGAGATATAAATTGATAACACCATGATATACAAATTAATAATTACCTAATGTTACAATATAGATTAAGTTGATTACAAATTATTATGACTTTTAAAGTTATTTATTAAACTTTATTTGTCATAGTTAATTAATATAGTTATACCTAAAAGTAGAAAATGAAATCAATATTTTCAGACCTGGATAGGTCATCAAAGTGAAAAAGGTATCGGGTGGATGGATCACTGGTTCAACAAGTGGTCGAACCAATGTAAAATCGGTGACGTCATAAATACATAAAAAATATATATTATTAATAATTAATTAATTTTTAAACATTTAATTTTTTGTAAGCTAAGTATAGTGAAATTATTTAACAATATTACTAAAAATATTTAATTTTAAAATTAAAAATATTTTTGTTCAATCAGGGGTCTTGACCAGTTCACTAAAAAAACGATTTTCTGGGTCAAATCGAACCGAAGTGTTGACCGGTTTCGATTTTTATTGATCGGGCCGCCGGTTCAGTCCAGGTTTAATAACATTGAATGAAATATAATTATTTATTAGAATTTTGTTTAAACATTTATTTGATTAGATTATATTATTGTTATTTATATCATAATTTGTGGGTGCGTACCATATATATATATATATATATATATTATATTGCGTGTGATGGCACCCTAAATGGCGTTGAATATAAATTATGTACGTTGGCCTCCATTACAACATTGTTTATGAGGTATTAAATGATGTCGAATATAAACTGTGTGCGCTAACCTCCATTACAACATCATTTATAAGGCATATATATATGTGTGTGTGTGTGTGTGTGTGTGTGCTCATTCGATAACGAGTAGGTCAGTGGCGATAAATGTAACGTCGGTGGACTATTTCATCTCTTTTACTTTTATCACTTGTTTTTCTTTAGATTCGCGGTGGTGGATGGATTAATTGGTGGCTAGTGGGGTGTGTGGTGGCAATGCATGTTAGTGGTAATAATATAGTGGTTAATTATGACGAGTAGTTGTAGATTTGGTGCTGGCGGTGGTAGATCTAGTGGTTATAGCAATAAATTAAAAGGCAAAGAAGGTAGAGATGATAATAATTGATAATGTTAGATGGTAAGCGATAACGAGTATCATTGGATGATGGTTACTATTTTTTAAATATTTATACATATTTTAAATAGATTTATGTGAATATGTGACTAAGGGTGTTGACTGTGCATGGTGGTGACGATGGTACCATCCGCCGTTGAAGCAATGACAGTGATTTGGGTCGGTATTATAGTTGCATCAAAGGAAAATAAATAAAAGACAAGGGGAGAGCGAACGACACCAGGTTATAGGGCTAGCATACCCTTCTTTGGTACATAGGTCGATTGCAACTCCCGATACTCGTTGATCATGTTAGAAATATAAATTATATTTTTTTCACATTAATATTTATTTTTTTGATTAATTTTGTCCATGTGCTAGAAATATAAATTATATATTTTATCCACATTTATATTTATTTCTTTTTATAATTTTCGTCCATGTTGTATAAGTTTCAAAAGTATTAAAATATGATTTGATATGTCAATTGTCTTCATAATTATATATGTAAGTACTATATGAACTCAGAAGCAAAATTATGGCATTGAATATCAATATAAATACCATATTAGAAAACTAAAAAGTTAAAAAAAGGCAGAAAATATCTGCCGTTAGTGGGTTAGGGTAAACCAATAACGCCGTTAGGCACGTTAAACGCATAAAAAACGGAGCATCAGCTTTCATCTCCTTATAAGCACCGCCTGCTATCCTACGCTTTTTCTTATCATTCGTCCTCTCACTATTCCTCTCCAGTATCTGTCTCTGATCTTTCAAAATTCACTCTGTAGTTTCAATAATCTACTAATCACTACTTCGATCTCTTAGAGCCCTATAAGAATTTTACCATTACTTCGATATCTCATTTTGATAGGATTCGTAGTTCTTCCAGTGAATTTAGGTACGAGATCTGTTTGAACAGCAAAATTTGTGAATGATTTATGTTTCTATCTTATTTAGTTTTAGCATGATCATCATATATTGATGCATGTTTTTATTTTCTTGATATGGGTTTTGATTTTCCGACCGTTTTTTAATTTCTTGAAAAATGTTTTGTTCTGTTTACGTAGCTTTGGAGGGGAATATAAAACACAAGTCTGGTAATATTTATTTATTTTTTCCCGATTATAATATGCATGTAAATGTTGTTTTTTCATTTATTTATGAATAGATGCATGCTGGATTTTTTAATTTTATTTTATGGTACTTGATGTTTTACTATTTCTAATTCCCGATTTTATGTTTATGGAGTTGAACAGAACAATCTTTGTTAATTTTGTTGGTTAGATATGTATTGATGCTCACATTATGTGTTTGTTTTGGTTTTGTTTCTTGGCCTGTCAATCCCTTATTAATTGTATATTTTTCTTCCCACGCGTGCTTGTATTTCATCAAATTAAAGTGCTCTTATGGAATTTCAGTCCTAAGTTTCTCTAATAAATTTCATTTGGCAGTCCTAAGTTTTCTCTACGAAATTTGAGTTTTTCTGCTTTTGAATTTGTAATATTTCCCTTGTTGTATTGACAAAGAAGCTTTGTTTTTTCTTGTATACTGGTGAATGCTTGATCTATCTGTTGGAAAACTGAGCTGCCATTCTGGCTTTGTTGAACTTGCAATTTTATTCCTTTTCTGAGAAATGTGTTTTATTTTCTTTCTCTGATGACAAGTCTTCTTGGTGTATAAGTATATATTTTCTTTCCGAAAGAAAAAAGTTTGATACTTGTTTAACTATCATTTATCAATGATAATTCTTGTACTTCATTGTGAGTTGATAGTTATCAACTTGTCTTTGACCCAACCCACAATTATAGACCGGACATAAATATGATGTTTACTGAGCTTATGTTTTTACTAGCACTTTCTTTTGTCATATTGCTGTTGCTTTCTCGTCTTCTTCAGATATGTATTGAGTGTTGTGAATATAAGTTTCCAATGGGAACAAACTAGAAAATTATTCAGAGAGACGTGGTTCCTCTGGTTCTTTACTCATTGCTTAACCTCGTGTTAATTGTACTAAATCATCTGAGTTACTATATTATTGATTTTGTGAGGGTGAGTTCTTACAAGCTTTCAGGACAGTTAAAAGCTAATTTGGCATAATTATTTATATGGTTTTCTGTAGCTTAAAGTAACACCTTTGCTTACTCCATTGCATTGATGTACCTTGGGAGTTGAAGGCAGATTTCAGAGCTGATATGGGTTTTGATAACGAGTGCATAATAAACATTCAATCTCTTGCTGGAGAGTATTTCTGCCCTGTTTGTCGCACGCTCGTCTACCCAAATGAAGCACTTCAGTCGCAGTGCACTCATCTATACTGCAAACCTTGTTTGACATATGTCGTGGGAACTACCAAGGCCTGCCCCTATGATGGATACTTGGTGACAGAGGCGGATTCCAAGGTTAGCACTCACCCTATTATCCTATTACGGTTTTTGTTCCTTATACCAGGATTATGTTATCATTTTCAATTCGTTATGTTGACCTTTTATTGCAGCCACTTATTGAATCAAACAAGGCACTGGCAGAAACCATAGGCAAAATACTAGTGCATTGTCTCTTTCATAGGAGTGGATGCACGTGGCAGGGTCCTTTATCTGAGTGCACTTCCCATTGCTCTGGGTGTGTCTTTGGAAATTCCCCAGTTGTGTGCAACAGATGTATGATTCAAATTGTGCATCGTCAAGTACAGGAGCACGCACAAAATTGTCCTGTAAGTTCTTGAGAACATTACACAGTACAAATGTTTAAGTTGAGTCTCTTTTATTTTCTGCTACTTTTTCTTACTTGTTTTGACGCTCGACAGGGTGCAAATCCTCAAGTGCAGCAGGTGACTGGAAGTTCAAAGGATGCTGCTTCCTCAGGCGCTGCGGCTTCTGCAAAACTGAGCCAGACTAGTACTCAACCAGGAGCACAAACACTGCAGACTCAGGTATCACAGACTGCGGCTGCCACTCCACCTGCACAGGATCCCAATCAGCAAGCAAATGCTCAGGCCCAAGCAGTTGCTCCAGCTGCTGTGCTAACTACGGAACAGTGGTATCAGCAGCAATATCAACAGTATTATCAGCAGTATCCTGGATATGACCCATACCAGCAATCATATCAACAGTACTACCCATATCAACAGCAGTCTACCCAGCAATTACAGCAGCATCCACCACATGTTCAAGGGCAGCAGCAACCTCAGGTCTACCCTCAGCCTCTTACCCAACTCCAGCCCCAGCATCCACCACATTCTCAACAACCACCGCTGCCCCAAGCCCAAGCCCAAGCCCAAGCCCAAGCCCAAGCGCAGACACAACTTCAACCCCAGCCTCATGCCCAGCAGCAGCCTCAATCTCATCATCAACCACAAATTCCACCCCAGGGACAGCCACAATCACTTCCATACGTTCAGAATCAAGTCAATCCACAACAGCAACCTAATCCTGGATTGCAGCCCCATCCTCAACCTCAATCACAGACTCAACAGCCTGCTCATGGTCACATGCCTCCTCAGCAACAACCTTACCCCCAAGTGCAACTCCATCCACAGGCCCAGCCCGTGCAACCTCAACTGCAACCGCAATTGCAGGCACCTCAATATCAGCAGAGTCATCCACAGGGACATCAAGTCCAGCTTCAAATGCAGCATTCTCAACCTCAGCTCCAACACGCAGTGCAACAAACACAGCCTCAAAATCATCCCCAACCCAATCAGCCTCAAAGCCAGCAACTAGCTCCCCATGCAGTGGCTGGTCATCACTTGTATCCACCAGTTCAGCCTCATCAGCAAATGCAGCCAGGGGCCCCACAACATCCTATGCATATGCATCCTCTCAGCGGGTCCATACCCCAGGTTCAACTGCATGCTCAGTTCCCACAACAACCACTTCAGATGCGTCCACCCCAGGCTCATGCTTCGCTGCCAAATCAACAACAGCCAAATTTGCTGCAGAGTCAAGGTCAAGTCCTAAGTGTCCCTCCTGGTCAACAGAATCAAATTCGCCCTCATCCTCAACAACAGGTCCACCTAATTCACCAGCGTCCCGTGTTACAACCCATGCAGCAACCACTTCAACCATATGGGCAACAGCCACCTTTCCCTGGACAAGTGTCAGGTTTGGTTCAGGGTCCGTTACATCAGCAAGTTCCTTTTGTCCAGCAGCCTATGCAGTCTCAGTCACGCCCACAGGGTCCACCTCAGTCACTGCAGCAGAGTTCTCTTGCCCTTCCCCCCCCACCGCATAGTGGTGTGCTAGCACAAGGCATGCCCCCTCATCAGTCTCAGGCTTACGTGGGAAGACCTGTTGCATCAAATCATGCAGCAGTGACACAGCCCTTCCCCCAGTCTCCTGGTGCGTTTGGTGTTACAACTCAGCCCAGGCCAATGCAGCTCGGCTCAGGCCATCCATCTGGACATCAGCTTTATGCGAGTAGGATAACCAATCAACAAGTGTCTTCCGAGCAACAATTTGCTCAATCTGGGCTAGCGATTAATCATACGTTTGTTGAAGGAAGTGTTGCAGAGCGAGAAACTGGATCACCTTCACAGAAGACTGCTAGAAAGGATGCCAGTGGCGTTGAAGTCAATTCCATTGGGGTAAAGGATCTTAAATCTGAAACAGGGGAGAAATTTGCTGATAAGGAAATCATAAGTGAAGGTGAAAATAATGGTGCAAATAATGTTGCACAGGATGAAACCCCTGACAAGGGTGCAGATACTAAGGCGAATGCAGTGAAAGATGGGATCCAGAAAATTGTGAAGGAAGAGGGTAGCAATGGCAACTTCGATCCTTCATCTGGTGGTAAGTCAGTTGAAATTGCAACCCTGGATGGGAAAGATGGCACTGCTGCCGATACTGAATTAGTGGACTATTCCTCAGCGGATGATTTGTCTTCGCGACAAGCAGAAGCTCTTGTGGGACAGAAGACAGATGCTATGAATATGAGTGCACAGGAAAAAAATTTAAGTCAAGGCCAGGTTACCCCTCAAGGTTCTGCGGCTGATGATTTTGGTGGCTTCCAAGGCAAGGGCTTCATGCATTCTTCTCAATTAGTTGCACCATCTGACCAGGGAAGACATCAGTTACCTCCAATTCCTTATGGACCTTCATCTCAGCAACAAAGGCCTGTTGCCCCCTCTATTTTACTGTCGGGGCCTCTTCCAGGACCGTCATCTAATGCACTAGTACCAGGGCAGGGGCCCATTCAATTAAGGCCTCACGCACCTGGACATTTGCCTCCACCACGACAGTCTTTAAATCCCCCTGACCATTTACAGCAGTCAGGTTCTTTTCATGATATTCCCTTTGTTGGAGCTCCAACACCAGGCTTGAGGGGTACTGGTCAGTTTGGTCATCATCCACAGGGAAGCTTTGAACTTCAGCCTAGTGCTCCCCAGGGGCAATATAATCACAGTCATCTTCCACCTTCACAGGCTCCCAGGACATCTCAGGGTGAACCAGCCAAAGGGCTAGCACTGGGTGCAGGACCTCCTGGCTCATTTGATCCTCAAGGTGGGGTAATGGGTAGAGCACCACCGCATGGCCCTGAGGGTCGGCTTCCTTTTAATCCGGTTAAAACTGAGATGCTCCAGAATCAGAGGCCTCATCATTTCGATGGCAGACATCCTGATTTCCATGGATCAGGACCTCTAGAGAGAGGTCAGTTTGGGCATCCTTCTGGTAATGAATCTAATTTGCCAACAATGAATGGTGTACCAGGTCCAGACTCCACATCTGCATCTGGGTTGCTGGATGAAAGGTTCAAAACTGCTAATGAGGAGCGTCGGAATTCTTTCCCGAGTGGACCAACTCGACGTCTTGGTCAGGGTGAGTTTGAGGAAGTTCCCAAGCAATTTCATACTAATCCTTCAAATATGGGTACAGAGCCTTCACCAAAGTTTGGGAGTTCCTTTTCCTCGTCAAGGGCAATTGATCTTCCACCGCATGAATACAATTATGATACCGGATTGAAAATGGATCGTGGTGGAGGTGCTCCTTCAAGATTCTTGCCCCCATATCACACAGCTGGCGCTTTTCATCCCAATGATGCTGGAGAAAGACAACCACAAACTGGTCTTCATGAGGATAACAGGGGAAGAGGAGATTTTGTTCGTACTCAACCAGATTTTCTTGGATCAGGCCCTTTATTTGGTCGGCGTCAAATGGATCGTCTGACTACTAGAAGTCCAGGAAGAGAATACCATGGCATTCCACCGCGTGGATTTGGAGGCCTTTCAGGCGGGCCACTCAGCCAGTCTGCCCTCAATGATATTGATGGAAGGGATACTCATCCATTTGGTGAAGGATCCAGATCCTTCAACTTGTCTTCCGATCCTGTTGGCAATTCTTTTCGTGATGGTAGGTTTCCTGTTTTGCCTGGTCAGGTGCGACGAGGGGAGTTTGATGGGCCCGGAAATTTTGGAATGAGTGAACATTTCAGGAATGGTGACATGATGGGGCAAGATTTTAACCATTCGAGTAGGGGTGAGTTTTTAGGTCCTAGGAATGTACCTAGTCATATGCAGGTGGGAGATGATTTCGGGGCATTTTCTGTTTCTCGTATGGGGGAATTGCCTGGGGCTGGGGGTTTTCCTGTTGGTGAACCATTTGGAGGCAATAAGTTAAATCATCCACGACTTGGTGAACCTGGATTTAGGAGCAGTTATTCCCTCCATGGATTTCCAACAGATGGTGGTTTTTATGCAGTAAGTTTTGTAACCTTTCTGCTACTTGTGGTGTTTCACTGTTTTTTATTCCTATTATGAACCTTTTGCTTGATGCGGCGTGAGCTCATTTTTTGCTGAAGAGATTGAGAACCTATAATATTTATTTTGTCCTTTGATTTACGAGTGTATGATTATAAAACTTGATCAACATAGTCTGCTGATTATATTTCTGTTTACATTGGTGTTACAGGGCAACTCGGATTCATTTGATAGATTAAGAAAGAGGATGCCAGCAAGCACGGGGTGGTGCCGCATATGCAAAGTTGATTGTGAAACAGTGGAAGGCCTGGACTTGCACTCACAAACAAGGGAACACCAGAAGATGACTATGGATATGGTTATTAGCATCAAGCAGCAGAATGCAAAGAGACAGAAGTAAGTTGTTTTTATATTGTGTAAGTAAGTTGGTATATCCAGTAGAGAGAATAAGAAATCTTTATGCTTTTGGTTTCCTCTTATGTTATAGAACATCCAAAGGTCATTCTTCCGTTGAAGAGGGAAGCAGGTCAAAAAATGCTGGTATCAGGGGGCGAGGAAATAAGCCATAGGTGATGGTGGAGTTATGCAACATGGACTAAGGTGGTATCAGTCCTAACGGGGTTGAAGTGGTGTCTCCAGTATTCTTACATTTAGCAGTAGGTGATTCACCATTCCATGTCTCTTTTTTAGTTTTCGGGGTGGTTTATGCTAGTCTTGTCATTTCAGGTTGCTGCCCTTATTATGATGGTGGTTAATTGGAACTGAAGTTTCAGTGGCAGTTAAGTTTGTTTTGTTTATGATTTTGACCTCCTTATTTCACATTGGGATAGTTTATGTTAAACTAGTATTATTAATTAGAAGTTGTGTTGCACTATTGTTTGCAAATTTAGTTTTCTTGTTTTTCTTTGTAGAGGGCCTTTTACTTTATTTGTAACTATTCTTCTAGCTGTGAGAATGAAATACTTCAATATACCGCTAGGAATACTATTTTAAAAAAATGAATATTAAAAATGAAGAGTACTAGAATTACAATCACTTGGTATATGATGAATCTGCAGACTTGTGATGTTGTACAGCTACAAAACGGAATTCTTAACTTGGTCCACCCCTTTTTATAGATATAGTCAAACTTGCTAACTCCTTAGTTTCTCTGATCTGATCATTTGCAAAGCTGTCCCTCCGGTTCCCTTATTTCTTGCAAACTTTCTATTTTTCTTTAAATTTGATTTTTCGACTCATATAAGCATCATGCAACGTTGAATTTCTTCAAATATTCAATTCTTCCAAAAAGATTTGATTAGGTGCGCACACCTTTTGTGCACAAATCCTTACTTTTTTCCAAATTCGCCAAATCTGTTTTGTAACCTTCTCTGTCTTGTTTTCCAGTGTTTCCTAACCCTTTTGTTTCTCTTTCCTTGAGAGCTTCCATTGTGTTGGACGTGTAGTTTTTTCTTTTGAGGTGTGATTTAGTGTAGGGTGAGTTTTTGGTTCCACATGTATTCTCCATGTGTGCTGGGGTTGTGCCCCTTCCCTTATTAATATAATAATCTTTTAGCATTTCCCATGATCAAAAGCGACACGTATAACACTGAATTTTTATATATCATATTTAGAATCTATAGGATTGGTACTTATGTGTGGAGGTTGCAGCATGCTTGGAAATTTCATTAAGGGATGAACATTCCATGTTGTGCTTAAAAAGTTGCAATGTAGTTCATGCAACTGTCAGCCTGGAGTGTTGGTAACCTTCACCAAAATCCATGCTTTGAGAAGTTGCAATGTAGCAAAATAATAAGCTTAAAGTGGAAGAGGGATGTTCTTATATAAAGAAAGTGGAAAGGGGATGTTCTTACTAAAAGAAAGTCAAAAGAGGGATGTTGGAAACTTAGATGCAGTTATTAGACGGACACAAGTACTAAGAAGAAATAGTGATAGTTTTCGTTCTGGTTGGCATTAATAGATTTAGCTGGTTTATATCCCCTTGCGCAGAAGCTATTTGTGTATGGAGCTTCCAGCACATGAAAATTGTAACTAGAGATAATCTCTAATGCAATTGGTAAAGAGACGTGGAGTATGTGTTGTGCTTTCCCATGCTCTGCTATTTTGATACGTGTTACACTTATAGAAGCCGACAAAATGTAGTAGTGTAGTACTTCTTGGTATGTGTGATAGTCATTTATGTAGTAATGATCTTCAATTTTTATTTTAGGCATTTTTTCCTTGAGCTTATTTTGAATTGAAATTGCCTTATTGATGTTCAGTTTTACTTATTGATGAAATGAGCAATTTTGATGGGTTGGATAAATGTTGGCTGCGTACTAGCAAGTCTATTTTACATAGTGAAAAAGTTCAGTTGCTACTCTCGCAGGAAGTCTCAGATTTATGTAACCTTACTTAGACATTTATAAAAATGAAAGCTTTTTGTATAATACTGTTCTTCAAAAATGAATTGGGCTTTTGGAAAAAAGAATGTATTGTAAACATGGTTTGAGTATTGGCTGAGTTTCCGAATTCTTGGCGTATCGGCTTGGTTTCCTTACTAATCCAATAATGAGTCACGAATTGTAAGTTTAGGCATTATCAATATAAAGTTGCGTATAAGCAAAATTTCTTCCTAACGAGAAAAAATAACTGCGTAACAGAGAAATAAAGGAGATAAAAGGCGTAACAGAGAAATCAAGGAGATATAAAGGCGTAGTAGAGGAATCAAGGTGAAATAACGGGATAACGGAAAATCAACAAATGGTACTCTTGTGGAACAAAGGGAGTTATAATAATAATATTATCAAATAGTGGGTCTCTTTTTGTGGAATAGAAGTAATAATAATAAATTAAATACTTATATTTACATATTAACTAATAAAAATAATAATAATAAATAAATAAATCTGAAGCACTTGAGTCACGCTAGTTAAAAAAAAACCCCTTCCGCAACTTAGGCCACTACCGCGACATTGAACCATGATTGTAAAACCTTGCCAATTAAATTGTGGAGGAAAGAATTGTAAGAAAAAGGCCTTGGCGAGAGCATTTTTTGTTCGGGTGGGGGGTGGGGGGGTGGGGGGAGGTTATATTGATGTTATTACTGAAAAATCTTTATGTAAGAATGTTAAAGAACATTCATAAATATGAGTGAATGTTGCTAGTAGAATATAGGCCTTCTGTTAAGCACTATCCCTTATCCTGTCTTTGATTTTAATTCCAAACAGAATATTAGACACAGTTGAAGTTGTCTGAATGTGAATGATTATGATATTATGATAGAAAGTGATTAACAATGGAAAAATGGTGAGTAAAATGTGATGAACATAGAATAAAAATGATGAAATAGTGCAGAAGTAGTTTAGGTCTCTTGAGAGAGGGCATGGAGCAAAAAGAAATCGATAAACCATTCTTCAGTTCATTTCATATATATCGTATCACATAGTTCATACTCCCCAATTTGTACTAGTTTAAGCCTTTACGCAAAGATGCATTACTAACTTGGACTGCTAACATGAACTTTGCTCGAATCTACCTTGCAATACATGCGACTCCCATATACTAGAAGTAGCGAACAATATAGTAGCTTACTACATCTTTTATTCTGCAGAAGTAGTGAACAATATAGTAGCTTACGACATAAATGTGATGGCAAAGATTAAGAAATAGCCAACACATCAAACACTGAACTTTATCATAGAACACCTTATTTCTATGATTTTTCTCTGAAAACAGCATGCTTCAATGTGTAATTTGACAACCAAAAGAAGTTGGACATGTTTTAGAGGTGGATTATACACCTAGTGAAGGGTCAATTGTTATCTATGTACGACACAATCATGGATATAAGAAATTCAGAATGAATATAATGATTCAGATTCAGGGAAATAGTCAGTTTATAATGGACCTTTTTAACCAAAAATATATTTTAAGTGTTGGAACATATAATTTGAGCCTTCATTGATCCACGCATTGGTTTTGTTTGTTGCAGCTTAGTTGTACAGGATTATAGCTCAATAACTAGGCAATTTAGTCTTTGTTCTTGCTTATACAGATATATTATATTTTTCTGTCCTTTTATCAATATTTTGTTAAGTAGCATTTACAAATTATTCTTTTTATTTTTATTTTTTTAAAATTAAGGAAGCGCCTAAATTTTTATGAGAGATTACATGAACATGATATGTATTTATTTTTCAATTTTTTTTAAAGTTATTTCAAATCCAAATACGTAAACTTGATACTTTTAATGACAAGTTTATTTTATAGAAGAGAACTTTCTGTTAGCTAACATATTTATTTCAAAATAGGAAGTAATGCACCTGGGACACATTTAGTAAATTAAGGTAATAGCTTGAATTAGGCACAAGGTATGAGTTACTTTGTAGGTGTTTTTGAATCACAAAATGAGCATTCATTTAATGAATTCTGGGAACTTGCAAGAATACCTTGAAGCATTAAATTTATGATATCCTAAATAATTTGAATGTCATAATCTGATTACAGAATGTCCGAAAAATCTGATTATGATATTCTACTTCTCAAAAAAATAAAATAAACATCTGATAATGATAATCTCCAAGCCAACAAATGGGGCCCTTTTTCGTTGTGGGTTATTCAGTATGGTTGTGAACCTGATCTACGTGTTATGAGAACTTTATGTCCAAGTCTTTATGACAGTTTTGTTTTATGCCTCTTCATCCATGCTTTATTCGTCAAGACATCGAAGTCTGCTATAAAAATTATGGTCAATTAATTTCAATCATTAAATGAAGATTGATTTATGTATTTTTTATTAATATAGTGTAGCCTTTAGAATTTGCTTGATAAATTTCTGACTTAAGAGCTCTACTGCATAACAAAATCTGTGTTGTCTACCATAATAATAATAACATTTAATAAATTTTCAATTTCGTTTCAATTCAACTGGAATGTATAACTAACTGTTTTAGTTGTAATTAATAACTCAAGTAACTTATTTACAAATTTAGTACATAGTGATTGACAAAATATGTATTATCAAACAACTTTAAGTTATTTAAGTAGTGGGTATTTTTGTTTATAACTAATAGAGCGTTATGTTTTAACTTCTTGCTCATTAAATAGCATTTCAATTTTTAAGTCTTATATACTAAATTAAAGGCAGATGTATCCTTTACCTTATTAACAGGTCACTTGAATTATTGAGCTTTGTTTTTAAAGATGATCTTCATTCTGTTTTTGGTTTAAACTTTTACCATAAACAGATATTTTGAATTTAACCAGTCTTTTTTCGGCGAGGCAGGCTACAAAAAGGCTGAAAGTTCAGCAGGAAAGGTTTAGTTGCAATTTTTTGTGTGGTAAGAAAACGTTCAATACATAAAATTTCCTTAATATTTGGTTGTTAGTTTGTGTGAAATTGCTACTTGTTGGGAAGACATCATTTTGCCTTGAATTGAATGCAACCTTAGATTATTTAAGCAACTTCTCATGTAAATTATCAAGTACCTGTACTTACATATATGGTTAAGAGAATTGCTAGATTTTTATTGTTAGCTATTGAGGTTTTCTGTTTCTGCAATACCACCCATTCTCAGTGTACTTTCTGTAGTATGATTGGCACAGCTTGATAAAAACCTAGACTATTCGAGTTGGTTGGGGGTTACTTTAGGTCATACTAGAACTGGGTTTGCATTTGCACATAGAGTTGTGTAATGTTATTGACCTTCAAAAGATTCTCTCTTTTGATAGTAAAATAAATTTTATTGGAAGAATTGAGAGATTAAAAACACCGAGGACGAGGAATCCATCCGCAGCAAGTGAAAAAAGTAAATACTAAAGCAACAGCTCTCCTCCAATCTCTTTGAAGTAAAGCGTAAATATAATCCTATTTCACAATATAGCAAATAATTAACAACTGTCCCCTTGAAAATCTGAGCATTACTCTCTTTCGATATTTCCCCAAAGAAAAATAAGGATACATACTTCCAAAGCATCTTAGCGTCTCTCCTTCCTCAAATCTTCAAAGCGGAGTAAATGGGAAATCCTCTACGGAAGTGGAAATATACATTCCTTCGCCAATACACCAACTATAGAGTTTCACTAAACCCAAGCAACAAGAAAATGCAAAAATAATTGATTGTCCCAATGTTCTGATAAAGATTGATAGTAGTCGACCTTTGTAAAACCAGATAAATTCCTTTATTTTGGACAGAACCTTTGCCTTCCATTCAGAAGCCTAACTGCCTAAGGAAAATGAAAGCACAAGGAGTACCAGAAAAATCTCGAGTCCAAACCTGTTTATTAAGAAAGGTGAAGCTTATATCGAATTTCGGCAAAATAATCATAAATACCAACACATTGGCATTTGATCACTGAGATTCCTAAAAATGGAGATTTCAATATATAACAGCTTGAAAAGAAAATTACGAGTCATGATTGTTGAGCTTTACTGTGGTGGCTGTTTTAATTTGTGTTTGTTCTTTCTGATTTAACCAAAATTGTAAATTATATGCCTGGGAAAATCCATGTAGATTGTCAGTTTGAGTCCTATTATGCACATTCCTTTATGTATAGGTGCCATATCTTTTCCAATAAAGAATGAATTATATATCCCTCCTCCGTCCTTCCACCCTCCACCGCCAACCCCAATGTTTACAAACAGCGTTCTGTGGGCTATATGCTGCTGTTAGGGTCACTGATCACTATTGGGTCTGTGTTATGTAACCTTTAATAATGTAGTTTTTTTTTGTGGTACAAAAGTCTAGCGATGCTATTCCGTGCTTTAAATGTGAGACCTTTGGTTGTTATTGGATGTATAGGGATATTAGTATTGATGGGAAACAAGAGATGCTAGGAGGACCTTAGGTTTGGGTTTTCCAACCTAGTGAATTTGTTCTTTCTACAACAAAAAGCAATTTTTGTCACCTCACTAGCATATTGTTACTTAACCTACTTTATCTTAGTTTGTTAGGAATCTGCTGCAAATGATATTTTAACAATCTTCTCATCTTTTTGATGAATCAACATCTAGTTTCTCGAATATAAGCTCAAACTTGTGTGTTTAAGACTTTAGAGACCAATAGTATTCTGACCATGTCTCAAATTAATGTGAATCAAGAAAATTGGTAACAGATACTATATCTATGTTTTTCTTTGTGTTCTATTTATTAAAGAGCAATGATTTGTTTTTATAAATTTATAAAGGAAGGTTTCCCCGAGTAAATATCTGTAGATAATGGAACCTATTGGTTAGCTACTAATAAGGACAGGACCCAGGATTATATCCCTTGGATCCATGCTGCTTATCAAGAGATTATCAATCATAGCCAGATCATAGGCTTATTAACTCGATCACCTCCGTCCAAAATAAGTGACCCTGTCAGGAATTTTTTGCCTTTTTTTAATAACACTTCTTTCAGGTATTACAAACCACCAAATTTACTGCATAAGATTGTGTTCAATGGTAAAGTATGGAAAAATATGACTTTAGGTAGTGTAATTATATAAATGGACCCTTTTTTGTGGGAGCAAAATTGAAAAGGACTTGTGTGGTGGGTGTGTCAGTATTGTCATGGATCCCAACTGGGAGGGCGCACATTTGTGTAACATGACACTTCTCTTTTCTTTTTTATGATCTATACATGAGGGTGTAATCCTGTTTAGGTGTCTGTATAAATTGAAAGAAACTCCCTTCTAGTTCCTTTCCAACCTATGTTTAATATTTAAGTGACCAAGTCCTTTTTGATATCATTTCATTCTGCATATAATCTCTTGTGCAAGTGATATGGTGTTGTCTTATTTATCTAGTTGAACATGAGCAGAGAGTTGAGAAAGTACTTTTGGGAAACAGGTGTTCATTTGGGCTCAACATTGTTATTCATGTTTGAAATTGATGCACTGGCTACCATCTCGGCCAGTTTATTTTTACTTCTGTATTGTTGTTTGAGATTAGATAACACTGGTTTTGAGCACTCAAAATATTTTAAAAGTTGTAAAAACTCAGAAAATAAATAAGAATAATAAAGTTGGTTAATCAGAAAGAAAACACAATATAGCAAAATAATATTAATGTAAAACTACAAGATACACATTTGTGACGCTTGATTAGAGCAATTTTAAAGAATTATTAAAAATAAATATCTGGTGCAATCCAAAAATAGCACATTTTATGTATCATAATTACTTGAATAAAAAAAATTGTTAATGTAATTTATGCTGTCATTGTACACATTTTTTTAACCTAAACATAGATACAGACAAAAACATGTATATTTGACATTGTAGATTTTGTGTAAAAAAATAATGTATGAAATTAAAGAAACGAAAGCATATTAGCCGGTACGAGTCTTGCCTCTATATATTACTTCTTCTTGGGCAATATCGGTCAGTATGGTGGTCTCATCTCACTACAGTTTCCTTATTATGAGTTGAGTCATTCACAGTTTCAGTGCTGTAGGTGCCAAAACCGAATCACCTTGGGCGTTGCATCTTGATATTTGATAATTTGAACCATGGCACCATTGTGATACTATTTTCTTGACAGTGTTGCACCATATGTTGAGAATAATAGAATGAATGTTGCATTGTTATATGAGTACGGCCTATTTTTTTGTTTGTTTTGCAATGTGATGTACTAATTAACAAAAGCATCCTACCTCTTGTGACTGTAGTATTCTCAATTAATATACAGTCAAGGTGGGTTAGGGTATGAGATTGGGGTTTTAATGCTGGTGTTAGGTACTTTGGTTTTAGGATCAAATATTAGGGTGTATGGGGCTTAAACAGAAATTGTCAATTACTGTTTTAGTGTATGAATAAGGCATGAACGATAATGATGTTCTATCAAAAGAAAAAAGAGCGATAGTAGTGGGTTTGGTTTGAGGTTGCTAGGATTAGTCTTTGAGAAGGGGATAAATAGTTTTTCCAATATTTGTATTTAGTAGTAGAACTAAAGGTCTTATGTTTGAGGATTATACCGATACTTATCTCGCTTAAGTGGGGATAAGGTGTTCTTTTTGGTTTCCGTCTGGGATATTTATTCTATGGGGCCTTTGTGGTATAGTTATTTCAGATATTTATAGGGATTGGATGCAGTGCTTTGTCAAGGATGTGTATTGGTAAATATCAGAAAATAAAGAGATTGAACAAAAGTGGAAGATGGATAAAACCTAAGAGTCTCACCAAGGTTTTAGGAGTCTGACAATTAAAAGAAAGCAACAATATGCTGAAATTCTCATTAATTAACTATATTTAATTGTCAATACAAAGCTTGTTTTTATAAATGAAAAATAACCCTGTCCTAAGCCTAAAGGTATAGATCTTGTGGCATAAAATACTTGGAACTAATAAAGACTACTGATATAAAAGACTTTAAAAAGTTATAACATCAAGAACTTTTGATGAATAAAGAAACTACTACGATGCAAACACTTGACAGCTAAACAAGTAAATAGAACAAGAAAGGTAATTCATAAAACTAGCTAACATATCGTTCTGCACCATGACCAATACTTTCTCTTGGACCTTTTGTGGAATGTACACTGCATTATAGTTTTTTTTTTGTTTTCATGGGTTTCATTTGTAGTTGATATCAACACCACCATAACTGTGAATGCTAATGTTTCTAGCCTGATTCTTATTAGATCATGCTATATGCGAATCAGAAGATTTTGTT
Source organism: Hedera helix (assembly GCA_947179155.2). NCBI lineage: Eukaryota > Viridiplantae > Streptophyta > Magnoliopsida > Apiales > Araliaceae > Hedera > Hedera helix. The sequence goes on along the minus strand of OX359276.1, from coordinate 41,630,196 downwards.
TGTATCTAAAACTGATTTGTTGCATATTTTTATGTCGTGAAATGTTGGGGCATAGATTTGAGGCTACTGGGTAGACTTCCCTTTCGTGGAATGACAGTCTTGGACTTCAATCACTGCTTCTTCGTTATGTTTTTACCAGGTTCGCTACATATTCTGCATTTTAGGTTGCTAATGCATCACTCAATAACTTTCCATATATATATAGTCTTTTAAGTTAGAATGAGTGTTTTTCGTTTGGACGTTATCATTTATATTTGTTGACCTGTCTAAGATTCTAGGCATATCACTCGGTTTCCACCATGTTATCTTTGTGAGGTGCAGATTAACCAACGTCTTTGATGGATTGATGTGATTTTATGTTTTTAGGACACGTATCGAGTATAAAGTAATCATAGGACTCTTCTCGAGTATATGGCAGACTACATTTCTCTCTTTTTATTTCAAGGGCTTTTTTAATTTTTCGTCTATTTATCTATCATAGTGCTTATAATGGGCTACATATTTATGAAATAGATCTTTTGAGAACTCTATCCTCCGTTGAAAGTCCATATTAGAAAGTCAACTTTTTTTGTGCTTAGAACTGCTCCAACTACTAGGCACCATTTTTCTGCTTAGAACTGCCTAACAAACCATATATCCTTCACACATTTTTGTCACATTCCAAGCAACAGTAGTGGCCTCCCAATTCCCACTTGACACCTTGGACCACTGATAAAATCATCATCTCCACTAACAAGGAAGCAGTCGATTGTTAGGAACAGGAATGTACTTGCTAAAGAAAAGAAAATTAACATTTATCTGAAATACCCTATGAACTTCATTAATTTAATCAAAAGGAGAAACATAATGGCTTACCATAGATTCGATGAACCCTTATATGTACCGTCATTGTTTGGTAATATATATATATATATATATATATATATATATATATATATATATATATATATAACGAGTTAATTCACAGTAACCGGTTGTTATGGCTACTGTTCCAGTAACCCAAAATTAACTTAAAAAAGCCCCTGCCGCTAGAGGCTCTAGCGGCAGCTTTGAATTTTTTTTTTTTTGCTATGCCGCTAGAGGCAGAGACTCCCATAACAAAAATGTCCTTCTGTTTTGGTTACCGAAACAGTAGTCCAGCAATCGGTTGTTGTGGATGCGGCCCTATATTTATATATATATATAGAGAGAGAGATGACGGATCTAAAATATACTTCTATTAAATAACATACTTTTACTAAAATTATGTCGTTTTGGAGATTTTTAAAAAAAAGAAGTGGGGGTGGTATTTTTATAAATAAAAGGAAAGCAAGTAGGACCACTCTCTTTTAATATTATTTTATTTTTTAAAAGAATATCCAAAACGACGTTTTAATAAAGATATGCTATTTAAGAGAGATATGCTTTAATCCGTCATCTATATATATTACTGCACATTTAGAAATTTGGAAGCGAACAATGAAAGGTGGTACGGTAATAACATCAGTAACCACTAGTTGGTGACCTTTCTTGCAAAAAAGGCTTTGAAGGAATGTCCTAATTCAAGGATTTATATTCATATTCCAAGTGATATTTACGATGTGCAGAAGCTTGCGTGGCATCCAAGCTTCCCTCCAAACATTCTGGCTGGGGCTTAAATTTTTTAACATCTGTAGATCTGCTCAAGATAGGAAAACATAGTATAAATTATTTTCTAGAGCTAGCCAACTAGTTGAAGAAGTATTGACTTTTGAGTATGGATTCTGAATGAGTGAAAGACAGGAAATAATGCAGTCAAGGCAAAACAACTGAAGTGGACAGGAGCTGTTCCATTAAATTTCATAGCAACAAGCAAGCACCCTAATAAGCACTAGAACACGACTAAGCAGCAAACGCAACCTGTTGGCATGCATGATGGCAGGTATATGTTTTAGTTTATCTCTTATATACTCAAAGTGACTACTTTTTGACTTTTAATTATTAAAGAGTAGGCTTTGGCTAAGATGCAGCAACTCCGACTAGTAGAGATGGGAAATTCTGCTTGTTATTCTAAGGATTTGTAGCATGGTTGGAGGTAATATCTAAAATAGTGGTTGAGGTTTAGGTTCCTGTGTGCATATATAAGAAGAGGAATCAAAAATAGCAGAAGAAAGGTGGAGATTGATGTCCTGTGGAATGAGGTGAAGATGGGACTGCTGAATTATGTTTGAGATGTATGATTACAAGTTTTCATGAGAATAGTGAAAGAGTTTTAGTCAATTATCAATTTGGTATATTGAATGCGATGAGTTTTAGTCCTTTTGAGGAGAATTAAGAAGGAAAACAGTTCAAATATTAATCATTTGGCGTGAAAAGTAAGTGAAGTAAGCACAGACAAATCAGAAAGGTTCTTACCATAATTTTGTGGTTTATTATCCTCCCAAGTGGAGTTCTAAGTTCAAAAAATGGTATTCAGTCTTTATTTCTTTACTTGTCCACATTTAAATATTTAACTTTTACGCTGCACTTTTGTCACCCTAACTTTGAGTTGATTGCATTGAATAATAATGTATACTATATAATCTCTAATTTAGAAAAGAGAAATTTGCGTTGACCCCTTTGTCTATCCAAATGTGTTGGCAATTAGTTAGTTGTTGCCTTGTTGGTTTATTTAGTCTGTACTCTTTTGTTATTCAATCTTCTTGTGCCATGCTCAGTTTGTCATTAGGATGTATGTGTTTGCATTGATGTTTGTCCAACCTATTATCAGTCTCTTGTAAGATTAAGACCATGTTTATGTGTTCCTCTCTGTTTTACCTTTTGGTAGTCTGAAGTTGGATCAGAAAAAGACCATTCCTTCGTTTGTCACTTCTGGCTTCCATGCTTTACGGCTTCACACATGAATGTGTTTGATGTTCTTTCTGCTACCAATATCAAGGGTGTTACAACCATCATTCTTTGCTTTGTCACTCTTCTGTATTTGTTATTCAAACTCACAATTTTCCAGTCTGCTATCAGGTCTTCTTATCCTTACCATAGAGTTGCATCTGCCATAATTTTCATTTCCACCACTGCTATAAGAATTCTCAACCTTTCCACTTTTGCCCTTATAAATTGAATTATTGTTGATATACGTCATTGATTTTATTTATTTGTCAATTAAAAGCTCCCCACTTCTGTAATTTTTGTCACTTGATTCATTAACATTGTCATTTTGAAGTAAGAATCCGTTGCTTCAGTTTAAATTTTCCTTGCACTTTTAGCTGGTTAGGTTGTTTGTCTTTTTTAATTTGTTATATAATCTAGCCGAGCAAGTCCAAGTGTCTAACGGTGACATGGTTTTAAGTCTATTACTCCTAGGGAACATGGTTTTATGTCTATTACTCCCACCACTCAAACATTAATGAGAACTATTACAGATATCGAGGTAATATCCTATTTTGAGAAAACAAGTTGCGTATTAGAATGGCTGCGGAGATACACTTTAGTTATCAATTGTATCTTTTCAGTTAGATACCCAGCCTTTGGAATTTGCATTGAAAGATCTTGGAGCTTGGTCCGAGTCCTTGACTGTATTTGGATGGTATCAAGTAGCCACCTAAACTGTGGCTTTTATATACAAGTTGTTGGTCTTAGACTCCCTAAAATTGGGGAAGAAGAAATACTCAGATAATGAAGTTACCCATGGGAGTTACTGTTCCCTTTAATATTTTTCTTTTTTCTAGTAATTGAGTGTTACTCGTGTGTTCACAGTATTTTGTTAATCCAAAAAACTCAAATCAAAACCTTGAAGTAAAATCAACAATGGTAGATTTGTCACTTGTATGCCTTTGGGATTTTTTTTAAATATTTAAAGCTTAAATTAATTAAAGAAGGTTCATAGTGGTTTTCAGTATTTCAGAGCCAGATCGATTTTAGAAGCTTCCATATTTTTAAAGAATATTTTTGTAATAATGTGTAGGTATCCTATTTATGTTTCTTTGGTAAATCTGATCATTGCTCTAAACCTTAATACTTGTATTCTGCAATGAATAGTCACTTGGTCTCATTTTTGCTGTGAAAAGGATTGTAAAACTACTCGAATATTATTTATTTCTCATAAAAATAGTATTTTGTTCACCATATGTTGGTTTACATAATACAATCATGTTCTTTATAAGCTACAATGGTTTGGAGGTGCATTTGTGATACATTTAGAGGCACTTCTGTAATTATAATTGTGGCAATGCGTTATAGGACAGACAGAGTAGATAGTACACAGTGGACCAAATGGTTTTTATCCAAATTTGTACTCTTTCATTGTTATTTGGAAAGGAAAATTGCAAATTGATGCTAATGTTGCTGCTGGGGTGCCTTTTTTTGTGTATGAGACAACTCTCCGACTTGTTCGAAGAAATTGCAGGACCTACTTTGTGGAGTTTCAACTGTGGAAGCCTTGCTTTTTTGGCACTTGAAAGAATATTTGTGATTGTTTTTGGAAGATTTTTCAGGCCTTTATTATATTATTAATAGGCTTTCAATGTGGAGGGACCTTCTTCTGGCATTCTGTTAACTTCATGCTGTGCTTGTATTTTTGATATTTGAATTTTAACAAATTTATGTATCAACTTTCATGTAAACAACTATTCGACTGTTAAACTGTTTGGTTTGTTGATGTCTTTGAATTTGGATATGTGGTAATGGATCTTTTTTTTTTCGTGTAGGGACCACAGAACTTCAATTTTTGTCTTTTATTTCAAATTATATCCTCAAAACACTGCGTATAAAATAAAAATTTGAACTTTAAGAAATTTTCTTTACAATAAATGCCATCTGTTACCCATAGTGCAATAAAGAAATCTTCAGGAAGTGGGGTAACATTTTCAAATTTTTTTGGTTTTTTTTTTTAATGATTAAAAGGCATTGTTTAGAACTTTTGATAATTGAGAAGATATTTTACTTTTGAACGTCTTTGGTTTTTTAAAAAAAAATTCGAGGTAAGATGGGTCAAGTAGCAGTGAAGTCAGAGACTCATAGGTATGTTTGGGGACAGTTCACTCAGTTACTGTAATGCTACAATATATATATGGGTAGGTATTTTATAACAATAAGTTGTTGGGAGCATGGTTCTCAGATTCGGATCGGTTATTGAATCGAAAAAATTATTGGGTAGATAAGTTATTGGTCTAATCAGTGTTCAGATCGTTATTGAATCTGTGACGTTATTAATATGTAATAAATAATTAAATATATTAATTATTATTATATATTATATATAATATTTAGTAAATATGTAAAATTAATCAATTTATCTACACACAAAGAAAAATTAAACCTATTTGTATAATATTTACTTCATACAATTAAAAAAAATACTAAATTTATATAATAAAAAGATATTACTAAATTATGATCATAACTCAAAATTCAAGACTCAAGAGTGATAAAATCAAATACAAATGAACATAAACATCTCTAGAATACATTCAATCAAATTCGGTAAAATAAATAAATTTATTTGTACAATATTCACTTAATACAATTCAAATAAATATTAAATCTATATGAAAAGAAATATATTAAATCATGATCATAACTCGAAACTCAATCAATGATATATTTAATCAAGTTCAAATGCATAATTTTTTTTATAAAAAAAAAACATAGGTAGGGAACCGGTAAAATTGGTAACCGGGTCACTGGGTCAACCAGTCCGACAACCGAGTCACCGGTTTTTATCGATTTTTGACCAAATCTGATTTTTTGGCTTAAACCGGACCGGAGGACCGATCGGTTCCGATTTTTTTCGGTCAGACTAGCGGTCCGGTCCGATTTTCATAACCATGGTTGGGAGTATTGTTATAGCAATAATATATAGGGGTTAATTTTTTTTTCTAGAGTTTGTAGCGACAGACAAAAAATAAAATTAATTTGACTACTGCAATGTAGTTATTATAACAGTACTCTCAGTAATCGATTACTGTAAATGTGTTATATATATATGGGTATTTATCCATATTAACTGATTGTTGAGAATATTATTGTAGCAATCATATGTAAGGGTCAATTTAGTTTATAAACTGTTTGCCGCTAGAGTTTTTAGTGGCAAATAATTTTTAAGTTAAATTGACCCCTATATTTGGTTACTACAAATCTATAATAATATTCTCAATAATCGATTGATGTGGATGACTACCCTTATATATATATAATTTTGTTTTAAGTTGATTATGTTGGTAGTGGCTTTGGGAAGTAAAAAAGAAGTTATGCTTGATCTGTAAGCTCATGGACTTTGTCCTTTCCAGCTTTGTTGATTGTATTATGTAATTGATACTAATATATTCGCTTGCATGGCTCTAAAAGATAAAATCATGAAGTTCCAGCCAGCCAGCCAGCTTCGGGTGAACAAACAAAGAAGGGAATTTTGTAGCTAATAACTTGCGTGTCCATCCATCTTAAAGATGATGGAAATTGGTCCGGCAATAATTAGATATACTACTACTACTTTCATGCTACGAGAATGCCACAATAAAAACTACATGATCTACTAGTTTTATATATCTTACTACGTCACACTTTTCTTTCTCCCAACTAAGTATTTACAAAATTTATACCAAAGTGCACGTTGACTGACGAAATCAAAGTCGAGTCGAGTTGAGTTTTTAACCTCAAAAATATAAACGATTCAAACTTTTAGGTTTAGTTGCATACTTCAAACCAAAATTTTGTCTTTTTATACTTTCGATAAATTTATACTCTTATTTTACTTTTAAAAATATAAAAGTAACATGAAAGAAAAGTTCAAATAAATTAATTCTTTATTATTTAAGCACTTCTAAAAAATTACATAGACTGCTAGAAATATAAATATATGTTTAATACATGAATGTGAAATACAAAAAATAATACAAATTAATATAGTTGTTAAATTAGGCGTATCAAAATATCCTCAAAATTAGTCTTTTAATAGCTAGGAAGGGGTAAAATTGTAAGAAAAGATAGAAGCTAAATTTTTAATTTTTTTTTAGGTTTTATCCAGACTTTAGGCCGGACTTTTCAAATTTCAGGTCAGTTCAGACCTTATTTCAGACGGAAGAAAAGAACTTTATGGGCCAGACAAATCTAACAATTAAGACCCCAAATAGACCAAACTTTTCAGACCTTTTTCAAGCTATACCAGACTTTAAAATATCAACCTTTTCGTGCACCCTCAATCCTAAATAGAGTTGGATAAAAAGTTTGAGACCTGATGTTAGGCCTACGTCTGTCCTAAAAAAAGTTTGGTCTGCATTGGTATTAGTTTTGAGCCCAATACTTGGCCTGACCTGAAAAAAGCCTTGGCTTGGCATGGTTTGAGAAAAGCTTGGGTCTAATTTGACCTACAACGTTCTTACTTAGTTACCCAACCACCCAGCCCATAAAAGTATAAAAAATAGGATCATTTACATTTATTAGTACTTTTTAATAAAATATTCTAAAAAAAGTGCATAAATAAATTATTTATAAAATTAGTGCATATATAATTTTAATTTATAAAATAGTGCATTTTTATTCCTTTTTTTTAGTTAACTAATATTGGTTGGTGATGGAAAGGAAGAGAGGCGCCGGAGATCAAGGGATTACCTTATTCCTTTTTTTAGTTAACTGATATTGGTTGGTGATGGAAAGGAAGAGAGAGGCGTCGGAGATCAAGGGATTACCGATTGATATATTGGCTCACATATTTTTATTCCTTTTTTGCTTAATGTCTGAGAATGTTTATAAACTCCACACCTGCAATTGATAACCAAATCTACATACCAAATCTGTAGTTTTTTTACCTCTACACTTGCAATTTTTTCATAATGCAGTTGGTAACCAAACATTCATATCAAGGTAGCCAAACCTCCATACCAAGGTAACCAATCAATTTCCACACCTACAATTTTTTTATAACGCAGTTGGTAGCCAAACCTTCATACCAAGGTAACCAATTCAATTTTATTAGGTTACCAATTTTTTTTGAATGTGATACAGTTGGTAGTCAAACATTCATACCAAGGTAACCAATTCAGTTTTATTATGTTACAAAATTTTTTTTGAATGTGATGCAGTTGGTAACCAAACACTATTATGGAGGTAACCAAACACTATTATGACGATTTTTTGTTGAAATAAATCTAGGTAACCAAACACTGTTATGGAGGTAACAAAACACTAGTATGGAGGTAATCAATTCCTGAATGTATAGTAATTAATTTTTTCGTGCAGTAAATCTAGATAACCAAACACTAGTATAGAGGTAACCAATTCCTGAATATGTAGTAACTAATTTTTTCGTGCAGTAACTCTAGGTAACCAAACACTAGTATGGTGATAACCAAACACTAGTATGGAGGTAACCAATTCTTAAATTGACTTATTTTCGGTATGTACCTATATTTCTTATTTATCGGCGCTTATTATAACTTAAGTTATGTAACGATCATGGTCTTCTTTTTTTCTTCAGGGTGGTGATCAGTTATGACTTCCCATTAAATCTTGGCGGTAGTTAAGAAATCCAATACATATTTATTTGATGAGAGAGAAATAAACAAACGGATTGAATAAAAGTTGAAGAAGAAAATTAATTCTACCTTTTTCTTCTTCTTCTTTTCGCCGGTATAAAGAAGATTCTCAAATACGGAAAGCTTGATGATTGCAAGAAAGACGTCTTCAATTGAGAGAGGAGTAATTAGAGAGAGAGAGAGAGAGAGAGAGAGAGAGAGAGATAAAGCGAGTTATGAAAGATCCGAGACTGATAGAAGACTAATCTTAGAGAGAGAGAGACTAATTGAATTGAATTGAAGTAATTTAATTTACTTCTCCTTAATTTAAGGAATTTGTAAAATTTAATTTATTTCTCTTTGATTTAAGGGATTTGTGAAACTGAAATGATTTAATATGAGTATTGCATTGTACTCTTTTGGTAATTATTTTGTGAATGTATTAATTTTTTATTTTTTTTAATTGTTGTATATTACTGTAAAAAACCCTAAAAAATACTTAGTCGTAAAAAATAAATAACAGAGGAATGCTTAAGAAGCAGCCCAAGCCCAGCCCCCATCGGCCCACACCAAACAGTCAACTAGAAGTTCAAAAGGCCCCAAGACAAGTAGGGAGTACTTATAGTCCAACGGTAATATTGCCTAAGCTACTAAGCAACCAATGAGGTAATACATTATTATTAATAATGAATATGTTTAATATTTAAATTGTTAATTATTCATTCAATACATTATTATTAGTTTTTATCTTGTAATATATTAGTTTTAATGAATAAAAGTTTATATTTTTATTATTTTATATGAATGAAGTTTAAAATTTTCACTTTCATAATTTATAATTTATAGTTTTATTATTTAATATTTTGGAATTAAAAATCATAAAAAAAAAAGAAAAAAAAAATTAAAACAAGAAAAAAAAGGAAGAACGGAAAAAAAATGCTGAAAGAACGAAATATATAATATATGGACACAGAAATCTGAAAGGCATCAATGTGAGGCAGAAAGAGTGACTTAAAATGGCGAGTAGTTTCGCAAACACAGCAGGAGCTTCATTGGTGAAGACGAATAGCTTGTTGAGGGTATCATTCAACTTGGTTAGAAACTTGAGTTCTGCTGCAAACCATACGACAGCAGCTTCAACGGCGGAGGTGGCGGCGGCGAAGAATCCGAAGAGGAAGAAGAAGAAGAAGAATCTGTTTGAGGTAGCTCAGTTTTTACCCAATTGGGGAATTGGTTATCATATGGCTAAAACTCACTGGACCGGCCTCTCCTATCAGATCACCAAGCTCAATCTCTATAAAGTCTCTCTCCCCCCTCTCTCTCCCCTGTTATTATGTATATATATTTTAGGGTTTAACGGGTTCTGGAATTTTTGCAGGATGGCAAGCACGGGAAGGCTTGGGGAATCGTTCACAAAGAGAGTGAGTTTCCATTTCCTAATTTATGATATCTTTGGTTTCTAAGATGAATTAATTATTTTTTAAAATCTCGGTATTGTTCGACCTACACGGTTGTTTAGGGGTTAAGATTAAAAGAGACCTGTCTCTATTATGTCAAATTTCTAATAATTAGGCGTCAAGATTTCTTTTTAGTAGTATTTAATATTCACTTATTCTACATACTTTTTTTTTTCTCTCTTGTTGTTGAGTGGGGGTAATGAGGTTTTATTAGAACAATGCTAGCAAATATAGAGTGGTTAATTGGTTATGCTGTTTAGAAATAGTATTATAACATAGGATTTGTGGAACTAAGGTAATGGAAGAATGTGGATATTTTTAATTGTTAGCTTTGATATGGTCCTGATGCCTACGACTCAAGAAAACCAGAAGAGTTACTTCATATTCCTTGTGCTTCAGCATTATCAATTCTTACATTGGGTATGCTACATTTTACTATAAAGTGGCAGCATTTTGAGTGACTTTATCAAATTAGATTGAGTTGAAACCATTGTCCAATTCCATAGAATACTAAAAATTGACATTATATCGTATTATTTTTGGCATGTTCTTTTGAATTTCTTGTAGCATTGGATAATGCTCTGAATCATTCTAAAATAGATAAAAATATTTTCTGTGCTTTTTAGGAACACTACAGCCTGTGCAATAAGCCATTATGTATGGTGTCCTTTGTGCTATGTTGTTTTTTCACAAGATATGTTATCATAATGATACGACTCATGGAAAAATAAACTTTTGAAACTGTCATTTTGTCATCAACGTGATTATATGAGCACATAAACAAAAATTGTGAAATCCTTATGTATATAATTGCAACTAAATGTCATCGTAGATGTCTTGATGAAAGGTCAAAATCAAATTGACCTGTATAGGTCTTAACTTTTAGGTTACCATCCCCTCTTCACATCCCCATAATATCAAACCAGTAGGCTGCCAATGGAATTTGAGATGTTCATAAAATATATGAAGATCTCAAGCTCCTTTGACCATCATTTCTACGAATGACATAGGATTTAGTGAGAATATTCAAAATTTGCAATTCAGTCCACCGACCATCAACTTTCGGTTCTGAATTTGATATGGTGCTGATGTGAGTGATTCCCAAGGCTTCTTTACAAGGTTCCAATTGTTAACTAACTTAATGAAAATCAGAAGTCTAGTTGATTTCAGCTTTTCCAAACTTGCTCATCTGATAGGCTAGTTTGATACTTGCTCATCTGACAGGCTAGTTTGAAGAAGCACTTGAGGTTAAACTAAAAGTAGGAGAAACAAGATGAATGTTGGGCCGATTCAGCTAAGGAGCCTTCACAGATTGAAAACATTCTGGAGTGAACATATACTTGCCAAAAATCATATTTCATTTTTAAATTTCCAACCTCCGTAGAGTAGGACACTGCAGTTCGTACTGTTTCTGATTTAGTACCGTGCAAAGCCAATTCCCTCTTAATTTCTACCAAGTTATTTTGACAGTACGTGTATGTGTAGTATCTTTATGAAATTGTTAAACATTTTTTAATAAATTGATTAAGCCGTGTGATATTATGTGGGTTTTTTCTTATATGGTAATCTTGCATAGCGACTCCAGTTTTAAAGTAATTGATGGGTAATAACTGAAAGTCAAATATTAGAAGTAATAGATTCGGAGCAGTTGACCAGATTATCACCGTTACCAGATAAGTTAAAATTGGCTCTTGAGGTAATCATATTTTGGGTCTATTGTTGCAAATATGATGATGAAGCATTTTTTTAGACTTCAGTAATTTTTAGGTGGCTTTTTCTATCAATTGGTTTCTGAGGCTTATGTTGTAGTAGATCAGTTAGGTATTCTTTTGTAGCCATAACATCCACTAAGTTTGAACAGCTAGATGCTTCAATCTATTTTGGAATCGTAAGGTTGGAGACAGCTAAGTAGTCTTCTGTTTTTTCTAATTTTGAAACGCAAACCTAATTTCTTGCATAAGTCGCTATTACTTTTTCCGATTTGTTACATTTTATGTTCAACTAGGTTTCTGTCCAAAGTATTTTTCAGGTCATATCTAGGTCCTGTTCGTAGTTTGTTTAAACTTATTTCTTTTTCCTAATATGAATTCAAATTGTTAGATGATTGGTGGGTGGATATTGAGTTTAAATGACATGTTTTCCTGTTTCCAGGAGGCACAAGGATTAGAAACGGCCAGTGCATGCCTTATTTATTAAGTTACCCTCAAGGTTGATAGAGAGAGAATCCTTTTATATTTTTTAAAGAGACCTATCTAGTATGACAACAGAAAGAAAAAATCATACTTAAATGGCGCTGAGTGATAACAGACAAGGATTGGAATCTAAGATATATAAATGTACTATCTTTATAGGTATATATAGTTGTTGAGGTGTGAGGAATGCCGTAATTGTTACTTCGGATATGATTTAACCATAGTTGTCAAATCGTGAATCGTATCGTGTATCGAAAATCCCTATATTGTGTATCATATCGTGAATCGTATCATAAGATACAGAAACAAAATAAAAAATGTAATAACAAATATTTAAACATATAAAATACAAGCTCGACTATATATAAAAGTAGTCAAGTAAATATTATTATAGACTAAAAATAAATTTTAAAGTTAAACAATAGCTAAAATACTCTTAATTGATTTATTAATATTATTTCAATAATCTTTATAAGTAACAAGAAAAAATGAAAATTCATATTCACCTTTAATCTAGAAAACAAAAGAGAATAATTCAAATTAACAAGTGGAGATTTATATATCTGCTTATAGAAAGTGACATGAAAAAAGTATAGCGACATTTTCAATTAGATATAATACTTTAAAAAATGATTAAAGATTTATGATGCAAAATAAAATATGTTTGTGCTAGAAAATCTCTTTAATTGAAATGTTGAAATGCTTAAAAGTTTTGTTTTTAATCTTTTGGATCTATATGAAAACTTTTTCAAGTTGGTTGCTTTTAAAAAGTATCGTGCATTGTATTGTATAGTATCGTAAGAATTGTATCAAATCGTAATTGAATTATAATTGAATCGTAAGATACGATATCATTTTAGATTCACCATGTGATACGTATCGAATTGTCTCCGTATTGTATCGTAAGATACGTATCGCGTATCCTAAGATTCTAACAACTATGGATTTAACAAGGAGCTGACCAGGAAAGATATATACATGTAAATGGTACATGTAGTTGGTATTTAGAGATTTTGTTGACTCAAGGTACGTCATAATTCTCAGTGGTGAACTTGTGATCTAATGAGCTCGACTAGTAGGAAGGCAAATGTAGATACCAGAGGTGGTGATATGTTGGTTATACTTGCTCCTGTATAATATATTGTTTCTGCAATAAATTCATACTGCAGCAACAAAAGTTCATTGCTCCATTCTTTTATAGGGCATTTAGAATAGGGTGCATTAGTTTGCACTTGTGCATGGCTTGTATTTTTTGTTTATTTCCATTTTTTGTTAGCCACGTCTAAATCTCTCTCATTGTTGCAATGTACCATATACTGGTAGAACATATGGTATCTTCTCGGCCCTATATAAAAATAACTGGTTATTTGTTGTGAGTTTTGATGTTATAGGTCATTTGTAGAACTGGGCTTCCAGTTTCAAAACCGAGCTCCATTACTTCTGACGATGTTTTGAGTTTACAGATTATTAGTAACTTCGAAATTCCTAAACCTGATATTATAGTATTTGAGTAGTTTTATTTCTAAACTTAGTTCAATTTGAACAGTATTTTGCTTTAAATTATAATGGAAGGAATCCAAACTTAATTGCATTCAAATGCCCATTACTGTTGTGCAGGTTCGCCCGCCGCAGACACTCCGAGGAAAATAAGCGGGGTTCACAAGCGCTGTTGGAGATACATTCCAAACTCAATAAAAGCAGAAGAAAGCACCACCCCAAAACCAGAAGTTCAAGCAGCTTGATGCCATTTTCTTAATTTTCAACTGCTAGTTAAGCCTGGGTCTCTCCCTAGTCAGAAATCCTTTTTGTTATTTTTTTCCTTCCCGTTTTATTGTTTGGTGAAGGTTGATGCTATCAATTGGCAAACATTTTGATAGAGGGTTGTGCTCTTCAGTTTTAGATTTCTCTGGTGTTTTTGTGTAAAACCTTGCGCTTCAGTGCTAGTAATGAGTTTGTAACAGATTGAAAAGAGCATAAAGAGGTTATGCAAGTTTTTTTGAGCATTATGGAGTTTCATGTTATTTGAAATTGTGTGATTTGATTTAGAACAACCTTGATCTTGTTTCTTCCTACCTGACAATTTGTCAAAAATGTGTACCATTTGTTATGATTATAAATAGCTTTTGAATGTGTGCACATTTATGTGACTCTATCGAACCATTAGTATCACTTCAGAGCTCTTTAGTCCTGTTAAAATTGTCAATGTTTCTGATTTAGCCGATCTCATAGTTCCTAAAGTCCTTTTCGTGGAGATTTACCCATCACACACAGGAACATAATGAACTTGATCAGACATTATAAGCAAGGCAGCAAATGGTTTGTGTAAAAAAACTGATATTTCTATACGTGTTTTTAATATTTTCATATGATCTTAACTCATATGAACATAAAGTAAATATAAAGTAAGTTTCACTTTTATGTGAGAGATAATCATATGAAAATGTCAAAGATGTGGGAAATCGAAGCATTAGCTAATCTTCCAGCAAGCTAAACAGTTTCAATAGTTACTTGCAAATTTTCTAACAGCAAGCTAAACAGTTTAAATAGTTACTTGTAAGTTTTGTAAGTGTTATTTTTTTGTGAAAGGGAGAGAGTATATGGGGCTTGTAGAGTTAACTTCTAGTCTGATTAGTTGGTATTACCATTAGATGGAATATGTGATTTCATCACAATCCCCCTATAGTTTTTATTTATTTATTTATTTTTATTCCAATTGTATTTACTTTTGCTAAAAATCAAAGGTGAATTAAGAAATTTTTTTTTTTGAGAATTAAGAATTGCCCCGGTTAGAGGGAGGTCTTCCATAAATATACCAAATGGACAAGGCCATAAAGGGGGTTTGGAAATAGTTTTCAAACGGAAATTGGCGTCATTGGTTAATCGTAACTCTCTAGCTGAGTTATTGCCTCAAGCACAAAGATAATTTGAGGATATTTGTCATTTTATATCACTGTTAATAGAAACAAAAGGCTATTCTTGCAGAGTAATTTTTTTTTATAAATGAGACTCTTTTTATGGGACAGAGGAGGGTGTACGAATTATCGAGAGCTCCTCGGAGGAATAGAGAGAAACTCAGGGAAGTGAAAACTCCCATTTTAATTGTTCTAAGAATATGAAAATGTAGCCAAGGTTGGTTTGTTTAGAATTCATAACAAACTACCTTTTGTTGTCACCTTTATACTCTGATACATACAACTCAATGAACTGGCTTTTGTGTTTTATAAGGACATGTTTGGAAGTTCTCTGCAGATGGTTTCTTTGGGTACCATATTGTAACTACTCTTTTAAGCCACGTTTTTGTCTAATCCGTTATAGAATATTCAATGTTCGGGTTCAATACATCAGCCTTTAAAACAACAAATTGATTAAATGTGAAACTGAATTACCTTCCTATACTACCATATTAAGGTTGAACTATGAATGTCTCTCTCTATCCTTTATATTTGACGAGTGAACTAATTAATTCAATTTTGCGCATGCCTTCTGTAGAGGCGGAGCCAAAAAGTATACTTGGACTGAACTGGCCAAGGCTATTTCAACTTATTTATTTTGAGCTACATAATTATATAATTTAGAGCTCTAAAAATTTTTTGGAGTCGGGTTACAGCTTGCGGAGACGACTCCTGACTTCGCTCCTGGCCTTCTGTAAGCTGAAAATGAATTTTACCTGATGAAATCTAAATGAAGTACATTTGTTAAGTGACGTTAAAATGCGAAATTGAAAGAAATGCTAAAGTACTCCCCACTCCGAAATGAGAGTCTCTTTTACTTAATATTTTTGTCTACATTTATTAAGATTTGTGTAAGACACTTGAACCGAAATTGATTTTAGAAAAATGTGTTTGATAAAAATTATTTTGAAGTGTATTCTAGGTATACCTTAATATCCATCTCCCGCTTTTGGAAAAATGGAATGAATAATAATCATAGATCAAAATTTAAAACAAGGTGACATTGTTGTTGTATGGAAAATGGCAAAAAGGGTGATTTGAGTATGTTAGACAACCGCATGACCACCACAGGTCAAGAACCTTGAACTGAGAACGAACCTCTACTGCTCGAATGGTCCAAGGACCACAGAATTGTTAATCACGCTCTGGTCTTACGGTCATATGGTTCATCCACCAGACTTGGTTTCCTGTCTCCTTAGAAATCAATGATATAGAGGTACGAGCCTATAGAACATATCCTGTTCAAGTTAAGTCATACTAAAAAATGCTCTCAAAGTTGTCTAACTATTAATGCTACATTTGGATTGAATGAATTGAATGTGCGAAGAAATAGAATAGAGAAAGGAATGAAATAGAATTGATAGTGGATTGATTCATTCTATTACAGCTGGAATGAGTCATTCCATTTTCTCAAAGAATAAAATTCATAAATTTGAGAGAGATGTGAATGGTCTATTGTATTCCAATAGAACAACCAAACACAATTTTTTCATTCCATTTCCACCTTCATTCTTCCGATCGAAACGTACAATAAGGCTTTAAGTTCATTTATTTCGATAGGGGACTTGGTTGTGCACTTGCGCGCTTTTTTGTCATGAATAGAACTGTTGCTTATTTTGTATTTGCTGAACCTTGGATTCAATTTCACTAACACCTTGTTTGTGAGTTTTTAAAATTAAAGAAAGGAGAGGGAAAGCTAAGGAAAATTGTATTTTTTTTAATAGAAATTTCATGTTTGTGAGTTCTTAAAATTAAGAAAGGAAAGGAAAGCAACCCAATTTTCCAAACCAAAACGATAGGAAAGCTAAGGAAAAGAAAATGGGTTTAATAAATTTATTTTAATTCCATAATTACCCTTACTTGCAACACATAAGCATTAAGCCTGTTATATTCAATATGTAAGGGTACAATTGTAATTATATATCACCAAATAAAATTCTTTTGTTTTCCTTAGCAACTCACAAACATAGGATAGGAAAACTGTTATATTTTTTTTACTAAACTCGTAAACAGAATTAAGGAAAATTACTTTTCTATCATTTCCTTTCCCATCTTTTCTTGAGCTAAAAATTGGTAGGAATCCTAGCCTGAACAAAAATTTCCAAGCAAACTCATAGCTCTCAATCTCCCATTCGTAACAGTACTAGCAAATAAGAGAAAACATAGAGATTAGTAGTATTAGCCAACTAGGTAGAGATTACTAGTATTAGCCAACTAGGTTCTGTTATGGCTTAAACAAGATTTGTATTAGAATAGTTACAACAAAAGGCAGTCTGTTACTTTGTTGTGAAAAGACCATTTGTTTCATCATTCTCAATACATAAAAAAAGCCAAAAGATGAAACTAATACAATTTGATGTTACTTTTAGAACTGGATGGGTGAGAATATAAGTTCGATTGGAATTCAGTTAAGTAGTTCTCCAAGGACCTAATCTCCCCAATGTTCAACAGCTGCAAAATAAGCAGGAGTCCTTTCCTTGACATACGCACAAGTGTGAAACCAAGTCCCGTATCGAAAGAAACAAAAACAAAGCTTTAGTATTTAATAAATTTTGAGAGCAATTGCTGCCACGACCTTACTTGAACAGGATCTGTTCTATAGGCTCGTACCTCTGTATCCTTTATTTCTAAGGAGACAGGTAACCAAGTCTGGTGGATGAATCATGACTGCAGGACCAGAGCGTGATTAACAGCCTGTGGTCCTTGGACCATTTCGGCAGTAGAGGATCGTTCTCAGTCTAGTTCTCTTGGCTGGGGTGGTCCTGCAGTTGTCTGACAGACTGTCAAATATTTTTTTAGGCAAATTTTTAGACAATCTAATTCATTTAGATTTCCTTGGCTAAGATAGAGTCCATTATTAGATTTTAGACATTGCTTGGTTCTTGCTACATGAAACTAGTTAAACCAGAGTGAAGTTTTTGTCAAACACCTTGAGCTCTGTTGGTCAAACTCAGTTGTATACTAAGTTGGTTTGCTCTGCGTATTGGTACACCATTTAAGCTCTTGACTTTTCATCCCCATTAGATTTCATCTTTAATGGTCGATCTTCATAATTATGATCCTTGAGGAGAGCAAGAGATAAAGGGAAGGGAGAGGGAGGTGGGAGATGTGTGGTGAACTGATTTTGTTATTTTTGTCAGAACCCAGTATTAAATGCCCATATCGAAAACAATGCGTAAACGCAAAAGCAACAGTATTTTTATATTTTTGATTTGTGGAAATATTAATTTTTTTAAAAATTGTTAGTGTTGTATTTAATATCATATTTAAAATTCTAAAATTTCAAAAACATATTATGGTGCATCGGATACAAATATTAGATCAGCTCCAGTCGTTGAATAGCATTTTTTTGCATACTCGGGTAAAATTCTTTTTCTTGTCTATTAAACTAGGTTGTGTTTCACAATAGTGTAACCACAATAAGATGCAGTTAATAGCTATTTCTATAAGTAGATGATACCTAAAACACAAACTCCAGCAAAACTTCCAAACATGTCCTAATACAACACAAAAATCAGTCTAATTGAGCATATATCAGAACGGTGACTAGATTAGTAATATATCTAATTGAGCTTATATTAATTTAGTGTTAAAAACAGAGACTAGTAATATTTTATCCAACTAGGTTTTATTACGGCCAAAACAAGAACTGTATTAGAATGGTGAAAACAATAGGCAATTTGGAAAAACCATTTGTTTTGTCAATTCATATAAAACCAAAAGACGAAAACACAAGTTGAAGTATAAGACTAATAAAATAGAATTGGAAGGGCGAGAAGAGTAATTTACAGGACTGGATATGCATGGGTCGACCCAATATTTGATTTGATTTGATTTTGTTTAGCTAACTAGTAACGTATGTGTCGTGCGTACTATCCGGTTTGAATCGCATACATCATGGTATTGATGTATTTTGTTAGCTTTTAACTATTTGTATTTGAGCTCAGTATGAAATTATCACCTTATAAATATTTGATTTAGTCTTCTATTTGATTTCGTTAATTCTGTTGATTCAGTTATACTCTTATTTAGACTGGAGATTTCAATTATCGTTGGTATTTATATTTGAAAATATCATTCGTATTTTATTCAGTTAGTTCTAGAGTTTCGTTTTGCTTGTTTTGTATATCTTTATCCGTATTGGACATTGGACTCATACTGTGTTTTTCTTTCGGACTACCATTGACTATTTAGGTTGATTTGATTTTAAGTTTTGATTAATTTTGGAGAATTTTATTTAATTTATTTATGGATTTTAAATTATTAAACATTTAAAATTATTAGTTCTTCCTTTACTTATTTTAAAGTTTGTTGTGCTTTGGAAGTAACCTCCCTTTCCTATTTAGGAGGGGAAAGGGGTATTACATATGAACCCAAATAGTACCTAAAAGCAACCATTTGCAGCGGCCGCCAATTGAGTTTGTATCAGAATATACGACAACAAAGAAAGGGTAATCACCTACGTATATAATAATCAACTGAGAAAACCGAGAGGCTAAAAATATTACTTGGCAATTCATTCTTGTTGTGGTGCTATATAAGCTTTGATTCATGCTCTAAAATTGTAGAAAAGGGTAGAGAAGATTTAGTGAAAAGAAGCCTAGAAATGATCCTTGATTATTTTGTCCGAAGCAATTAAGAGATACTTTTCTTGTCACCATCTAATACAAATATTGATTGGTCCGTAACGAAACCTATTAGAGGTATTTTTACTAATCTCTCTCTTTTTTCCACTAATTCATATGATTTATTTCTTAGCAAAAGGTAAAAAAATTATTACTGAAAAAAGTATATAATCAAGAGAATTGGATTATGTACAGTAATTACATATACTTGCTGCAAAAAGGAATTACACGACTGAAGCAAAGCTAATATTAATCCCCATCGATTGAGCATAATTGACAAGAATTTGAAATCATCGAAGTATGGCCACTTCATTGGTGTACAAATATGCCCATTAACTGATTTGAGTGACTACCAATATTCAGTCATTCAGACTGCACTGCCTAAACAAATATGAATATAATTGAAAAATGAGCTCTCGTATAAGGAAAAAACTATGTGCATCTTCCACTAATTGGATAATTTATTTGCCTAAGAGTGATCATCACATGCTTCATTTTTCAGGATTAAGGGGGTGTTTGATAAAACTGAATAATGTTTAAGCAATTTGAATAAGCTGAATGAAACAAAATTCTGAATACTGAATGAAAAAAGTTATTTAATAATTGACATGTCTGAATAACATATTTTTATTACTTTACCCCTCTGAAAAAAATTCAAAATTGTTGTAAATTTATTTAATATTACTTAATATAATAGTTAATATTGTAAAAAAAATATTATTAAATATAAAATACTTCATTCAATTGTTGGACTTAGTCATTCAGCTAAAAAAATTAGACTCAGTCATTTAGCCCAAAAATCTGACCGATTCAACTATTCAGATGCATTAAACTTTAAACAAACAGCCCTGATAAATAACCATCTCCCTTGTCCCAAAAAGAAAAGCCTTGTTTTAGCACTTGCAGCAGTTGCTGATATTAGCTATTTGAGCCTTTTTGTCTACAAAAACCTATAAAATAAAATCTGTGTGTTCCAACTACAAGTGCAGACAGCTGAGAGAGACGCATAAAGCCGTTTAGGATGACTAGTAGATTAAGTTAAAAGAGGGGTTATAAAATATTTCAAGTGCTATATGATATATAGACTATTGTAGATCTGCAGTGTAGCTTCCAAAGTGGTCCTATTAAAAATTAAACTGAAGGCCATTCAGTTGAGCATTTAGGTTGCATCTCAATGGTCATTCGCATTGAAGTTCCAGCCAGCCGACTAGCGTTGTGCCTTATTATTTTTCATACTAATTTACAAGAAAATCATACCAAGTTGGAGAAAACACAGCGGATTAAACAACAGATAATAAATATTCAATTTCGTTACAACCAAAATTAAATTCGAATACTGAAAATTTTTCATTGTCATTTTCTCACTATTTTCTTTCTATATAACACCTCCTCCTTCACTTATTATGAATCAAATCAGACAAACTATTTCACTCTTCATTTAGTAACATTCTGGATAAACAAGCCTAATCAATTTTAACACACAACTGACCAAATGGCAATGATCCTTTTTCTTGTCCTCACTTTCTTTCTCCAAGGAGCTCTTGGTAACTAATTAAAACCCCAACACAATTCAACTCCTTTTCTTTTCCTTCTTTTGTTCCCTCCCTCTAATTTACATTAACATGTTTTATTTCTTCTCGTTTGATATAAAAATGCAGGCGAAATTATATGCGAGGAATTGCCTATTGAAATGTGTTCCTTTTCCATTGCGTCATCTGGAAAGAGATGTTTGTTAGAGACTTATGACTCAAATGGTGGAAACATGGTATTCCAGTGCAAGACCTCAGAGGTATTCGTGGAAATTATGGCCGAATGGATTGAAAATGATCAGTGTGTGGAAGCTTGTGGAGTTGATAGGAAGTCTGTTGGGATTTCCTCGGATTCTCTCCTCGAGCCTCAGATCACTGCCAAGCTTTGCTCGGCAGCATGTTATGAGAACTGCCCCAATATTGTTGACCTCTACTACAATTTGGCTTTGGCAGAAGGTTAACTAATATTTACCTATAAAACTTGGAGCTCATTTATCATTTACCTAAATAAAATAGAACTATACAGAATCTCTATGTTGCTAAAATACTTATTATTTTGCCAAAATATAATGTGATTATGTGTCACTTATGGGGTACGTGATGTTTACAGGAGCATTTCTCCCAGATTTGTGCAAGGCACAACGAACCATGCCACGCCGTGCAATGAGTCAGCGTCTAAGTTCTGGTGCAGCTTCTAGCCCGATCTCGGCCATAGCTGCATATCCTGTTTCTGCATCAGCTAGTCCAGAATCTAGTGAATTATATACATCTCTTTCTTGGCCTCCAGCTTCCACTTAATCTAACCATTTCCCATGAAGTTGTTTTGTTTTATATACAGTATTGCACGAATAAATTCAAGTATAACTTGATGCAAGAGTATGAATTACTCCTACGTAATTTTAACTGATTCATATGGAAAAATATTCTTAGTTGAATGCATGTATGAACTCCAATGAATCAAAAAATAATGTTCAATCCAACAAAAAATTAACTATAGAGGGAAATTGTTCAGTCTAGTACCTCTTGGACATTATTAATAAAGTTGGACAAAATAATATAAAGTACTAGTACTGAATAATTGTAGTTTCCTTTTTACCAACATAAAGGCATGTGTTATTAATAACAAATGGGTTACATGGCATCTACAAGGAGTATTTACTATATCTCCAGGGTCTGTGTCAGGCACGCCAACCATGTAATGAGTCGGCTTCTAAGTGAAATTGATTTTGTTTAGGAAAATCAAATGCAAGAGAAATAGTATAGTACTGAAACTAATGAGAGTGGAGGATTTAGCTAGCACTCCCTTTATGATGGGCCAAAATTTTAAATGTCAAGGTTTTCAAGATCAAAACTTATTCAGAAATTACCAACCAAAAAAATAAATAAATTGTTTAATTCATTTTTTCATTTTTTATGACCTTATAAAAACTACCGTATTTGATTTCAAGGAGTACACTCGGTAACTATTCAAATTTTAGTGTCATCTTGAAAACAATGATTTCCATGTAAAATTTAAAGGATTCAAGTGCCGTGTTTAGAGATCATATTTTCTAATTTAGTTTTATCTAAATTATTTTTTAAAACTGCTATTCCAACAAATACTATTTAAATATACTGCCGAAACATCGAAAAATGTGTAGAGAGGGAAAAATATTTTCTTTCTATCTTATATTTTGGAGCGCAATTAATTAAATGTAGAGTGCAATAACACGTCCGAGAAAACGTTCAATTTTCAGTCATTTCATGTCCACAGCCAAGGGCTATATACCATAAAATTGTATACAAATATTGTAGGACCCTTACAGCTAGCTAGTCATGTTTAAATTCTCATTCTCATGGAACTAGTGAGGACAGTGCAACATTAGCAGCAGAAAAACCAAACATGTTCCCACCTAACGCCAGCTCCAAGCCAAGGAAGTGTTGACCTCGAATTAAAGTGGTGACAACAAAAGGTAGCTTTGCTTTTGCTTTCCATGGAGCTCTTGGTTAGGCTTCAAACTTATTTATTTATTTGGTTACAGAATTAATATGATTGTCACTAATTTCATTTTCCCTATGTAGGTGAGATTATGTGTGACGAATTGCCTAGCTAGAGGGTCGTGCTCATTTTTTGTCTCATCTACTGGCGACGATGCTTGCTAGAGACTTATGTGACGAATGATATGAGTGAAATTCCAGTGCGAAACCTCGAGGGTGCTTGTGAAAAATATTGTCAAACGGATTGAAAGTGACGAGTGTGTGAGTTCACGTGGGGTTGTTGATAGGAATTCAGTTGGGATTTCTTCTGATTCCCTGATGGAGCCTCGCTTCACTGCCAAGCTTTGCTCACCAACTTGTTACCAAAATTGTCCCAATATTGTGGACCTCTACTACAATTTAGCTTTGGGTGAAGGTAATATCGTTGCCCTCTCTGTTTGTCTCAATTCATAAGATTTTCAACAATTTTGAATGGGTCAACACACTTTAAGCTTATGTTCTTGTATGCTTTAAAGGTTCCATAATTATGATTGCTATATATATATATATCACAAGTGCTATACCCAAAATTTTAAATTACCGTCCTTGTAATTTTGAGCCAAGTGACACAATATTGCCACGTTTCGTCAATTTAGTGGTTGTGATACTTGGCTCAAACTAAAGATGATTTTTTTAATTTTTAAGATTACGATGATCACGTTGATTTTGTGATAAATTAAAGACGTTGATACTTTGATGACAAATTTTTTGAATATTACATTTATTTTTTGTAAAACAGTAAGTCATTTTCTCCATAAAAAATAAAAAATTCTCGAAGTGAGTGAATTAATCATACAATCTTCTTGAATATAAATCATAGCATATCTATACATGTATAATTATTGACTACCTCCGATTAGCAAAAAAATATTTTCACAAAAACATTCTTCCACTTAGAGGGGTAACATTTATTTTTAGGGCATATATACACATTCATCCAACATACATCAATCCTACAGTATTTTACTATTTTTGGCATATTTTCCATATTATTTTATTTTATTTAAATTCAGCACAACATTCGAGACTTGTTTTTTTCCAAAACAGGAAGGTTGACGTAGAATTGATGTTTTTTAGATGTATGCATATATTTATTCTTATTTTTATGTCTATAGGAGTGTTTCTGACATATTTATGTAAGGTACAGAGAGAGAACCATGCCACGACGTGCAATGAGCCAACTTCTAAGTTCTGGTGCAGCGTCTAGTTTGATTTCTGTCCCTGCTGCTGGTCCAATTTCTGTCGCAGAAGGTCCAATCTCTGCTGCAGAAGTCCAAGTGTAAGAATTAGTTCATAACAATTAATTCTATCTATAGACCCAGTCGCACAGATCGGAGAAGAACATATTGAATATATAGAAAATAATAATATTGTTTGGAATTTATGATAAACACAGTAGAATTAATCTCTTCTAGTAATATAAAATCCTTAAGCATGTAAGATCAAGAAAAATAACTTAATTCTTTATTTATAATAATCTTGATTAATAACTCTAGTGGCACTCATCACAAGTCCAAAATGTTATTTAAATAACTCAAACGAGCCAGTTCATATTAAATTTAATTAGAGTTCGTATGTTACACTTAATATGACCAATTGATTATCCTGATTTTATATAAATACAATTAATATTATCCCATAAAATAATATTACATTCTCTCGCTTGGGATATTGTTTAAAAATTAATTTTATATAAAAATAAATCATAGACTAATCAAAATATTTAAAACTTTATGCGCGCTCGTGATAAAATCATTGATTTAATAACTATTATGAAAATCAATCTGAACCCATTGAACCTTACAGACTGAATCATGGTGATGGAGGTAATTGTATTTTTTAATACCATGATCACAAAGGTCCTTAACTTTACTAGTATAAATTTAACACGGGTAATGCGATAATCTGATAACACCCGAATTAAATTTTTATTGATTATCTTATTTTCAACCATCACTTTATGATTTCAACTAATCGTACGTTTTAACTTTATTATCAAAATATATTCTTATGTGTCATAAAACATACTTAAAAGGCTAGACTGAATGCCAAAATTTTATTCAAGATTAACACATAGCTCAATGCCCAAACTTTATTGGTGGTTTAAATAAATAAAAAGATTGAAATTTCCTTAAAGCATCTTGCATAAGTATCGTGTGCACTGAAGCTTCAGTTATGCCTATATTTCATTCTTTTCGTATACTTCATCTATTTTAAATTATAAAATTATTATTAATTTTTGAAAAATAAATTTTAAATATTTTTAAAAATATTATTTGAAAATTTGAAATTCATTTAAAATATCTCAAATTAATTTATAAAAAATTAACAGTAATATTATAATTTAAAACGCATGGAGTAAATAAATAGTATAAATAACAGAAAACTTGTGTAAAAATGATTAATAAGTAACGTTTAATTTTTCTTGTTTTTGCCCAATTATCTATGAAAGTTGTATTGAAATCATGTCCTCCATATATTTTGGATAGACTGGTACATCGGAAAATGGATTTAAGGTCAATTGTAATCTGGCTCAAGAAAATCTAAATTATTTTCTCCAAGTGTCGTATGTAATCTATTATATTTTTCAATCTTGTGATATAATCAAGGCCGTCAATTATTTGGAAATCTTAACTTCATTTTTTCAATTATTCTCCGTATTCATGGTTCAAAATTTTTAAATTTTGAATTTTATGTCAAACGTTACTTATTAATATTAGATATGTTAAAAAGTATATTTTAAATTATAACGGTTCTTAAATTTATAAGATCGTGATTCGCGTAAAAGATTATGATTATCTTAATATTTTATAAAACGATTGCAAATATAATGAGCTAGATTTATAATTAAATATGCAATCTAATAGTAGTAATCTATGAGAAAATACAAATATTTTTGTTAAAAAAACTTTATAAACCCTAAAATGAGGCTCTTTTCCTCTCTTTTTTCCAGCCACAAATTACCGAAAAAGTAAAAAAAAAGAGAGAAACAACAGAAACGGTAGTTTCATAATCCTTAAGTACTCCCACCACTCGGTCATATATTATTTCTGCCTCAACACAGAAAATAGTTAAGTAATAATACTGTCCCGCCAATTTTGATAGCACCAATAAGAAGTACAGCTATCACTGCATCTTTATTATTATATAATTTGGCATTATCAAAAAGGTAGAGTGTTGTTAACAGTTTAATACCAGTCTTTTACTCTCTCTCTCTCTCTTCTGCTAAGCTAAAAAATATGGCAGCTACAGGGCCAAACAGAGATAATGTTGACATAGAAATCGGCCGGTGCCGGCGCCAGCGTCGCCCGAGTCAGAAGCCCTCGAACGCCTGTAGCAGCGAGACCACCACTGACGGCAGCGTCTGCTTCTCCGACTCCGGCGACGACCAGACGTGGCGCTCAGGTGGGTCCTACGAGGAATGTAGGTCATCAGAGATTGAGGGCATTTCGATTTCGTGCCCCCAAAGTCAGGGGGAGTCTTCAATGTCCGAGTGTTTGTCAGAGATTGATTTGGAGAGTGGGGAATTGGAAATGGAGGTGCATTATTACTCTGGGAAGAAGAAAAGGAAGAAGAAGAAGGAGAAAGAGGAGAGAGAGTGTAGAATTTGTCATCTGAATTTGGTGGGCCATGAGGAGGAATTGGAGTGTGGGGTTGCTATTGAACTGGGTTGTGATTGTAAGGGTGATTTGAGCGCTGCTCATAAGCAATGTGCTGAGGCTTGGTTCAAAATTAGGGGAAACATGTGAGTTCTTTTTAATCCTTATATTTGAATGTCATAGTGTAGATTATAATGTTTGTGATAAATTATTAACTTTCCTTTGTTGATTCTTTGCAATTTTCTTAGTGATTTTTCAAGTACTAAGAAAAGGTGATCTTGTGTGTATATACTTGCTGTAATTGTGTAGTAGAATTGAATGCTTTGTTAAACATAAATTTAATGGTAGGAAGGCATAGTTAGTTCCTGCATTGTTTAAGTTGGAGCAGTTTATGGAAGATGGAATTTATTGTGAATTTTACTCTTGCTGCTTGTGTAATTTGATTTCTTTGTTATCTTTATGGTAAATCTGTTGATATTGTGAAAAATTTGGGACATCCATAATTAGTTTTTTCTACTTTTTTCCTTAAAAGGTGGTTGCAAATGATGGTCCTATAAAATTCCTGCTTCATGCTTCTCCTGTTTTGTTTGTAAAGTGTGATTATAGGCATAAATGATAATGGAAAGGGTTTCGGCTAATCTATTTGTCGGTTTATTAGCAACTATGGAGTAATGTAATAATTGAGAAGATTTTATCGGTGTCATTTGCTATCATCTCCTTTGCATACCATGAAACTTGTGAACTCAACCTGGTTGCTTGTAGGTTCTTTACCCACCAGTTTGCTTTTAGTAGCTGGAACTTTAACAACTATTGTCTCATTCACAATTTTGTTGATCTATGCTATTTTCTGATCACTTTCAAGCATTCAATTCACCAGCAACTAATTTATTAGAAATGCTTATGTTTGAATGTAGTTTTTGTCTTCATCTTTCAGCTCAAAAATTCAAGGTTTAAATATAGTTTTATGAAAGGCAATTACTTCTTTCTACACACTATATAACTTCTTTCAATTATGTTATTCAAATTTCTTTTGACTGAAATAAAAACTGTAATTCACTTAACTGAACATCTGAGTCCTGTTTCTGCTCCCATTAATTATCATAAAGTATTTCTTAGATCCAAGTGCGACTTTTGTTGGATGAACTAGTTAGAAGTTGGGTGATGAAAGTATACGTCCATCAGATCAGTGAGGACCTGACATCCTCTTTGATTTAATAAAAAAATGTTATATGTTCATTTGACTGACTTGTACAATATTTTTTTGAGTAATCAACTTACCATGTTATTAATAGCTCGACTCACCTTCCAGTAGATTACAAACATATAGATCTATGTTTTTCCCATACCAACATGTCACTGCATCCTGCTTGTGCATGAATTTTGTTAACTACCTTGTTGGTGCAAAGCTCCCGTTCCTTTAATTTATTTTTGTCATTGTCAAATGGAATCAAAACTGATAGAACTGTCCAACAGAATGCAAACATGTATTTGATAGAAAACACATTTTCTAGTGACTTGCATGTTGCTTCCAAAATATATACTGAAAATTATTATGTCGTAGGCCATAAGGTCAATTCTAATGTGGAATCACCTAATTAGGAACCTAGTGTGAAATAGAAACTATTGACTTGACTGCATGAATAAGAGTGCAAAGTTGACCTTAAGAAAGAACAGAAAACTTAAACTGTTAATTAAATTTTAATTTATGGCTGTATGCAGATTTATTTATTTATTTATTTTTGTTCATCAAGGTGTGCAAACTACCTGACCCATCAAAGAGAAAGTTAGATGTCCAATCTTTTATTATGTTTCTTTCAATTTGCATGTCTACTTCAGTAGATCAGTTTAATTTTGTATTAAACAATTGTTTTGTCCTTGATATGTTAACTGATAGGTATTAAAAATTCTATTTGAGCTGTATGCTAGCTCTTACCCCGTGTTGAGTTTATTTGTTAAAAATCTGCAAAATTTGTGTGGGAATGTACTAGATTACCTTAATCGAGCACTTTGTTACTAAGGATCTTACACATTTTGTGCTGCAATAAAAAATACTAACTTAATTGAACTAAAGCAATGGTAAATTGAATAAGTTAAGAGGCATTTGATTGTTGAGCAATCTAGGTGCACTTTTGGCATTCTTTATATCATAGTTCCTCTTCCGTGGTGCGTTCAACAGAAGAGCTTTAATAATGATAATTAATTATTCTGGAGAGGAGATGATTTAGTTTTCTGTCCAATACCTAAACATCAGTGTCATTTTAAGTTATGATGATAGGCCATGTGAACCTTCCAAAACCTGCTACGTGTAGTGGTTTTTATAACCTTCCTTTTGTTGTGCAAGAGGAGACTACAAAGTTACTTCTCTTTTTAGCTAAACTTGCATAGTTGCATGTACTTTTTCCTTTTCACTTAAAAATGCTGTTATTTGTTGTTATTATATGCTTAAGATCCAGGTATCCATGTGTATTAATTTACTTATCAATATGTTAATATGTACTTCAATTTGAATACAACATCTGTTGTTTCCTCTGACCTGTTCTAGATTTCAAACGAGAATGATACTATTGCTTTACTGAATAAACATGTCAAAACAATCAGTTTTATTTGCATTCGTACTATCTGTATATCTTCAACTTCTACCTTGGTGCAAAAGGGTACTAGATTCATGCTCAGTCTTTATTCATTGTGATATTATCTTCTTTACTTGCTGCATAATATTTTTAAATATCTGCAGAACCTGTGAGATATGTGGTGCCATTGCACTCAATGTTGCTGGAGAGCAGACAAATGAGGCAAACAATACTGATGGACCTGTGGCAGAATCAACCATAGCAACTGAGGTCCATTCTGAGACTCGAAGCTTATGTCATGGCCGCCGCATTATGAATCTTCTTCTTGCCTGCATGATTTTGGCCTTTGTCATTTCTTGGCTCTTTCACTTCCATGTGCTACCCTGAATTTCATAAAAGGTCTCACGTCCTTTCTTAATGTGGATGATAAGCAGAAACTCCCTTCATCTTAAAATATCAATATCCATATGTTGTCTTAGTTATAGAAAATTCCAATTGCATTTTATAACATGTTATATATGCTTTTGCTTATTTTCTTAGTATCTGGGGCAGTTGACTTGGCATCCCTAGGAACTTTTACAAAGATGAATTTTCCGAGTAATTTAAATATCAATACCCATTGTGGAGAAAAGGATCCTCTTTAACATTAAAACTAGCCATTTCAAATTGACCATTTGCCCTTTAGCATATAGTTTATAGCTACTGATGGCTACCTGTTGAAATGCCAAAATAATTATAATAACCAGTTTCCAATCGAAGGTTTTTTTCACAACAAATATTAGTCCTGCAATTTATTTTTGAAGAAAAAAAGATTGAAAAACTTAACTCTCAAGTAAAACTTAATATGCATAATAGATAAATAAAATTTTACTCTTATCCATGGATAGACGGAGGGAGCATCATTTAGCACTTGCCTGTGCTTCTTCAAACCTGTTGCAAGAAACAAATATTTTAGTTCAATTATAAAATATATACATTAAGTTGGGAATTTTCCACCCCCAACATAAAATGAATGAATGAATCTCTTGCTCCTCTGGGTGCAAACACAAGCCAGATGAAAAGCTTAAATGGTTACTTTCTTCCATAAAGAAGTGCTTTAGCTGTGTTTGCATGGGAGGAATTACATAAGCTGGCAGTGTATCGTAGAATAAATGGGTTCATACTCCATATTTTCTGAGGCTACTTAAGAACTCATACACAAGATAACAGATAATATAAATGTGAAGCTCTCCATTCATAGAGACATGGCCCCCAAAAAATAAAGGAAATCAAAATTTTACTTATTTACAACAGTAAAAGGTGTAGGAAAGTATGGGCAATTTATTTTAATTGAGTATAAAAACATATACAGAGAGAGAGAGCTTGAGAGCATAAATTTCATAAGAAGTATCGAGTGACTGTCAACACAAGAATATACGCTTCTGTCATGATCAGAGCTTTCATTAAGCTACAAAACTAACTTAAAATAGTAAGGTGATGAGAATAAAATTCCTCATTGTTTGATTTTCATGGCATTGAGAGCTTGCTCATTTTTGAAATCAAGAACCACTTGGTCAAATGTGCTCCTAACATGCTGGCACATCAGCATTAGATCTTGGCATGAATCTTTCAATACTTCACTTGCTGGATCTCCTGCAAAATTAAAAGCAAGAGACAAAGATAGAAATTAAATGGAAGCATGATCGGCAGAACAATAAGGAGCACAAAGATGGAAATGTTTTACTTTTCTTTTGAAGTTCATGGGTGAGAACTATTTATTGAAGGATAACAAACCTGAGTAATATTTACGACAATTGTGGATCATAAAACTTGATCTGGCAGTAAGACACTATAAATTAGCCAAAGATCAACCCGAGTACTAGTCTTGAAAATATATCATCCCACATGGGCTGGTTAAGGAGAAAAGGAGGGGGGGGGGGGGGGGGGGAGGGGGGAGTTGTTGCAGGGGCTTTGGATTTTACAAAAGTTAAAAACAGAACGTCAGCTTCAAGTTTAATTAGCCTGGAGGCAAATATTGCAGTTTGCAAATAGCACTGAAAATGCTCTTGCCCATCGCTTATTGATAACACCATGTTGTCTTGCTTATCAATTTATGGATGGCAACATGTATGTGTGACTACACAAAACACAGTACAGCAGTCCACGGACAGTATGACAGACTACCCTTAAATCTCAATATCAGTTTAGGCATTTGGATAAAAAAAGACCAGTTGGGGCAAGAAAAATGGGACAGTTTGGAGTTTTGACAAAGAAATTTGTAACAACAATACATGAAAGTTATTATTTTTATTTTTAATTTAAGTAATCAGGTCCAGGATGCACCCAACTATCGTCTCTACAAGGGCAGGTAGGATAAGAAGTCCACGGAAGTAGTAAATCAAACTGAATCAAGGATTATAACATTGCAGCCATAAAATATCCATAAATACAGGCAAGGGTAGAAAAAAATGAGCTTTACCTGTGGTCTGAACTCTTATATTTACTCGAGCATCTGAAGGATGAGGAATGCTGTACCCACAGAATGTTACTCTTGGACTGCAAGATATAGTTAAAGCACGCTTCATTTATACACTAAAAACTGAAAATAAAAATAAAAAAATACACATTTTCAATAGCAAAAGATTGTTAAGGATAATATTGGAAGAGGAATGGAAGAAGGATTACTGAAAAACCATAAATTTTATTCAACCATGGGAGCTTTACAGAATAAATCATGTTAAGCCATAACAATTTGAAGTCAGTTTGAGTCAAATGCAATGATGACATGGAATTTGGGGTAAACATAATTTGTCATTAAATATGTTATTATCTCAGTTTCAAATTAAATTATCATTTCTAACACTTACAAAAGAAGCAAATGGAACTCAAGAAGATGCATTTATTAAGAAATTCGCATTAAACATAAAAATCGATGCAGCAAACAGATTATAAGATTCTAATTGGGATGCTTCATTTCCCTTCAAGTACAGATTTCCCCCATACAATTGCTCAGATTAAAGTTTGTTCTTTTAATAAAAGGTGCGGAAAATTAACAACATTATACAAATATTATCAGTGAGCATAAATGAATTAAAATTCAAAGACATGTAGCTACTGATTCATCAACACAAGATATGATTAACAAAATGAACATATACAAACACATCATTAAAAAGAGAATAATTTATAATTACTGACTCTTGATTAAGGGTAAATCTGAGAGAATTTGCGAGGGTATGATCTTCATCCGTCAGAGAAAATGTCGACGCCGATTGATCCTGAGCTGACCCGTGTTCCATTCCTCTTTACCCCAATTTCTCCCAATACACAACCCAGAGATAGAAAAAGAAGAGGGAGGCAAAACCCTAGAAAAAAACCCCTATTAAGCCGTAAGAGCAACACGAAAAAGGAAATTAAACCCTCTCTAATTTACGTCTTTATAGGGATTATCCGCTGCAGTGATGTCTCAGGTGTTATTGTGCATCTCACCACGTGTTGCGTTCTTACTCAGGGTATTAAGTGGGACCCACTAGCTCTTACGGTCGCTTAGACCTGATCCGGGTCTTTATTATTTACACCTTAGATTTAACTCCTAAAACCCTAATTTTCCCAATAACAGAGTACTCGTATTCCAGTACATACATTTTAGGAGTTTGTCTATCGCCTCTCTATTATCCCTTTATTTCTCTGCGATCACGTGGTATGACTTGGGAGTTTTTCTCTTGTTTTGGAGTTGAATTTCAAATAATTTATAAAATTTCTTGGTTGTGTGGTTTCAGAGTGTAGTGACAATGGCTGCCAACAATAATACACCGATCGCAGTAGACAAGGAACAGGTGCTTTTCCTTAATTCTTACTCATTTATGTGTGTGT
Source organism: Hedera helix (assembly GCA_947179155.2). NCBI lineage: Eukaryota > Viridiplantae > Streptophyta > Magnoliopsida > Apiales > Araliaceae > Hedera > Hedera helix. The sequence goes on along the minus strand of OX359276.1, from coordinate 41,596,943 downwards.
TGTTGTTTGTGTATGTTGACTTGTATTGAATATTTGTATGAGTAGCTATTGACTGCTGTGCTATAATTTGGAGGTTGCTTTCCTCTCTTCTGTAATCATGCAGATATTTTAATGTGTTTTTGTGTGTGTGTGTGTGTTTGTGTATATATGTATTTCTTTCCATTTTCTAGTTACGGATGTTGTGTGTTTTTCAAGTTGTACAATTGGGGTGCTGTTGGTTTAGGGTTCAGATTTGTATGAATAACTGTTGTTGTGCGGTAATTGTGGTCTTCTTTTCTTTCTCCTGAGGAGCTGACTGTAGTTCTTTTCTGTAATAATGCAGATATTTGGGATGGCAGCTCAGGAGATGGAGTATAGGGTTGAAATGTTTAACAAGTAAGGTTTATCTACATTTACTCTGTGATTCTTATATGTTGTTTGCTTCCTATATTTCAAAATGCCAATAGAAGATAAATGTATTAATACATTATACATTTGGTAATTTGGGAGATAAATGAAAAGTAAATTTTTGTTTGGGGACGCTGGGGAACAGATTTGTAAGTACCGTTTAATTGTTAAATATTTAGGTTTATGTAGTACAAAAATTTAGTTGTTTCACCTTATTTGCCTATATATGCAAACATTTTAACGGAATAAGCTTAGAGTCGTTTTGGCAATTTCCATCTTTTATCTGGAAAAGTTACATGTTGGTACATTTCTTTCTAAGACTGAAATCACAAAACTCTATATGAAATGCACTTTATAGCCTATAGGTGCATAATCTTTAAGGTTTAGATGTCAACTCTTTTATTGTTGTTTACTTTAGATATATTTGGTGATGACTTGGTTTGAGCTGAGTTGAGCCTGAGGTCTCAATTTTGAATTGCATCTGGGGCTACCCTTTTTGGTTTGGGAAGTATGTTTTCTTTAACTTTGTACATCTGGTCCTTTCATATTTTTTCAAAAGCTAGTGCTAAACTTTTTATTCTTGTGCATGTTTTAATGTATTGGTATTTCTTACATGTTTTGCGATGTTATTATTCAGGGATTCAAGTAATTTATTCTAACATATTTTCATATTCTGATTCAGGCTTACCCATACCTGTTTCAACAAGTGTGTTGAGAAAAGGTAGTGGTTCCTTTTTCTTTATTTCCTTTTTATGATTTCTGGTCTAAGGGATTCAGCATACATGGTATCTGGCTCTACGTAATTGCTATCTTGTTCATATCTCTTGTTGTTTCCAGTGTTATGCTAGAAACTATTGAACATCTGATTTTAGTTTTTCCATTTTTTTTTATCCCAAGTATGAAAATTTTAAGCTTTATGTTTTTAGGTACAAGGAAGCTGAGCTAAACATGGGTGAAAATAGCTGCATTGATCGTTGTGTTTCAAAATATTGGCATGTAGGTCATTTATACTTTCTTTTCCTGATTTTTTTAGCTCCATTTTGAAATTTGATATATCAAAATAAGGTATGCATGGGGTAATAGTTGCGCTTTCACACCAGCAAACCGTTACACAGCTTTATTATTCATTTGTCAAGACATCTGGGATGTTTGGTTTTCATTCCCGTGTTATGGCAAAAGTCTAGTTGACTTACAAATCTTGTAGAATTTTTGCTTCTGAATGATGTAACCTAAAAGTAAAAATATAATATAATGAGAGGATTTTCATGACTGAGATAATAATATCACTAAAGTTGAAGCCAAAGAGTTGTCAATGTTTTGATTGAGTATTGGGTATGTGCCTGTCAGGTTCATCTTTACCAGTGGTATGTGAGTGCTTGATTGTTAGGTTGTTTCCCTCTTTTGAATGCTATTCTGGCCCTTTCTTTCTATTTTAATTGGAAGTATCTCCCACCATTTTTCCTAGTCTTAAGCTTTTGCTTGAAACTGCTGTTTTATCCTCTCAAATTTCCTTGTATATCTGCAGTTCAATATCCTCACTGGTATTTTTCTTTTAGAGGACCTCCACCTGTTTTACTTTTCAAAAACAATGAAGTCTTTCGCCGGTTTTGTCTACTTTATATCTTATGCCTAGCTTTTAATACCTATTCTAAAAAAATTAAATAATTCTTTATACGTATACTTTTGTGTGTGTGTGTATTCCTATCTTTTTAATTAAGAGACGCAGAATATTAATGCTGTGTTAGTTGTGTTTAGTCTTTATTGGTGATGGATAGGGAATTGATACTGCTCAATGATGAATTACAGTATAAATGGTTCAATTTGGCAGATGAATAATCTTCTTTTCATATATTTCAGGTGACTAATCTGATTGGTCAGCTACTTGGTACTGGTAGACCTCCAATGTGATTTTTTGAAGAATTTGTCAAGCTAATATGAGGAATTATGGTTTTTTACTTGTTAAATACAATTAGTTGGCTGCCAGGGGGAAGTTGGTGAGCGAGATTTGTCAAAGTTCCATTCTAGTTTGTTGTTAAAGTATGAATGGCAAGGAATTATTTCCTAGATAACCAGCAGAGAAATGCAAGTTGAAAATTTTGCCCTCCTTTTGAAAATGTTTCTTTGGAAATTGTCACAATTTTGTGGCAATGTTACATATCAGACACGCAAACGGCACGCAAACGATTATAATAATTGGCGTTACTGTCCAGCAATAAATTGAATGGTAATGTCTACTTGCTTATTATTTGTAAACCCCTTATTAGCGTGGGAAGACTTGTGTTTGTGTGTTATGTATTCAGCATTAAGAATTATTTGATGGAAATTCTCAGCATGTCTTTGACTGGCAATTCCCAAGTGTTTTCACTGAAGGAAGTAAACCAGACGTGATGATCTTCAGTTTATGATTAACAAAATACTGGTGCCTGGTGGGGTTGATTACTTGATTGAAGAAATGAGAAACATATAATCTGAATGTCACGTTGAGAAAAAGATGGAGCAAAAAGGAAAGAGAGCACTTCTATTGATGGGGTCGGGTTGAAGGTGATGATGGCGTGTGAATTAAGTAGTGCTGTCCCTATTTAAATGTCAAAAGCGTCCCACTAAAAACAAAGAGTATGCTCTTTTGTGCAGAACTAACTAGGGTGAGTGCCACTGGGTCTTGGACCATTGAAGATTGTAATTGAGAGAGAGATTCACGATGTTGATCAAATAAATAAAACACGTCTAGACAGTATAAACGTACTGTATAAGTATATTTTTCTTTACTTTCTGTTCCTCCAAGTAGAATCACATCATTAAATATACAACATAGTCAACAGAATTCCTGCACAACAGAGATCGTTTAACTAGAATTTGCTAGTGTTTTCGGATCCAAAAAAGATACTATCTGCCGTTAAGAGATCACTCATGTAATTAATATGGTTTCTATTTATTGTGATATTGCTATTATTTTTACAAAACGAAGTTCAATTACAATAATATAGTTATATATTCTGCAGATAACATTTGGCTGCACCTATGAGAATGCTAACAATCGCTTCAATAATAAAACTTTATTGGGGAATTTAGCAACAGCTTAATTATGCAATGGTGATAACAAACCATGGAAGCCTGCCTTCACGTATATGATTTTAAACCCTTCCACAGGAATGAGGAGGGTGTAAGACATATCTTGCAGGAACATCAACTCGGACTTGTTTAGGAGCTTTTATTCCATAATTTTCCAGTAATGTCTGTTTCTTAAGTCAATTTCTCCTGGAACAAGTTGCTCTGTTGTTGAAGCTCAGATGATTTTTTACAGTCTAAAACTGCTATACAAATGGAGAATGCTTGTAGATGTGAGATTGATGAATCAAATTCCACTGAGAATATACCATTCTTGAGTGAAGACAGGGTGAAGAAAGGCGTAGTTTCTAGAACTTCTTCCTGTTCGAAAAAGCGCAGTGAAATTAAGAAAATGAACTAGCAGTCAGATAAATGATACAGTAGAAGATGGATGGGCTTGAGAAAAAAGTACCTTAGACTGAGGAAAAAGTTCAAATTGTCCAGTAGGTTTTTGTCTTTGGTTCCCAACAACTTTTACTCTGCAACCCAGATCCCAACCTCCGCAATCACATAGGCCACCTGATAACCATCTTTCCATCAATGGTGAAAGTTCTCCCTTACTTGGTTGGCCATGAACTCCACCAGGCAGTATAACTGTTGTGCTAAAAAGTTCTTGAAGATTTCTTGAATTAGATGAGCCTCTGACATCTTGCGATGACTCTTTCAAATCTGTGATGGTACTTCTTGGAAACTTGACAACAATGGCAGCAAGCTCATCATTTGGTTGGACATCAGATGTTTGCTGATCAAACGGTCTCAAGTCCACTGCAAACAAAACATACTCCCTAGTGCTCAATAGATCAGCAGAGTGGTGTCCACCTGAATTTGAGAATGGTAAGTCAGAAACCTTCATTTGGGCAACTACATTAGGGACATAATCCTTGCCTTTGGATCCATGACTCAACCAGCCTCCATTCTTTTTCTTCGTTTCTTGAATGATGAAGAATGTATAAATCCAGAGGGGATTATCTTTTCTTGAAGAAAAATTCCTCAAGGTGGCTGCTAGAACATAACTGTTGTTGTCAACTGCAAATGTAAACAGAGGAAGCTCATTCTTAAATGCAATTTGTAAATAAGCTTGCAGTGTTGATGATCCTTGTTTCTCAATATTACGTGAAACATCTACATTAGCTGCACTCAAGCTTGTCAAATCTAACTTTACTTTCACTGGATTTACAGAGGACGATTCTCGTGGTCCATCGAAAGATGTGGAGGCCCTATCGGTTGATGTTGAATCATTTTGTGATTGCTGAGCAAAATGGGAGTTGGCTGCCTTTGGCTTCAGCAGTGGATCTAGTAACCTCTTCAAAGGACTAGAACAGTCTCTGCTAACAACATTTGATTTATCACTTGTTGAATTATTTGAGCAAGCAGAATCATCAGTTATTTCAGCACCAGATTTTGCAGTAACATCTTTGCAGCTGAATTCAAGCACAGCTGCAGTGTCTTTGGAGTTGGAAGTTCTGCCTATCCTGTCCAAGACCATGCTAAATCGACGAGTTAGTGAAGGGTTTCTCACCTTAGTGGCTGAAACAGTGCTCATCTTCATATCTGATCTCTTCAAAGACTTGGTCACAGTTGAATTTATTTGCATCATGCTTGGCTTCTCGCCCATAATCTTGTTTCTAGCTGGAGTGACTGATTTTAGTGCAGAAGATGGAGAGCGGGAGAACTTGACACTTGTTGGATCGACAGAAATATGCTGTCGTGTATGAGACTCTTTGCTGACATCAGTTTCGCGAGGCGGCGGGCATGAGTGTGACATACTGGAACAGAGCTTTGTATGGTAGACCTCTTCAAAATGAAATCCCTCTGAGCTCGTTCGAGAAGATTTTGTTGATTTTTGACCATTTGTATGCGGTAAACCAAAAGCGTGAGAGATTTCAGAATGCTTACTCCCAGCACCATCACTTGGCAAAAGGAGGACTAGATTTTTGTGGCCATCAGCGGAATCACGATGAATGCTAGTATCATATTGATTTTGCAACTTCTCTGATTCCTTTGTAGATGCATCATCGTAGACTTTCAAATTCCCTTTCGAAGAAGATGGCGCTCCATAATTTTCAAAATTCCTGGATGTTCTTGTCTTGGGAATGCTCTGCAGGTCTAAATTTTTCTTCTTGCATTCTTTCAGCTTGATTTCTGAAGATTTCATGTTGGAAAACTGATATTCTCTAGGGATATTTTGCTGCCCATCTAAGGGATTACTTGGGACAGCTTTGAAATCTTGAAACTTGCTAGCATTTCCTGCAGAGGACTGAACGAATTCAAAGTGACCTACTGTAGAAATATTCAAATAAGATTGTAGTGTAGGCCGTCGTCCTTTTCGACCAGCAGGAGAGCAGCTGTTACGTCTTCTATAATGGTCAGATGATCCATCTGCCGAGAAGCTTGAGGAGGTAGCGCTGCTGGATACTGAATACCTGCTACTTCTGCTGGGCATTTTTGGATGGTAATACTGCCAGTTTTCTAAACTGCGCCAGTCAAGGACTCCAATATTCAAAGGTTTATCCTGAACTTTTTCTCCTTTCTCCAGATAACTTGGCAATTTTGACATATACTTAACAAGCTCCTCATTCTCACTTTCCTTGCTTCTAATTTGTTGCTTTTGGTGAAGCCCTGAAGATGTTGGTGGCATACTGTTCACATCATTCGTTACTTCCGAATGGAGGTCAGCATATGATAAGTTACTCTTCTCTTTCCCAAACCTGTTTTGTGACTTTGTACTACGACTTGTACCAGGTGAGAAAGGACTAGCCATATTAGAAGGTCTTTTGATCCCTTCGGACTCTTTCTAATTAATGATACTCCCTCTGATAGTTAAACGGATGAATTCCACCTGCACAACTGAGACGGCCTCAAGTCAGATTCAAATATCTTTGCTGGCCATTCTTATGTCAGGGGAAAGGATAAAAAGTCTACATATAAATAAGCATCTTATGATGTCCACCTATGAGTGACCAAGGAAATTCATAGATACATGAGAACAGTCCTAGATTCATACTTCCATATATCCATAAGCAAACATTAAGTTCAAGCAGAAACATCAGTAAATAAATCTGTATCTCCACAAACAGTAAATCCATTCTTTTCTCATCGTAGACTTCACTTTCTCTGTTTTTATCTTCATCCACCAAATGGATGATACACTAACTGTAGTGAATTGGACATGTATGATATATATACTATGCAGTCAAATTTTGTATTCCATCTGTAGGATATATTTATGAAATTTTGCTTTCTAAAGAGCATAGGCAATATTGAGACAGAAAAACCTATGTTGTATCATCCCTTCCATTACTATACTTGAGAGAATATATAGTAACTAATCCATTGATTTTCTTTACTTTCAAACATAAAATATTACAATTCTTTTCCTTTCAGTTTTTTAATCACTATCAAAGATTTTTTAGATGAAGCAAGTTGAATACAGCAGGGGAGAGAAAGATCTGACCTCGCAGAAGAAACAAATATAATAAGAAAGAGAGGAAATTTCAACTAACCTAATTAAAAAGATATAAATGGGCAATGTAATGGAGAGAAACTCTTTACTTCGCAAGAGTGTCAATTTCTAAGTTGGACACTCAAGCAATTCATGAAATTTATATATAACTAGCGCTCGCGGTTTCATATATATCCGAGGTCTAAAAATGAAGTCCTAAGATCTCAACTACTGCACAAGGCACATGTTCATTAAAATTATGATTTTCAGTAACATCAAAGCTATGAGAGAAAATTGGAAGCTTTCCTGACACTGAAGGAAAATATTGAAGATAACTCAAAAATGAGTTTATTAATCCAAGTGTGCAGATACCTCATAGTAATGCACATTTACTGAGTTCTAAATTCTGTAGGGACAACAAGTTAAAAGTAAAGGTGAAATGTTGACAATTTTTTCCTATGAACTACAGCCAGCTGATCACAAGTAGGGACAGCAGGTTAAATTACAGAAATTGCAAAATCATCATCCCCAAACTAATAAGGTACAGATGGTTATTAATATTTTGTTTCATTTTTCATTGAAACAAAGCGGAAATAAATACTTCCATAATCAACTCCAAAAAAAAAAAAAGCTTTAAACACACCGTTAAAATCACTACATTATAAAGCGGAAATAAGGTATCATCTCATGGCCGAGACTTTTCTGTGGATTTCTGGAATGTAGCCTTTTCTTTTTCCACTATGGCAGAATTAAACAGAATCCCCAAAAATAAAAATATATATAATAAAGCCAGGAGCAGTGGCCACATTTTGTTTCAGAATCTTAGTTTCTTAATTTAGTAATACTACATAGTAACGAACAATATTTTACACACATGAAAGAAACGAAAAACCAGATAGATTTTCCCTTCCTATACAAGAAGCCGCAGTACAGCTAGCAAATTATTAAACTTTATGGTGACAAATAGCCGAAAATTTCCCTACTTGCTGTAGTCTAAAACTGATGGTAGCAGGATATAACTGATTGTCTATTTACGGTTAAAGATGAATCCAAGAACAAACTGAAAACAAGAATTGGGTGGTCCTAACCAACTCATTCAAACAAGTGATGGAGCTGTCGTCACTATATCTTAAATTGATGAAAATGACAAATTGTCCCCAGCTAATCAAAAACCAAAACTTAAAATACAAGATAATTGGGTAGTAGAGAAAGTGTAAAAAACCAGGAAAAAAATAGAGACAAAAATGCCTTTAATTTAAAGCACATTTTCCTTTTCTTAAATAAAAAACAAAAAAAAAGTTTCTTTTCCCCACCCCCTTTCTTTTCTTTGTCTGTCAGATTGTTTGACAAACAATGGCCTCCAGTGGTTAGAAGATAAGAAGTATAATTACTCTGTGTCCCATAATTCAGAATCATCTTAAAGTAGAAAGCATTCAAAAAGCTAGTAACTTTAGCTCCTGAAAGTGTTTCTTTTGCTACTAAAAACTTTTTAAAGTCGCTTTTCATAGCAAATATCACAAGCTATAATATGTACTATATATAAAAAATTAAAAAGATAATTAGTTTAAAGAAATACAAACCAGAACAGAACAGAGCAACTTAGTTTTCATCACAAACCAAGAATCACCCAAACAAACCCACCAAAATCAAAGCAAAGAAGTCCCTAAAAACCCAAAAAAAAATGAAATGAAAACTCAGAAACACTAAATATTGAGACAAAGTACAGAGTACATACCAGTAAAAACCATGGAAATGCAGAACAAACATAGCCCTTCAAACTTCTGTAGGTGACACTTTACTAAGAAGAGTAAACAAACAATCAATCAAGAGCTGAGAAATCACCGATTTCTTGCAGAAGCCCAAGCAGAGAGAGAGAGAAAAAAACAACAGATCTCCTCGAAATTTAGATTACCCTATTGGAGATTTTTCTTTCTTCCCCAAATTCCCAGGTAAAAGGAAATGTACAGAACCCTAAATGCATATGAATGAGAGAAAAAAGAGAGAGGGTTGTTGGCTTGAAGCTCACTTGTTTTCTGGTGCAGTGTCAGTAGAAGAGAGAGAGAGAGGCTGAATATGCATCGGACGGCTAAAAGCGGAAGGGATATTAGCAGGTGGTCAAATGAGATAGCCGCTCTTGTGGGTCCCATCGGATTTAGCACTAATTATTTGTATTTTCTTTGGATACTTTGCGGAAAAGCAGATTCATCATTTTTATTCATGGTTAAATACAAAAACATCCCCTATGTTTGGGAAATTGTGTCAAACAAAATAAAATTCAGAATTATTCAAGGACGGATCCAATTCATGGCCAATATTGACAAATGACAATTGTCTGCATTGACTTTTTAAAAAATATTTATTTTTGTATGGCTATTATATATATATATATATATATATATATTAGTGACGAAGATAAAAGTTTGATATGTGATTTAAGCAGAATAAAAAGAAACTTTACACTGTATTTGTGAATTTTGAATAGAAAAAAAAATAAAAAACTTAAATTAAGAATATGAAAAAAAATTTATAGAAAACGTAAAAGTATTCTTTTGTGAATTTAAAAGAGAAAAAAAATCTTGAACTTTTAAGTATAAATTATTATATTATTTTTATATTAAGTCTTCTTATTTTTACAGACAAAGAGTAATGTGAAGATTACAAAAGATTTACAAAAGACTTTTTTTTCTTCTTTCAAATCCAACCGTTTATTTTTTAAGTGAAAACTTTGGAAAAAAGGTGACCAAACTTTTTGATTACATCTTTTCTATTTCGTAATTTAAAATACTCACAAACAAGATAAATAGACTTAAACTTATATTTTCATTCATTTATTTTCTTTTTCTTTTGTTTTAAAATTTAAAAACAGTATAAACAAAGTATATTTTACTATCATTATTCTACGATATAATCTCTATTACTTAATTTTTAATTAATATTAATGTCACGATTGTAAATATAAAATTATTTTTAAAAATATCTCTCATTTTAAAAATATATTTCAAATTTTAGTATTGCTTTTAGTTAGAGAAACTTGGAGGTGTGACACTAGTCGTCGTTCATGAGTGGTATCAAAATTGCATATTTTATTATGAAATGACAAATAGTCTTAAAAAATAATTAACGTTCCTTTTTTGTGCTTGAATGTGATGATTTTCCGAAAATATATCTTAATTGTACCTCTTATTTTTAGTTTCAGTTGTATTAAATTGTGTGTTTACTTTACACGGATTTATATAATCAAATGAGAAAGACTAGACCAAATACTAGTGTTATGCTTTGGCATCTAAATTAGGATACATTACTTGTATACATGCATGGGTGGAAATAAGAACGACGAGAGAGAAAAAAAGAAGTAAAAGGTCCGAAGTTTGAAAATTTAATCATTTAAATTGAGACAAATATCTTTTACCTGCTATTTTAACTGTAACGAGAAATTATTTTCTAACAAATGTAAATCACATTTTTTATTTTGTCAATATATATATATATATATATGAGACTATTCTAGTCAATTTATGTATTTTTAATTTAAAGATAATACTGAGAACGTTGAATAAAATCAGCTAATAGTTATATATAACAAAATCCTTATTTGAGTCAACTAACCAAATTTAAAATTAATTGTGATGAGTCATTCTAATTAATAATGAGTTGCAGTGAACTTTTACTCTAATTTTTGGTGTAATGTCGTAAACACTTAAAAATAAAAATTTACTTTAGAAAAATATTAATGTAGTAATGCAAGTAAGAGTCGATCCTACAGAGAATGATTAATTCAATTTTATGTTTTGTAAACCAAAATTGGGAGGTTTTTAAATAAATAATTTAAATTAACTAAAATCAATAAATATGCAAGTAATTTAATGAGAAGAAAAAAATATTGGTTTAAGTTAACATTCACCATCAAGAATTTACAACTGATCATTGATGCATAAATAAATCAATTAATATTTTGAACATTCACCGTAGAAAGAACTACTTGCAAGTGAAATAATTTTTTTCATCTCTCCTTAATTTTAGTTAAGTAGACACACGCGTTCTAATTTACCCGTATTACTAAACAACTTTCGGCACGTGCTAAAAATTTGATTTAATAGCAGCTTTAAGAATTAAAGAGACCGTTGAACTAAACAACATAAGCCATGCGTTTGCATTTAATTTAGATGAACATTTTTTCTAAGATAAAATAATCTTTTGATCTGCAAAATAATTATTAAACTTAGTTACTTCACAAATAGCAGTAGATTAATGTGAATAATAAACTAGTAGGTCTCCTAGCAATTAAACAAACCAATCATAAAATTAAGCACAGAAAAATATTCAATACTCAAAATATAAATTGAACAATTAAAATAAATTAGATCTCACAGTGTATAAATCTTGATGGCTTCAATCACTTAAACCAAGAAAAATAATTTAGCTACTCATAGTTGTAAAGAACACCAAAGAATAAAAGAAAGAATTTTTTTAATGAAAGTTGTATATCAAGTGTTCCTCAAGCCCCTTATTTATAGGTTACATAATCCTCTTAACCTTAATAGGAATTCCATTTTCCAAACCCTAATAGGATTTAAAAATATAAAATAAATAAATATAAAAATTCCTATTTATTTTTCTATTCCAAATTACAATTTGAACTATTTAATTTATTGTTGGCTCATGAAACCATGCTGAAAACGAAAAAAACAAAAGAAAATTGAGCTGACATGCTGCCACGTGGAAAGAAACAAAATTGCTCACTGACACGCACCAACACATGGCGCGGCCATTTGTTGATTCCAAGCCTAGCGCATTGCGCTGCATCTACTACTGACCATTGAAAAACGACGTCGTGTCATGGTTAACTTGTTGACCCGTCATGCCCGCGCATTGCTCGGATGCTGATATACCGGTCAATTGTCAAAACAGCGTCGCACCATGCCCAGCTACTTCACATTTTGCGCGCATTACGCGAAATTACCATTTTTAGATTATTTACGAAATTGCCACCGAAGTCCTTTAATTACCATTATGCCATCAGCCTTTTGCCTAAATTATAAAATTGTCATCAGCTTCAATTTTTCTACAAAATAAAATATAAATTAATTAAAAATAATAACAATGCATTAAATTAAATAAATAAACTAAAATACTAAAAATACTTAAAAAGCCACAAATAATTAAACATCAAATACCTAATAAATAGATATAAAAATTTATTTATCAATTTTTTTATAAAGTGGGTTAGTCTTTTATAAAAAAAAAATTAATGTTGATTAATTTTTAACAAGTCAACTTCATTCGTACGAATTATTTCTCAATTTTTTTTACTTATTACAACATAATATGAAGCAATAAAACAAGAAGAATAATGAAGCATTATAATGATAAATTAAAAGATGAATTTAATCAACAATTCGACCTCATCTTCTTCGTCAGCAATTCAGCATATACTCCTTTTATCTCTCAAGTTGAACCCATTTCATTAATCTAAAGGTACTCTCTTTATCTACTTATTCTTTTGATTTTACTTATTATTTTTCAAATATTTGATAAATTAGAATTTGGGAAATCTTATTTACTCAGAAAATGTAATAGTTATCAAGTAATTTGAATTTTTTTTCTTTGCAAATACACATATATATTTTGTTTCTGGGTTTGAAAATGGGTAGGGAATAGTAAATTCATTTAGCTCAGATTTATATTTCTTTGATTGTTTTTATTAAACTTGCAATTATACTAATTGAGTATTTTTTTTGGATATCATATTGCATTCCTTCCCTTTTACAAAAAGAAAATAATATATATATATATATTACTGTATTTGAAATCATTATTTAGTTTGTTCATATATTTCTAGATAAGTACTGATTATTTAAAAATTTAGTTAATACTTCATTTTTTATTTATTTTAATTTATAAATTTGTAATACGTGTGAGTTACGAGTTATAACTACACAAAAAAAAATAATATATAAAAAAATTATTCATCTTATAATATAAATTTATTTGTACCTCATGCGAGTATCATACTTGTACTATTAACATAGTGATTTAATTTTAAATAATTTGATTTACAACCATAATGAGTGGTCTTCTCTAAAATTTTACTAAAAGTGATGTCAATAAAAGAAATTTTATTATATGTAATAATTTATACAATAATTTTTTATAAAATAATAAATTTTATAAGATAGTTAATATATAAAATTTATTATTTTATAAAAAAATTATTATATAAATCATTACGTATAATAAAATTTTAATAAAAGGACCCCAACAAAAGGAGAAGTTATCTCTTATACCCCCAGTTATTAAAATTTAAAATTAAGGATTGGCTCTGATTGAATTGAGGGAGGGTCCCCTTTTCAATATAATAGAAGTACCTCGTATTTATTGGTGCGGTTGACTCTTACCTGGGGACTGGGGAGGCTATTATTATTTCTTACGATTTAGACTGTTGATTTGTCTTATGTATACATCGTCTAATTTTGATAATAATCATTTTTTCTTGTTTTTGATTAAGAGCGTGTTTATTTTTTAAAATAAAAGTCATCGTTAATTTTTTATATATATTAAAAAAAATTATAAAATTATTTATATTTAAATTCATATTTAATTGTATAATTTTTTACGTGTGATTATGATATTTTATAAATATATATAAATAATAAAAATATGATAATTAATATTAAAAATATTATAAATAAATTATTTAAAATAAATATTTATTTAATTTGAGATTAATTAAAATAGCAACGAGGACTTGAAGGAGTATTATATCTCATGGATGCTGACATCATGACACGGGATTGACAATGACTTGCTATAATAAAATATATTTACCTTCATGTCCTCCCTCCTCCCTATTTCGAATTTCGAATTTCGAATACAACACTGACGACGTCTTCCAGACTTTTTCCATTAAAAAACCTTTCTACTCCATCCGATCCCATGACAAATTATATTTATAATATTAATTTATTTTAAATTAACAATCACATTTCTGTTTATACTTTATACTACTGTTTAATACTTTTTAAAAAAATTAAAATCACAATTTTGAGTATTGTACTGTCACTCCTAAATTTAGAAGAATACTAAAGCTAAATATAAATATTAAATATATTTTCTAATTTTTATAAAAAATATAATTGACAACTCAAAATTACACATTATCCCTGTCGTATAATAGATCTTGGAAAAAAAGTATTGTTGAATTTACACTGTACGTTATTTTATATATGATTATAGGTCGAATTAAAATAAAATATTTTTTCTTAATAAGTGTGATCCGTTGAATGGAAATCTAATTTTCTCATTTTTTAAAAGAATATTAATATTTTTATAAATTAATTTGATACTTTTACAAAATTAAATAAGATTTATTTATAAAAATATTAATTTTTCTTTTAAATTTCTTGAAATTTATTTTCTTTATTTGTTAAAGGAATGAAGTGTTATTCTTCTCGATCCCAATATCTTTCTATATATATAATAAGAAGTGCCAAAAGTTAAAATGATTCTCATACACGTTGGAACACCAATGTTCATATGACCGGTAACACATTATTTTTTTTATAGAAAGTCCCACAAATATTATAACACATCTCTTTATAGGAAGTTTAAGAGATTAACACTTACTTTTATGGCAATTTTTATGAGATTATTAAATTATTCACGTTCTTATCATTTTTATAATTATTTGAATCTATTAACTAAAACTTTTGTTGTTTTCTAAAAAGTGTATTGCAATATTTATATGACAGAAGTAATATTTACATTTTGTTGTTACTTCAAAATTTGTGTAGAAGCTATTTAGACATAATTTATAATTTATACTTTTACTTAATAATAAAATAAAATTTTAATGCATATATAACACTAAATAATTGTAAAAGTAATATTTTAATTAAACTTATCTAATCTTAATATTAATAAGATAGTAACAAAAATATAATTTCCTTTTCCAAGGGGTTAGTAATTTTTTTAAATAGTTAAAAGAAAATTTAAGAGTAAAAAAATATGTAAAATCTTATTTGTTATAGATTTAAGAATTAATCCATTATTCATTCTTCAAGAATTACAAATTATAAAGTAGCACAAACTAAGTATCTCAATTATGAACTTCAATTAGAATAGGTTAATTCTACCTGCTTAGAGGACGAAAAGATGACTATATATATATATATATATATACCAAATGGTCCAGTTAACTGAAATATATTGAAATTATAATCTATCACAAAAATTATTACGTTCGCCCCTAAAAAAGATGACAATTTTCATATAAATTAAGTAGTCAAAAAAGTAAGAGATAATAAATTTTCTTCCCAATCTATCATTGAGTTTTGAGTTTAGAGGAAGAGAAAAGAATTAATGTGAACCCTTCATTTGTTATATGAATGATCTATAGTGAAAAAAAATTATTTTATGCAAGAATTTATATAATAAATTTGTTAACTTTTTTCATGCTTTTGAAGATAAAACCTTTTATTATCATTTTGGGTACGGAGGGAGTATAATATAAAGATGATTAAATGTGCATTGCTATTATCAGCTGAATCTGCACCAAATCTCAAAAACAACATTATTTTGTAAGAGACGACTTACAACCTCATTATCTTTATGAGTTGAGTTTGAACCTTTTCTCTTTTTTTATTGGATAATCTTTTCTTTTCACGACAAATAATCATTATACAAATTTACTTTTGGGCATCCCTTTTCTTTTCGGTTTCAGGTAGGGAAGGGAAATCAACTCAACTCGATATGTTTGTGTAGGACTGTAGGTAGTTGAAAATGAATACTACAAGTGTAAAAATAAAAATAAAAAAAGAGAATAAAAATAATAAAAAATTATATAACAGAAAAATAAAATAAATAATTATATAACAAACACAATAGAATGGGGACATATATAATGAGATTCTTTTTTTGAATTGTTGTAGTATTTTTTTATTGGGCCAAAGGGAGTAGAGTATTTTCACGTCACAAAAAACGCTCTGAATAAGTAAGTATAAGTACACAACATCTAAACATTATATTTATTTAAAATATTAAAAAGTAGGGCATGACATTGAAATTCGAGTCATGCCCCACTTTTAATGGTTAAGATGAATGTAATATTTATTTTGTATTTAGGTATTGTGTACTTTAATTTGTCCAAAAGCTCTAGCTAACGGGCTCATTACCAAGTTAGTTGTGTAACAACAAACGTTGAGAATTTGGCACAAAAATTAGAAGAAAATGAAAATGTTACAAGTTGGACATAAATTTGCCGATTTGGAAGATGATAAAATCTTCGTAATTCAAAACAACGTAATTTAAAATTTTATACCGTAATACTTCTGAATTTCTTTGTCAATAGTTCAGGATCACATGAAACAATAATCTTGACCTTCAAATCTTTTAATCCCAAAAATCTTTAGCATTTAAAAGGACTAAATTAACTCCACTAAATCATTCAATGAGTTATATGAAGAACCACCATTGCTCACACTAAGCTTCCATCTTTTCCTTCAAATCCAATGCTCTCATTCTCATTTCCTCTCCTTTTCCACCATTAGTCTTTTTATAGCTCCTTTAATTTAACATGTTCCAAAACTTCACTTTGAGGTGCCCATTTTACAATGCACCCTTTTTCTCCAATTGTTTCTAAAAAGACCTTGTGGTACCAAGTCATGAACCGAGCCACGTCTAACAACCCACAAGAATGGCTGGTCACTGCTGGCTAGTCCCCCAAGCCATCTCGGCTAGCTCTTTTTGGTCCATGGTTGCTAAACTCCCTATACTTGTGTATGTAACTGAGTTTGGAGCCTGCTGGTTAAGCCGTGTAATGCAATTTTTATCTGCTTCTATTTGGCTAGTGGAGGAGGGTTGAGTCATTATAATATGTAAAGGGTCTATGCAGAAGAATTGGACCGGATAGTGTCGTTGCAATTGGGACAATTCTGTTTGTTCAAGATGATGGACAGAATTCCTGATAATGGCTGAATAAGTTCTTGTGTTGGATATAGTCTCTGTGAGTTGTATTACATCTTGTAAAGTTCCCATATCAGCACTTGGTATATCCTTAGACCGAAGGGGTTCAAGCCGTTGAATCTGCAACACAATAAGAGTCCCATTTGCCAAAAGTTTTACCAGAAAAGAATTTTATTTTTTTATATTGGTGTAAAATGACACGATAACTTCAAGTTTAGCATCGATATAGACTTGTAAATATTGCAAATGAAACTCTTTTTGTAGAATGGAGGGTGTGTAGTATTATAACCTTTTGGGGAAATTTTGTCTCTATTAAACAGAAAGATTGGGTGATTCCAAATAAAGAAAAAAACACAAAGATTGGGGGTAACATCTACCATCTATGGTAGTTTCTGATCAACATTATTGTTCTGTATTTCATCAAAATACAAACTCCTAGGTATTGTATTGCACATTTTTTCTTTATTGTTTCTTATTCGTTTATTAACGACTTGAATTGATATTTATTCAATAATCTTAACAACTTTGAGACCTCACATAAAGGGACAATTTCACCATTTTATTCTTATATCTTTCTTACTACCCTTATATCTTTCTTACTACCCCTTCACCAATTTATTATGTATTTTTCATTGGAAAAGCAGTTCGTCACTAGCTTACCTATTCTTATGAAAATATGAAGGGTTTTTTTTCCTAATAATATTTTAAGAAATATGCTAAGAACACACACCTTGCTGAGGAATGTATCCTTCTGCTTGGAGCCGAGAAATGGAATGGTAAGCACTACTAGTACAAAAAATCATTGCAAGGAAGCATCAGATGATTTGCCACAACTTCAGAAAAGTACATGAACATATCATAAATAATGCAAACTGCTTGATTGTGTGGCTCCAGTTGACTCACTAATTGAGCCAAACTTTCCCTTGGTGGTTCTTCACAATTGTTGTTAATAATCTTGACAAGAGCTGTTATATTTCCTGGGGAAATCAGGGTGGTTATTAGGATTGGGAGAGTTGAAAACAGTGTGGGCTATTATGATTGAGAAGCCTTTGGAATGAAGAAATGTTCCTAAATCGAGCATCGGACTAAGGTGTACTTGGAAAGGACCAGAGACGACCACCACATGTGGTCATCTCTGTGTTCCATGATTTTCCAATTTTGTGTATGGGGATGTTAAGAGACTAAAATTTGGTGTTCTGTAAAGCTAGAGTCTACAAAGTTATATACTACTTTTGTTTCAAAATATATAACCATTTTCTTCTGCAGTTTGCTCTTATATTTTTTAATGGGGGGCTAAATTGTAACCATTCTCAGCCTTCTGTCTTTGTTTGGCTAAGCCTTTTGGGTACATAGCTTCCTTTATAATGTGCCGGTAAATTTCAACTTTCATCATGCATCGACTCAATTATTGTAAATTCTAATTTAGGATAAATTAAGGGTGTTGATGATGACATTTTTTGTGATAAATAAATATCAGTAGTTTACTTGGAAGTTTGTATGATTTTTGACTTGTGAGAATAAAAGCCACAACTCATATTTTCAAAAATTAACAAACCAGAGTTGTAAGGGGAGTTTTTTCCTTAAAGAATTCCCCCTCCAAAAATAAGCGTATGCCACTGGAAACCAAAACAACATTCTGACCATTAAGATGAGATCTAACGGGGATGAAAAGACGAGAGCTTAAAGGGTACCAATATGCAATACAACTCAGTTTGACCAACAGAGCTCCTCAAGGTGTTTGACGAACATAAACTTCACTCTGGTGGGTTACTCTACCTGAAGCTTATGTGGTGGTTGGCACAAATATACATTTCTAGTCGGTAAAAAATTTGCCAAAAAGATGGGATTTGAAGTCTGTCAGACAACTGCAGGACCACACCAGCCAGGAGAACTTGACTGAGAACGATCCTCTACTGCCGATATGGTCCAAGGACCACAAGGCTGTTAATCACGCTCTGGTTCTGCAGTCATGGTTCATCCATGAGACTTGGTTACCTGTCTCCTTAGACATAAAGGATACAGAAGTACGAGCCTATAGAACAGATCCTGTTCAAGTAAGGTCGTGCTAGTTGATGCTCTCAAAACATATTAACTAATAAAGATTAACTTTTATTTCTTTCGATATGGGTCTTTGTTTCACACTTGTGCATATGTCAAGGAAAGGACTCCTGCTTATTTTGCAGCTGTTGAACTTTGGGGAGATTAGGTCCTTCGAGAACTACTTAAGTGAATTCAAATCCAACTTATATTCTCACCCATCCAATTCTAAGAGTAGCAGCAAATTGTATCAGTTTCATCTTTTGGCTTTTTTTATGTATTGAGAATGATGAAACAAATGGTCTTCTCACAACAAAGTAACAGACTGCCTTTTGTTGTAACTATTCTAATACAAATCTTGTTTAAGCCATAACAGAACCTATTTGGCTAATACTAGTAATCTCTATGTTTTCTCCACTAATTTAGCATTAATGAGGACTTTAGGCTACATCAACTGGTTAGAGCCTTTTTTTTCACCATTCTGATATAAAATGAACACTCAATTGAACTGGCTTTTGTAATTCACTAGGAACAGTTTCGGAAGTCGTATTCTTTAGGTACCTGCTTACACGAAATTCTATCACAACTGTACCTTCTGCTTGTCGTGCTTGAGAATAGCCTCTCTTACTACATTTACTCGGTTTAAACAAGAAATTTAAAATATTAAACTTTGATTGTAGGGGGAGTTTCCCAGAAGAAATCCCCTCCAAAAATAGGCGTATGCCACTGAAAGTGACGAGCACACGGTATTCTTTAGTAAAAGGCGAAAGAATAGTTCGCTTTGTGCTCACCACATGGCTGCGTGAGTTTCGCAATTCCTACAAGTTGGTTCATATCTTTGAGTTACGATATTAGGTTTGTCACTCTTTTTGATGTGGGAGTTTACTGTGAGTCTACCAAAATGATTTCACAACTCCTCTCCCACCCCTCTTTTCCCTTTTCATATATACTCTTTCCTCTAAATTTGTCAGACTTTATTCACTGGTAGAAATACAACACTGTGAGAATGACAATAAGATCAAATGGGATGAAAAAGCCAAGAGGATTTTATAAATGGTACCAAATACAAAAACAACCCAAGATTGGCTTTGCTAAGGGCAGAAGCTTTTGATTCAGCAGCCTTTTGATTTGTAGATTGGCTAGAAGAAATTATCAAGGTTCTGTAGATGTAGTTGAAAAACCTACAATAATAGTGAGGTCCAAGTATGGATAGTACTAGACCCAGTTAGCAAGATTGTTGCAATATTGTCCGTCTGCAGGCCTTCACTGGTACTTTTCTTCACTAATACTCTGCCAGGTTCTACATAAACAAGGGTTAGTAACGAGTTTTTTGTGGAATTTCATGCTTGCCATATAGGTGGCTGCTGCAGACTATCATATTAGTTATTTCCTAATAAGCACAGGGTTGGATTTATCTACGTGTCAGCTAGAAAATTTGTTTTGCAGTTTTTAAAGCTTTGTTCTACTAATTGTGTCATCAATGTACTCATATTCAGTTGTACAATCTCCTACAGTCCAAGTCTTTTGTAATTTGGAGTTTCGTATCTCAGTTAACAAAACATTGTGCCTTTTGCTGGTAAAAAAGAAGGGCAGAAGCTTAATATACAACAGTTTATTTGTCCAGTGTTCTGCAGAAACTTCATTCTGGTTTTAATTAATTTCATTTATTAAAAATTAAGATATATCTAAAATACAATAATGTGGCAACTTGGGTGAATCGATGGAACACAAAAAACATGTTTACAACGGGCATACCCCACAACCATAAAAGTTACCCAAAAAACAAAGACACCGAAGTGCACTGATTTGCCTAGAACTGCTGTACAAAGTTAACAGGCTTAAATTAGAGAGCACTACAACTTACAGTTTTGGAAACCCAAAAAAAATCACCACCCGCAAAAGAGCCTAAGTTAGAAATTAGAAAAGAATCAAGTACAGACAGCCATGAAATTGACAGATTAGAATTTGAGTATTCCCTACTTATATTGAACGCATTAATACGAATCCATAATACCCAGAGCAGAGGATCTGTTAGTTCATCACAATTTCAATCAGCAAATAAGCTCTGGCCTGATCCAGCCTGTTCCTATTCTTGCAAGGTTCCCTGGTAGAAAAAATTCCCTGTTGCTATTCATGTGATGTTCTGGGCAGAAAAACCACCTAAATGGCTGTAAACATGAGTAACAGCAGAGCTTAAAACCAAGTAAAACTTGTCATTGGCCTTGCAAACCCAAGCCCCCCGCTATCACAAATTATTATGTATTAAGGTAACCTTCACAAATTATTATGTATTAAGGTAACCTTAGACGAGCGCCGTGCGCCCCTCCACAGTGCGATTGATGTTAACCTAGGCAATGAGTCTTCTTTATATCCCGTTGACTTCTTCCAAGTAAAATATAACCATGCTTCAAAAGCCCTCTATGGCCTTATTTATATTCGTTTTGATACTTTGTATTTTTTCGAATTCAAGGTGGGACTTGTTGCAAGAGTTTTGAGAAATTCTAAAGAAGACCGCCTTCATAGAGGGAGTAACACACTAATCGAGTTAATTGTATCACTTATTATGTATCGCTAGTATTAACTAAACCTACTTTTTAAAAGAAGCTTTATAATAATGTACACAAGATTACCCCCTAATGTGATACTCATTCTTGTACTCTATATTCTGAAGACAAAAATTGTTCGTGAACTCGAGTACATAAATGGTATAAATGGAGAGAAACTAAACAAGAACATAGACCAAATGTTCGTAAACGAGTAGCACCAATTGGAATAAGTGGAGAGAAACTAGAAACATTAACTATGTGTTGTAGGACCTTACCCCTTTTTAGAGGGTGGACCTTCCAAAAATTCT
Organism: Hedera helix; assembly: GCA_947179155.2. Classification (NCBI taxonomy): domain Eukaryota; kingdom Viridiplantae; phylum Streptophyta; class Magnoliopsida; order Apiales; family Araliaceae; genus Hedera; species Hedera helix. The sequence continues at coordinate 41,575,158 of OX359276.1, read as the reverse complement.
CAATGGCCAAGGCATTCACCAAGGCCAATGAGGGGGTTTGGAAATAGTTTTCAACCAGCAATTGACGCGCCTCGGTTAGTACCTCACTAGCTGCGTCATTGCCCCAAGCGCAAAGATGCACCTACCATCTGCCGATGGCCTCTTTTAAACTGTAGTTTCTTACATCTACTTCAACGAATAATCGATGTGGAACCAGGCAGGCAATCTGTGAAAAATTCGCTGATTAGATTACATTGAAATTTGATCACTAGCTCATTAGAGACTGAACCTTAATGTGCTTAAGAATCCTCACGCCTATACATGTTGTCATATATGTTGATATTTTATGATTTTGATGTTGTTATTTAAAATTATAAATAAATAAAAAAGCATTTAATCAAAACACCATCGAAAAATTGTATTGCCTATCTCCAGAGTAAATAAATGTGCACAAATAATTTAATACAAAACACACTGTACTCTAATTGTGAACACAACGGCAACCTTTCAATACAAAAGATATGAAGTTCAAGCATTAATTTATGTCCTTCAGTTCACATACATATTATATGAAGTGTGAACAGACATTTTGCTCTCCTTACATTATGATTGTTAAAAATAAAATTTATCAAGGAAAATCTAAAATATTGCAATTTATTTGCATAAGCCTACAGTGATATTATTTTATGAAATATTATTAATTTTATATATTAAACCAGACTAATTAATTAGTCTAATGAAGTGTGATATATAAATTCTAATTAAGTCAAATATATATGGGCTTATCATTGCTCTGCTTACGTTATGATTGCTGAAAATGATAGAGATGGCGCACATAATGTAGATAGTGTGGATGACGCAAATGATGCAAATATTGTGGAAGACATGAATTATGTGGATAATGCAAATATTACGGATAATGCAGATGATGGTGGTAACTACAACAACAGTTACAATAATAAAGCTTAAGTATTTAGAGATTTGAGTCGAGAGAAGAATAATTGGGGCAATCTTCAAATCATGTTAAGACATGAAGTTGGAGTAGTCGGGATTCCAGTTGAGAGAAGAATTGTTGAGATATTTCTCAAATCCTATTCACAAAAGAATTGCTTATATGAAAAGGAAGAAGTTCTATTATTAATAGGAGTCATATTATGAGAATAAATCTTATTTTTGTAAAAGTACTATTGTGAAAGTATCTTATTTTAAATAAGAAGAAAAAATTTGTTGATACTTTATAAATAACATATTATGTTTAGTTGTTAAAGTGTAGTATAACCAAAAATCATGTAGCATCTTAAGAGTTGAGAGAAGGTGTGATGGGATTTTTGATTTGTGTGAGTAAGAGGGTTTTTGCAATTTTTATATTCCGTGCAAAAAAAATTGTATTATGAGAGGATTTTGCAGTTTTTAGTACGTGTAAAAAACTTATGTCGTAGTATATGTAGTCTCAAATTTTAGGGTATAAAACTTTGAATGAATTTGTAAATTCATTATTATTGATATAATTGATATTTAGAGTTTGACCTGTGACTTTTTTTAAAATAATTTTTCACGTTAAATCATGTATTATTTAAACTCTTTTTATTTTATATTATTTGTTTTACATCAGCTTAATTCCCAACACGAAAATCATGAGATTATTTATGTATTACATGTTAATTATATCGTGTTTCGGTTGTCTTTATATAATTTTGGGGTTGTATTATGATATGGTGTTACATGTTGGTTAGTTTTATGTGTGATTTAGTCTATTGTACTATCATATCAACATCATTTATAGAAACATTATTCACTACCTCCGCCTAACCCAAAAACAACAAAATTCACCCCAAACTTTTAGAGAGAAATATTTAACAATATACCATGCACGAAATGCACAACGATCACATGCCCGGAATGGCTCTTACACCGATGAACGGCACCACCGGTGGAATGATGGTCGGAATGCACCGCCACAAAATGATAATGCATATGACCTTTTATTGGGGCAAAAACGCCTCGATTCTCTTCTTGGGTAGGCCAGGAAAAAACTCGAGTATGTACATATTATCTCTTGTTTTCATCTTCTTTCTCGCCATTTTGGTGGAGTGGTTAACCCACTGTAAACTCATTAAAGACGGGTCGAACCATATGGCTGCGGGTCTGATCCGGACCCTGATGCACATGATTCGGGTGGGGCTAACTTATATGGTGATGTTGGTCGCGATGTCTTTCAATGCCAATGTGTTTCTTGTCGTCATAGCTAGGCATGCATTGGGGTTCATGTTGTTTGGCACTAGGGTTTTCATAATCTCCCGCGGTCGTGCAGGAAGACTTTTGATTTGTCGCCGATGAGTTGTTAAAGATTATAAATGTAATTTTGGGCTTATTTAATAAATGCATTCCATTTTTCTCCACCGTTAGATTCAGAGACGAAGCCACATACAAGATTATGGGGTCAATTGACCCCATTGAAATTTTTTTTGTTTTATAATATATGGTAAAATTTAATATTTTTAAATGTTATATATAAATTGACTTCACTGAAATTTTGTAAAATTTTTAATATATGGGGTCAAATTGAAATTTTTTAACTTTCTCACTTAAATTTCAATCTCATATCATTTCTACCTCCTCTATATATGTATATTTATAAAATCTTCTTCAACTAATTAATAATATATTTTATATTATTTTTTGAATTACTTAATTATTTATAAATAATTTGTCTTTAGAAAAGTCTAGTATGGGTCATTAAGGTGTATATATACGTGCATATAAATATATATAGAGTTAACAATTATTATATTATTATTGTAATGTAATATATGTTTTATATATGCAACTCGAAAGTATAAAATTATTTTAAAATTTTGGCTCAAGGAACCCCTACTGAATTATTTATAGTCTTATAATAATTTTAACCCCATTAAATATAATTTTTGACTTCGTGGCTGGTTAGATTAAAATAGATCCATAGGGCACAAATGGTGTATTAATTTATCATTTATTCAATGTGTTTTTTTTACTGAATTAGGATTAGTGCCCTTGCGATTTTGAGAATGGAAAGATTTTGTTAATATATTTTCTCATTTTATTTCTACAACTACAACTAGAAGTAAAGTTTTTTTTTAATACACACACATATATATAAGCGTCGGACTCGCTCTCGATCATGAGAAAAAAACCTTTTGAAATTGTTATTTTTATTCATTTGTCTTGAATATCGTACTTAATTTATCAAATTTTAAAAGATGATTTTAATTTATTTTTATTTATGTATTAAAGTTTTGTTTTTAGTAATATTCTAGGAAACTGATAATTTTACAATAATTTTTGATATTTTCACATGTAAAACTCACATATTAATTATTATGGAGGGATATAATTTTATGAAACCTGTCTACCCTCTTGTAGATGAATGAATAAAATAGTACTCCTCTCTTTCTCCCTCTTGCACACAAAGAGTGTTATTGGTCTTTTTATATTTTTATTAAAAAAAATAATTTTTAGGTATAAAATGACACATTGTTTCAGAGTTAATTTATCATCAAAATTTTATTATCACGACATTAAAACTATTAATTCTAAACTAATAATTATTTAATTTTTTAAAGATAAAAATGTAATCAAAACACATTCTTAATATTTTCAAATTTAACAAATAATTAAAACTCTTTTATTGAATCAACATAGTAAATACGACCATGCATTCTATCCTTACTAGATTCCAGGGACCATTCTTCCCAGCTCAGTCTCCTAATTTTTAATTCATCTCCTAATATGTTAAAAGAATTATTCAAACAATTGTCAGCTTTAATACTAATAGTTGTCAGATATAATTACAAAAATCTCATTTTCTTTCGAGAAATAATAGAACAAGAAAGAATGTAGTACAAAAGAATTACAAGTATCTGGTCAATTGATGATCATCTTGTACTACAATTAGTACAAAATACCTAGCCTCTATAAGATCTATATTAATGAAATTCGCTTTTCTAAAAATTGCATAACCCTAAATCACACAAACACATATAGGAAAATGTTATTATTTGGGCATGGGTATGGTGCAGCCCACTTTATTTAAATGACTCAGATCCAGTATTAGCTCATATATATTTATTTTGGCAGTTTGAATAGTGGGGAGAGTCCTTATTAGAATATGATTATATTTTCTTATTTGGGAGAGATAAAGAAATCTAATTTGAAATGAAATCTATCAATAATTAATTGCAGTTATAAAGTGATTCTAAAAAAGATTCCTACTCCTAATTGGTTTCGAGTGGATATGACATCTATAAATACAACTACAAGCAAGTGATTGAAAGACACGTTTAGTATATATACATTACACAAGATACAACACAAGAGAAAAGAGTGTGAGGAAGAAAAAGAGAATCAAATTATATTCCTAACTTTATTATAGTTGATTTCTTATTTCTCCCCGTGATTTTTTTCAATTGGGTTTCTACATAAAATTCTTGTGTTCATATTTTATATCTCTTATAATAATATTTGTTTTTATCCGAACGTATTTTTTTACAACAGCGTAATCTATAATTCAAGCAATTATTAGCGCTTTTTTGGCCTGTTATTTTAGTGATTTATTTAGGCATACAAATTTGACGTTAATATTGACGCTAGAAGTAGGACTGCACGATCGCAAATTTCTATTTAAAATCATTAAATTTTTTTCAAATAATTTTTATGACGGATCAATTATCCATGCAAAGGAACATATTACATAAAAGCTAAGTTATCATCTATTGTCAAAAAATATATATGTGATACGTGTACTTGATTACTGATGCTAACTCACCAAAATCTATATATGCATGTAATTTTGTTATTAATCTATTCATGACAATTTGTTTATGAAACATCATCATTAATTATATTATATAGGTAATCTCTATTATAATATTCACCTGGCTCAGTATGATACATATTATATTATATTATATTATATTATTATTATTATTATTATTATTATTATTATTATTATTATTATATGTGATTGTTTATATTCAATGCATTTATAATTGTAAAGTTTGTAAAGTTAAAGTCATCACCCATCAATTCATTAATGTTAATATATTGTCTAAAGTAAATATTCTTTTCATCTATGGTAAAGGAGGATTACAGTGCAAAGCTAACTGGTGCCTAACTTATGTGATACGAGATTACAGAGGAATTTGTTTCATCCCTTCTTGCTGTTCTTCGTATCTGGCGAAGATCTGGGGAATACTTCCTTATCGGTAATTATGCTCACAATAACCTCCCTGCCTGGCGGGAGGTACCCGACTGCTCCTTTATTGTCGATCCTGGCGCTTCACCTATCTCCGATATTGTTCCTGGCCGATCTCTCACCTTATTACCACAATTGAGGCTACCAACGTTAACCAATCAGGGACTGAGTAAGAAAAGGCCAAAAGATGACAGGAGCTCTTGGGCAGAAGAACGGGCGATGCGAATCACGAGGAAGTGATCGACGACAATTCGTGGCTCTACCGAAACCCCAGCTGAAGCTGCAAGGAAGCCAGCTTCAAATCACTGACTCATTGAGGGTATCTTGATATGTTTTCGACTTGGGATAATTTCAATGCTCTTGTAGTTGATGGTGCTTAGTCTCTGGGAGCTCATGTTAGTCTGTTGGTTAGAAGTAATTGTATCGACAGAGGTTTTTTGGGTCTACTTGGAACCATGCTTTTGGGCTATTCATACCAATAAAGCGACAAGGGGGATTACAGATCTTTTATTACATGCGAATTTTGTGTTGCACATTAACGTAGAAGCATAGAAGCATGATCTTAGAACAACAGAAGACTACAAAGTTACAGGAGAACAAAGCAGATACGCAACATCAATGGCAGATTAGTGCAGCGACACTTAAGAGACGCATCCACATAATTATAGTAGAAGCATAGTAAATTGCAGTTTTCAGTTTCGCAGCGATACAGTAACAGATAGCAATTACAGAGCAAAGGGGCGAAGTGGGTGCAACACAAGCTGCAAAAGCAAATCAGCTGCATATAGGAGTTTCGGCGGTACCATTATTAGAGAGTCTCAGTTTCTAACTTCAAGGAGGCAGGGTAACATGAAGAGACCAAGCACCCAGACATCATCCGTTTTGCAGATCGTGAAACATCACAACAAAACTAATGGCAGAGATCAAGAAGTAAAAAATCAAATTGTGCGGGAGCAGAAATAAAAAAAGCAGAAGCATCATGGCACTATAGCAGCTCAGCAGTTCACCGGTGTAGTGCGACAACAGGATTGACAGAATCACAACAATTGCAATACAAGCTAAAACAGAGTGCGTCAAAGCAGATTGTGTGTTGCAGAAGTAAGACCGCAATTCAGCATCAGTAAAGCAGGAGTTCCGAAGTATATTGCAGCGACCCACCTCACTTCATTGCAAAATAAAGGGACGAAACAGTGCGGCGACAGGGCAACAGTGTAGCAGAATCATAATGCAGTGACGTAAAATAGTGATCCAATGAAGTTACAAAATTAGAATCAAAGTTCAAACACGGTGGCAGATCAAAGCAGTGGAGGTTACATTATAGTTGCAAAGTAGAGAAGCTATCACGACAGAAATGAAAAAAAATAGCAGAATTGCTATAGTATAGCAAATTAGCGACATAACTTAGGAGGTGATGCAAATTGGCGGCAAAAAACAGCAACAGGAGAAATAAGTCAGAATAGTAGAGGCGGAACACAACTTAGAAGCAAAAGGGCAGCAAAGTAACGTCCAACACGACTGTTGAAACAAAATCGGAGATCCAACAATAGCACCGGAGGAAATAAGAGGGAGATCAGCGGTAGATCATGACACTAAGGAAAAAAACAACAAAATAGATTACATGAAACAAAATATGTTACAGAATCAGAGGCAGCAACGCATATCATGATTTTGAAGTGGCTGGGTAGAACTACACCACGTAACCATAACAGGTTGTATGCCTCGGCAGCTTTGTGTCCCGACGACTCCTCGTCTCGACGACTTCGTGTCTAGACGGCCTTTCGCCTCGACGACCCCTCGCCTCGATGGCTTCGTGTCTCGACGGTCCTCGCCTCAGCGGTTTCGTGTCCCGACAGCCTCCGTCTCGGCAGCTTCGTGTCCTGACGACTCTTCGCCTCTACAACTTCGTGTCTTAACGGCCCTCGCTCGGGGGTTTCGTATCTCGACGGCTTCGTGTTTCAACGACCTTTCGCTTTAGCAGTTTCGTGTCCCGACGGTCCCTTGCCTCGACGGCTTCGTGTCTCGACGACCCTTGCCTTGGCAGTTTTGTATGGCGACGGCTCCTCACCTCGACGGCTTTGTGTCGCGATGGCTCCTCGCCTCGATGACTTTGTGTCTCGACGACTCTTTGCCTCGGCGGCTTCGTGTCTCGACAGCTCCTCGCCTCGATGGCTCGTCACCTCAATGGCTTTGTGTCTCGACGACTTTTCGCCTCGGCGGCTTCGTGTCTCGACGGCTCCTCACTTCGATAACTTTGTGTCTCGACGGCCGTCGCCTCGGCGGTTTCGTGTCTCGACGGCTTCGTGTCCCGATACCCCTCGTCTCGACGGCTTCATGTCTTGATTGACAATATTAAATAAAGGGTTCGGTAGTATGGTGGGTTCAGTAATTTGGGTTCTATAGTATGTTTGGTGGGTTCGACAGTTTAAGTAGGCGCTTCGATAATTTCGATAAAAGGTTCGGCAGTCGTGGTAGTTGAAGGGTATGATGGACTTTTTGAATACTCTCCTATTTTTAATTCTTAAAAATAGAAGAGTGGGGGATAATATTGGGATATAATTATTTGGGCACAGGTATGGTGCAACCCACTTGATTTAAATGGTTCGGATTCAGTGTTGGCTCATATATATTTATTTTGGTAGCTTGCATAGTAGAAGAGTCCTTATTAGAATAAGATTTTGTTTCCTTATTTGGGAGAGATTAGGAAATCTAATTCGGAAAGGAATCTATTAATAATTAATTGCAGTTATAAGGTAATTCTAAAAATGATTCGAGTGGACATGACATCTATAATTACAACTACAAGCAAATGATTGAAAGACACATTCAGTACATATACATTTGTATTCCCAACATTATTATAGTGAATTTCTTATTTTTCTCCGTGATTTTTTTCAATTGAATTTTCACGTAAAATTCTTGTGTTCATGTTTTATCTCTCTTACAATAATGTGTTTTTATTCAAATGTATTTTTGCACAACAATGTAATTTACAATTCTACTAAATATTAATATTTTTTTGACATATTATTTTAGTGATTTATTTAGGTATATAAAATTTGGCGTTAACAAATAATTATGGCGGAAATGCACACATGCATGGCACGGATGGAATGGCACCACGAATGACACCGGGATGAACATATGCCTAACATGCACAATATGGTGATGCACATGACTTTCTTTTGGGGCGAAATGATGGCTGGCCAGGCACAAACTCCGGTGGCATGTACGTATTAGCCCTGGTGTGTGTATCTCTTTTATCACCCTATGAAATATATAGATAATAATTATCGAGTTCTGTCAGCAATATTTAATTGAAATACTGTAATACGGATACGAATGACCAGATAGTGTATTATGTATTCACAGGCAAAATGAAAAACAAAGTAAATTAGTTGATTCAATTTAGTATGTAACCTGGAAATAATTCTGAAGTAACTTGCTTTTGTGATTTCTTGACCACAAAGAAATGAAGCAAATGACAATAAAGCATTATTGGTTGTCAATTTAATTAGTCTCTTTTTTTCTTATTATTATATATTAACATTTTTATTTTTATTTTCTCCAAGGCATCGATTGATCCATAACCATTTCATTGCTCTTTAGGTGTACATGGTAAGTCTTGAACCTAAAAGTGTTCCTACACAGTTTTAAATTCTTGTTGCGTGCCTGCTAGAGATACTTACTTTGTCAAAATGTTCCCCACAACTTGAGCTAATCCTTTAGGCTCCATTAAATATTTTTTTGGTTGGATGGACCAAATTGATATGGTGAGAATTTTAAGGTGATTTTAATATTGGATAATTTGAAAAAGTCATGAACTGAATTGCGTAACAAATGCCGTCGAAAAGTTTAATACTCCTTCCTTTCTAGTATTATATAAGTCATTTAAGACATAATTTTATTAATATTAATATTAGATAAATAATTTTAGTTTAAAATTTTATTATTACTCATACACTAATTAATTACTCATCCTCCTCTCTATCTCAATTATTCTATCTTTAAAGGTAAAATAAAAAATAATTAAATATTTTTTCTTAGATATATATAAAACGTCTCATATTTAAAAAATATATATAAATAAAACAATCTAGATAATAAAAAAAAGGGAGTATTTATTTCAGAAATGATAGTTAAGATGAGTCAACTTTATTAAAATCCGAGTAGCTCTCCCCTACTACTCTCTGCCGGATTATGGCCTAATTATTGCAGACGATTTATTCATGTTTTACTTTTCTTTTATTTATTTTCTTTCTGTTTCTATATAGAAGGCCAAGTAGACTTCCTCCTTTGATGCTTGAAGAGATCCCCTTATCTTGTTGGGCTCGAACACAAGTGGGCCTTAGTTGTTCAAGGCTGATACAGGCTTGAAACATGCATGCCGTTTCCCTCTTTGTTGACCATTTAAAATTTAAAATTAATAGTCTAGTTTCATCATAGAGAAATGATTTATATTATGATAAATTTATGATAAAATTGAATTGTGAAAGTCTATTTGATAATATAGAATAAATTAAGATGAGATTATTCTTAATTTTTAGATATTCAATACATGCACATACGTCACATTTATAATTTGACTAAAAACTTTTATAATAAATAATAATAATTTTCATTATATATCGCTCCTTAATTTCTTCTTCTTACTTTTTTTAAGTGATTGTGTTTCATGCATGCATGCCGTTTCTCTCTTTGTTGACCATTTCAAATTCATAATCAATAGTAAAGTTCCATCATAGCTCCTTAATTGCTTTCTTCTACTTTCTTTTAAAAAAAAGAGCGTGATTTCAAAAAATTATTCTATATTCTTAGAACAAGTGAATAATATAATTCTCTTTCATATATTTGTAGGTCTCATCACAAGCAGACTCCACAAATATATAAAAAAGAAAAATATATTATTTATTTATCCCAAAAATATAGAATAATCTCTCACGTGTTTCGTAAATTTGTCTTTCTAAACACCTTTTTTAGGTAGGATGTCATTTTTAAAGGTCGTTTCAACCAGCAAATACATTATTGACCATAGACAAATTAATAAATTATGAAAACTATATGAAATATTATTAGGTATGCGTGCGACCAAAGGACTCTTCCTTTCTGGAAGAAGCACATGACATAGACATAGACATACCAAAGAAATAGCATCTACAAAAAGTTGATGGAAAAGGAAAGGTAAAGGAAAGGTTCAATATGACCGAGTAACTCAATTTTACTTTTGCTTAAGCGTACTCTAAATTAATATATTTTTGACACTTTCTTTACATGCGTAAGTAGGACCCCTATAGAGAAGAAAAAATCAAAAAGGGGATAACATGTGTTATTATAAGGTTTTCATATTTTTCAGTATTGATATGAATTGTAATTTGGGAAAAGGAATAAGTATAAGTATATAATATTTAAATATTATATTTATTTTAATTATTAAAAAATAAAATATTGTATTAAAATTCGTATCATGCCTTACTTTTTAATGATTAATATAAATATAATATTTAACTTTATATTTAAATGTTACATATGTGGACTTGTCCCGAAAAAGGGGTTTATTATGTGCAATCTCGGAGGCATTGACTGCAGGTGTTTTTATAGAAAAATGATAAATGAATTGATAGTATTACATTTAATTAATCGCAATATTTCTACTTCATAATTATTCATTTCATTAACAAATTTGGACTATTTCTTTACAACCAGATGTAGATAATTTAAATGGCCACACTATATTACATCATTACATCGATTATTTCTTTCCTATATTTAAATGATTCCTTATTTTTGACAAAGAATCCCATCCCTTTATTTCGTCGTCTTTTATTCTTTTCTTTCAACAATTTCTTCAGCTACACTAAGACATTGTTGGAGTAATTCAATAAGTCCATTCTTGAGGCAGTTGCAACTCCTGATTATTCATATTTGTCTGCGGTGTATCGTCAGACTGCAACCGTTGATTTTGTTGTGTGTGCAGGGCACCATTTGAATATAACTGAGCAGCCCTTTTCTCAAAATGGTGCTTTAGAGTTTGTAATACTCTCTCTGGTACAAGTACGGTCGAGCATCCTGATGAAAAAGGAAGTTAAATTAAGAAGGTTGATATTATTGAAATAAAAATAATATTTATTAAAATAATAGGTACCAGCTTAAAATATAAAGTGTCATAAGAACAAGTATAAAAGCGGAAATCACCTCTCTATATGTCTAATAATTTTAATGTAATGTTTTTCCCTCATTAAAATAATTGTGGATTAAATACACTCGTCATTTATTATGGAGACAATGTTCAGTACAATGTTGATGCTCTTTGATTAACATAATATGTTTGTCTCTAATATGAATAAATAAAATCACAAGACTTGAGAGATAAACGTGCACTACTATAAAATAAATATATTATTGAGATGCCATATAATAATTAATAAAGTCAGAAAACGAAAATATATATATATATATATATATATATATATATATATATATATATATATATTCAAATGTACAAGGACTTGGCAAGCTAATATTTTAGGTCAGTTTGAGTATATATATGGCGAAAGCCAAAAGACTAGTTCAAGCTCCACGTTCATTAGATTACTCAAACCATAATATATTTAAAGTGAATAATTAATGAAAGGTCAAAACAGCTGAGCAAGATTTTGTCAGTATAATATAATATGTATAAATATTTGGGTATTACCCAAACTCAGTTGTTCTAAATTACAAGCTTAAATACACCCTTCTAAGGAATCGATATGATAGCTCAAGTTATTTTATAATTTACATTAACTACATATCTATAGTGTTAATGTCAAATGATGCAACTCTCTTTGAGACAGTGTACAAATTAAATATAGATTTTTTAATTTCTTCCAAATAATATTGCTACCTTTCAAACTACAACTATATTTATATTATTACCTACTATTATATGGATTATATTTTAACTATTAGGTCCTATATAATAAATTCAGGGGCAGGGTCAGATTAAACCTCTTAGTTCAGTTGAGTCAATTTTTAAAAAAATAAAAAAATATAAAAAAATAAATTATAAAATTAAATAATGCTCAAATATTATTTACAATAATAATTTTTTAGACTTCATTAGTTGAATTTATAGCAATGATACTATGATAACCTCATTTTTAATAGTTAAAAAATATCATGCTTAATGTTAATTATTAAACAATGAAAAAGAGTGAAGTGATAATATGAATAAAAGTTTGAGATATTTAATTGACTTTTAATCTAAAATTTCATATTTTAACTAAATATTTCATTAAAAAAAGGAATCCATTAATTGACCCCCTGCTCCTAAGGTGAATCCGCCCATGGGTCCTATCATTATCAATTTATCATTATCAGTATGATATTTTTAATTAATATTATAAATAAATTTCAAAAAAATATATGTTTAAACTAGAGTAGCATATAGCAAGGATTGTTATCAGCAAAGGAACAGTTATCTACATTATGTTTCTTCTCAATTATTGTTTTGCAGATGAGTGGATCCCAGAATAAGATTCCTACGTATGGTTGTCTAGTATAGCACGTCGCACCCAACCACCTCATCTGATCTGATCTGATCTGGAATAGTAGACTAAACGATGGGAGCTGATGTTTTTAATTAGCATAAAAAAATCTATTTCAATGTAATAATAATAATGTACAGAGTCGTATCATGTCAAGCAAATATTATATGCTTGTACGAAAAGAAAGAAATAATACTCTCATATTCCAATATTACAAATATATTTTTATTTTAAAATTATAAAATAATATAATATTCTTAATTTGACAACATATTTATATATCAAGTAGTTGCTTAACTGTGTAGTAGACTAGTAGTAGTTGATTTTCAAATAAAATATAGTTTTGATGGGTTTTGTTTGTCATCAGAAAATGTGATTTTTGTGTTAATGGTAATAAGGTGATTGCATTCTATTGGGATCGTTCTTCTTGCCATTGAGATATGAATTGCTGTTATTGTAAGTTGTTACTAGTATTAGTGATTGCATGAGTCTTCAATAGGTTTGCTTACAGCATATTACAGGTTTATGTTAAGGTTATCTTAATTAATTGACTTTAACCCTGAATTTTGAGTTTATTTATCTTCTGGATATTGTTTTCTCATGGTTGTGTAAGGTGATCAAGTATTATATGTGGATTGAGAAAGAGAGTTTGCAGCTTTGGGAGAGAAAAATTGAGGGATTTATAGGGGTATATTGATATTCAGTTTTTTGGAATGATTTAATTTTATTACTATATTGTTATTATTATTATTATTATTATTATTAGTATACTAATAATTTATATTTTAGAAATAAATATTTTTTAATATCTATAAATTTTCTAAATAATACTAATTTATGGACTGAAAAAGTAATATATCTATATTATAAAAGAAGAGCAGTGAAAATAATTGTCATCCTTAAGATTGTATCACAAATTTTTATTTTTATTTTTCTCCTACAAATTTTGTTTTGTTACAACTTTTATCTTTTTAAATTTTTACTTGATGTTTACGCTATCCCAAAATGTAATAAAACTCTTATTTTATATCTACGATACTGCACATGCTATCGGGGCTAATAATGAATCCTAGAAGAATAATTAATCCCAGGTGAAGATGATGGACCACAAGTCACATCCAAACAGCGAATAATTCGCACCTCTAAGCAAATTAGATTCCAAGTCCACACCAACCACGGAATCCAAATTAGAATCTATAGCTCCAACATATAAAACCTAGTCTAATAAGTCACAAAATTCAAAATTAATAGGTGCAGCTAGAGTTACCTGTTTTCTTACGGGACTGATGATCTGCTGCTGCTGCAGCATTACTATTGGGTGCATGTGGTAAGAAAACTCCAGTCCCAGATGACCCACTACTTCTTGACCCGACCCCTCCAAGAAATACTACTCTCATACCCGGCCTCAGAAAAATCGGCCTTCTGCTCCCGTGCCCATACTCTCTGTTTTGCACTTGCCTATATTCAGGCTTCTGCTGTAAAAATTTAATAATAACCAGTTAAAAATGAAGTGTAGAAAACAACTACTAGTAGAAAATCAATGCAATATTTTTATAACCAGAGCAATAATAAGTTATAAAATTGACTACGATAAAGTTCTTCGTCATAACTCGATCCTGAATAAACAGAATACTTACTTGAGATTGGTTAGGAATTTGAGTGGTGGGATTGGGAAGGACTGAAGTGGGTGCTTGAGATTTTGGGGTAATCACAAGTCCTTGACCATGGCAGTAATTTTTGCTATTAGACTGCTCCACTGACAAATCAAATGACTTCACCAACAGAAACAAGTATAACCACAAATTAGAATAAATGACAACATACTGATATTTTCTTAAGAGAGACAATATTCAGTTATACCCTATGTATTAAAAGTTCTAAATTTGAACAAAAAATATTACAGTGAAAATATTATTTTCATAGATACACCGACGAGATAAATGTTTTGACGAACAATCTTGCACCTAGCCATGAACTGTTGTTGTACCTTGTATTCTAAGGTATAACAAAGGATTGTGATAGTATAAAATTGTCACATACTTGTTTTTATTGCATTTGTTATAACGTATATGCATCCGTGATGATTCACAAAAAGAGTGTTAACAGTAAACTAGCGGAAGCAAAACTTTTATATAATGATATATACAAAACCAACAAAAAGTTATAAACTTAGATCAAGTCTGACAGTTTTATAAAATTCAAATCTGCATAACAGGCTATGAGTCGAGTAAAAGACTGTCGACAAAAAACTGGTCCGCAAACCGGAACATGAGGAAGATTGTTAGCTAAATTATATATATATATATATATATATATATATGAATACTCACTCATAATAATTGATTGTTGGGATTACTCTACTAGCAATTACATGTAGGAGCCGATTTAAGTGTGAAAGTTGTTGCCACTAGAGGCAAGGTTTAAAAATAAAAATTAGTCTTGCCCCTAGAAATTCTAGCGGGGCAATTTTTTGGCTAAATTAACTCCTACATGGGATTGCCTGAAACCTATGGATACCTGTGTATATACCTCAAAAGTCATGGATACCCTCTATATATATATATATATGTACCTCAGAAGTCATGGACTTCTCTTCATCATCTTCATCTTCTTGGAGCATGTTTTCGGCCATTTGACGAGTCAACTCAACAATAAAATCATCCACCTCCTCATCGCTTGTCTCAGTTGAATCATCTATCTCGGACCCAACAGGCGTATTGAGATCCGACCCAAAACCACTAAAAACAGAGTCACCACTCGACCCTGCTCCAGTAAGCAATATTTCTGATGAAGTATCCGACATTTCCCTCTACCTCTTAATTTCTCCACAAGAGAAAATCTGGGAGGAAATTCTAGATTATTGGAGGGAAATTAACATAACTCGTGGCTAGCAGGCGGCAGCTGGCAGCTAATCAATTAAAAGGGAGGTTGGAGAAGTGGGTGGCATTAGACATAATGTGACAGGTGAGTGGGGTCAGCTGGTAACTTGTATAGTTGTTGGGGTTTAGTTAGATGGACAGTGCATTTGTCCACCTACGTAACACAACTGACATTTGTGCCAATTTTTTACATTTTTACTAATTTAATCTCATTATTAATTTTAATTAATTAATCACAAGCTTTAAGTTGTAGTCCAAACGTGGGCTTGGCTACATAATTAGAGTTATGGTTAAGGAAGGTTGTTTTAAGTTATCACCTACATAGTTGACCATTTGGCCATAATGCCGCTATATATGACTTCTCAACTGCAAATATTCTGTTGATCTTTCTTGGTTATGCAATTTGAATCCATCTTTATGAATCATGGGTTCTTCGGATCTGGAGTTATTAGCTGTTCTAATTTTATTTTATTTTGTTTTTATTTATAAAGTGATTGATAGCACTGTATTCGGACCAATTTATTACTCCTTATTACTATTTTAAGTATTTTTAAGTTAAAAATATTTACTTACCTTAAATAATTTATTTTTTATAATAATTTATTTATAATATCCTTAGTATTAATTATCATATTTTTATTCTCTATGCATATTTATAAAATATCACTAGTTATGTGCAAAAAATTATTCAATTAAATGAGAATTTAAATATGGATAATTTTGTCATTTTATCCTCTTTCTTAATATGGGCAAAAAGTCAACTATAACTTTTATTCTGGGACGGAGGGAGTACTATTATTGTTTCTATTGTTTGTGTAAGTACCCTACACTACGTTTGGATATGAGGAATGAATGTAGAAATGGAATGACTCATTCCTATAGAATAAAAAAATTGTGTTTAGTTGATCCATTAGAATGGAATGGACCATTCTTATATTTTTCAAATTTATAAATTTTATTCTTTAAGTGAATGTATGAAATGACGCATTTCAGTTTGAATAAAATGAATCTTCTCACTCTCCATTCCATTTTTTTAATTTCTCTATTTCTTTTCTTTATTTATTCTATTTTTTTAATCCAAACATAGAATAAGAGTGTATTTTAACTGATATATTGTCCAATTCCGCAAATCTTCATTTTCCTAAAAAAAGAAAAAGAAAAAGAAAATCATTTTTACACCTTGCATGTGACGATGGTTTGCTAAATATGAGTGGGGTGCACTCCTCAAAGATTGGTTTCAATTTTCCGAAGTGGCGTGTAATTAATATTGTTACGTCTCAATGAAGTCTTCAAAGATTTTAGAATATCATGTTTAATTTTATTATTTGTTTAAAAGAAATTTATATAGTTCTAATATAAAAAGAATGGCTAAGGTCATTAACTTTTTTTTTTAGTCACAATGATCTGCAACAACTATTCTTATTAATGTGTATATAAAATAAACACCAAATATATTTAATATCTCAATGTTATAAATTCATAATAAACTATGTGCAAGTGTTTCAAAAAGATCATTACTAATAAAACCAAGGATTTATACCATTTGTCAAGTCATTGGTCATTTATTTAAGATATAATGAAATTTTATATGTTCATTTCAAAAGTCTACGCGATTACATTTTGAGATGGAAGGAAAATTATATAAAGAACGTGTTCGAAATTTAGAGAATTCAATTTCCACTACATAATAGGCTAATATCCCTTCTTCTCCAAGTCTCTTCCCTTCCCTTCCCCGCAAACACCACCCTCTTACTTGAATTCCACTCCTCACAATTAAACAAAGGATAGAAAAGAAGAACATACAAAAATGATCATTTTCTCCCCCTGTTCAACATCTTTCGCCCTGTCCAAACTCATGATCAACACCACCATCCATGTCATGGCCTTACATGGTATAGTAAACGTAAACTCGTTCTTTACATTAGGCCTCTTCCTCAGCCTAACCTTCACCCCCTCCGACTCTAACTACACCCTCGTCGACACCAAATCTTGCCTTGCTAGCCAGGCCATAGCTGAATCCCTCGTCTCATTTCATGTCTACTCGTTTAGCTCCTTCCTTTTCTCTAGCCTACTCACTTCGGGTCTCAAACTAGCCATCAGAAATGCCAAAAATGGGTGGGGATAATGAGCTAGAGGTGAACCGCGTTGAACACGCAAATATGAGGATCCTACGAGCTGGGATTTTGGCGTCCGCGGTTGGATCAACGTCAGCTTGTGTGTTCTTGACGCTGGCCCTGGTGGAGTTGGTTCAGATCAAGCTTGGGATTTTGGCTTGTTGGTGTTGGTACAGATTTTTGGCTATTGGTCCATTGGTGACATTAGTACCTTCGGCACGTGTTATATACATTTGTGTTATGTTACATCCCTTCACTCGCTAGAGAAATTTTTACTTGCATCAGTTTCTCAAATTAATCCTCTCGTGTATATATACTAATCAAGAAAAAAATAATGGCAAAATTAACACTTATACTACTGAATTCGTCGAATTTTGTGCGTTAGGTCACTGAATTTTTAATTTTGTTAATTTGACTACTGTACTAACTAAAAAAATTTAATCAGGTCATTCCGTTAAAATCAACTAAAAAACGTTAACTGATAATCTGACGTGACATTTTTTATTCTATTTTTGTAATAACTTGGCAAGATAAACTAACATTTAGGCCACTGAGTTTGTCGAGTTTCGTGCATTAAGCCACTGAACTTGTCGAGTTTCGTGCGTTAAGCCACTGAACTTTTAATTTCTTTAATTTGACCATTATACTAATTAAAAAAAATTAATCAAGTCATTACGTTAAATTAATTGGACGGAAGTTATCGTTATTTCCGACGTGTTTGTGCGAATTTTTTTATTATTTTGAAAGTGAGATGACTTTTTTTATTATTATGTTAATATGACATGGTTTTTTTAAAAAAAATACAAAAAAATATTAAAACAAAATTTTAAAAATACAAATAAATTAAAAAAATTACAATAAAAAGATTTAAAATAAAATATTACAATTTTAAAATATAAAATAAAATTAAAATTATAGCCCCCCCTCTCTCTCTCCCTCTCTAAAATTTCTCTTTTTTAAAACAAAGAAAACCCTTCTTTTTATATTTTAAAATATAAAATAAAATTAAAATTAATTTTTAAAAATACAAATAAAATTAAATTTTACTTGAAATATTACAATTAAAAATTCAAAACAAAATAAGAAATTTTTTTAAAATAAAGAAAATTAAACCGCCCCCCCCCCCCCTCTCTAAAGCCCCTTTTTTTAAAACAATAAAATTTTTATTGTAATTTTTGAAGTAAAATTTTATTTTATTTATATTTTTAAAAATTAATTTTAATTTTATTTTATATTTTAAAATTTAAAATAAAGCAGGGTTTTCTTTGTTTTAAAAATTAAAGAGGGATTTTAGAGAGAGAGAGAGAGAGAGAGGGAGGGTTTTAATTTTATTTTTATTTTATACGTTAAAAAATTATTATTTTATTGTAAATTTTTCATTTTATTTATATTTTTTTAAAAAAATATTAATATTTTTTTGTATTTAAAAAAAAAACCTGGTCATATTCACACAATAATAAAAAAAGTCATCTCACTTTCAAAATAATAAAAAAAGTCACAAACACTTAAAAATAAAGATAACTTTTGTCCAATTAATTTAACGTAATAACCTGATTAAAAAAATTTAATTAATATAATGGTCCAATTAAATAAATTAAAAGTTCAATAGCTTAATACACAAGACCTGACAAGTTCAATGGCCTAAATGTTAGTTTGTCTTGCCACATCATTTTCAAAAAAAAAATTAAAAAATATCCCGTCAAATTATCAGTTAATGTCTGTTAACTGATTTTAATAAAATGATATAATTAAAAAAAATTAATTAATACAATGATCTAATTAATAAAATTTAATAATTTAACGTATAAAATCTGACAAATTCAGTGACGTAAGTGTTAATTTTGCCAAAAAATAACAATTGCGTATACAATACGAGAATTGGGAATATGTCGAGCCTTTTTTGGCAGCCTTTTCCGGGAAAATGTTGCAAAGTTGTCTTCTAGTACTTGGACGGGCTCTTATAATGCTTACTTGTTATTCCTCCCTATGTTTTCCTACATTGTAAAACGGACCATTCTCTTTATTCTATAAAAAGAGTTTTATTTAATTTTTTTTTATTATTTTACAAAATACTAAAATTTCAAATTAACATAAATTTATTTAATTTTAATTAATATTAATGCAAGAATTGTGAAAGGGGACTATTGGTTTAGGTGTTGGTAGCAACCAAACACCCCTTGCACCCTGTTTTATTGCTTAATAATGGGAAGATTGAAATCTAAGCAACTTTTATTATACCTCGAAGTCAACTAGGCTAACTGCTTCCAAGACAAAGCTTATTAATTTAGTTACTGATCTACTCGAAATAGTTATATTATACTAATTTCTGCTCCTACTAGTTTACATCAATGTGCAGGTTCACCTAATCCAATAACGGGGGAAGAAAGTTGCAAAATTCACAATATTCGACAATTCTCTGCTGAAAACTCTATTCAATCTACATCAGTTAGTTAAGTAAGCTTCAAAGTTGTCCAGGATCATGGCAAAAGATCAGGCCAACGCCTCAAGATTCCGCTACTCCTGCTACATCCTAGTTTCCTTATCTACCTTATCATCCATTTCATTCCTCTACTGGTCTCACTTTTCCAGTTCACATGTTGAAAAGATGGAGCAGAACGAAAACCAATTACCCATCAATCTTGTCATGTACCCGTCTGCGTGGAATCATCTCACCTTTCCATCAACACCACCTCCAAAACTCCTCAAAATAGCCCTCTTTGTCAAGAAATGGCCTAGCAAAAACCGAGCTGGAGGGCTAGAACGACACGCCTTGACTCTCCACCTTGCTCTTGCCAAACGCGGCCATAAGCTCCATATTTTCACCACTTCACCTTCAAACTCTTCCTTCCCCAAATACCCGATGAGCAATTTATATTTCCACCTCACAAAACCAACAGCTGCTGGCTATCTAGATCAAGCTTTAGTCTGGAATCAATTTCAAATGCAGAACTCGAGTGGAAAACCATTTGATGTGGTACATACAGAAAGTGTAGGACTAATGCATACTCGATCGCGAAATATTAGCAACCTAGCTGTTACTTGGCATGGGATTGCATATGAGTCAATACATTCTGATATCATTCAAGAACTTTTACGGAATCCTGAAGATTCTCAATCTTATGCGTTGACTGAAAGAGCTATGAAGGTGGTCGAAGAGGTGAAGTTTTTTCCAAACTACGCTCACCATGTTGCTACTAGTGATTATGCTGGGGATGTCCTGAAGAGGATCTACATGATACCAGAAGAACGAGTTCACGTTATTCTCAATGGCATCGATGAAGAGATTTTCAAGCCAGATGTTGCCAAGGGTAAGGCTTTTAAGAGCAAGTTTGGCATTTCAGATTCTAAGCCATTGGTTTTGGGAATGGCAGGGAGATTAGTTAAGGATAAAGGACACCCTTTAACAGGGATCCAGGATTTTTTTTCTGTCGGGGCAAACAAGAGGAAGGGGGTTCGGGGGCAGCGCCCCGAGCCAATTTTTTTTAGATAATTTTATACTTTTCGGCCGATTGCATATGTAAATTTTTTTAGATAATTTTATACTTATTTAAGAAAAATATTAAGCATTTTCTTTGGGTTCTTCAAGCTACCCAAAACAGTGTGCAAAAGTAGCTTGACATACTAAATTCTAACTTTTTGTTTTAGCTTGAAATTGTTTTTCATTTCCATTTGATATGTCAAAATTCTTTGTTTGAATATTGAAATGATACTAAGCAAAGTACCATAATGTAATCACAAAAATATAAAATAAAAATGATGATAATAATAATAAGTGAAAATTGTCCCTACAAATTAGAATCAGGTGCACTAGATTAAATGTTCTTCTACAAATTTTCCAAGCAATACTTTCTAAAATTAAATACATTAATCAAAACATTTTTTTTAAGTATCCCCAAAAAACACTTTAAATTATTTTCTCAAAAAGAAAGTACCTTGGGAGCACTTATTAAGTTTTGCTATATCTGTGTGTGTGTGTGTGAGAGAGAGAGAGAGAGAGAGAGGCATCTGCTGATTCTTCTGTCCATCTCCTCCTTCCATCTCAACCTTCTTCTGCCACGTAAAAGGAGAACCATTTGCACCAAATTTCGACACGCCATCCTTCATTTCAATCTCCTTATGATCTCCATTCACTTTCCCAGCAGATATGAGAGAGAAAAGATGGACACTCCTTAATGGTGGTATGGTGCAATCCGAGACTGACAAAGTGTCTTCTTACAACACAACTAAGGAGATATGAGAGAGAAAAGATGGAATGTGAGTCATTTTAAAAAAATAGATGTTCGTGTTTATCATAGAGTAGAAAATACCTTCAGAATGTAATTTGACATCCTATTTGGCCCTTTCTCGTAATGTCTAGCTACACATGGATAATGAAAGGATTTTTCCACAAAGCTACACAAAATTCTAACAGTTGCTCCCCTGCAATTTGTAACAGAACATTTATTAATTGAATTATAGTCTAGAATAAGCAGTAAAGAGAGAATAAAATAGTTTACATACTTATTTATTTTCACACAACTTTCAAGGTCCTTTGTATTATGTGCAGCGATTATTGCAGTAGCTATCATGATATCTATAGAAGCATCCTTTATATTGAATAGTTTGACTATAATGTCACGCACACCAGATGAAAGAAGTTCATTTTTTGTTGAAGACACTAGTGGCCCTTCACAAACAATAATCTTTCCCCTTACTTTCTTTTTATTCAAGACCATTTTATATTTGCTGTAACATTCAAGTAACAAAAGTTGGTGACAATACCAACAACAGTTATTCTACCTCTCTTTAAGTTCATTTCTGAATCAATCTTTTCGATTCCAATTCTCACCCACGAGCAAATAAAAGAAAAAGGGGCAAAAGTTGAAGGAAGGGAGAAACAAGAAGAATAAAAGGAAAGCGGGTAAATCAACCAGCGAATGGTTATAATAAGATGAATCGAGGATAAGTAAGAAGAATAAACGAAAAGTGGGTGAATCAACCGGAGAAGGGTAAGAAGATGAATCAAGCAGTATAAATCAGCCATAGCTTTATTTATACTTGAACAAAATGTTAATACTTGCACAACACATTTCGACTTTTATTTATATATAATAAGAATTATCTAATAATTGCATAACAAAATATTCTTGGATAACTTTTCTAAATACTTAATGTCGGTGACTAAATTTCATTACGAAAACAATTATTAAAAAATTATGGGTGTCCTATATCAATCTTAAAATATTAGTCAGCAAAAAAATTGAACCTTCTTATTTTCAGACGGAACCAAATTACTTGTTAATTCCTCATGCTCTTTTGGTGAGGTTCCATCAATAAACTCCAAATCGTTTGAATCCTAAAACCACAGTATCATATCACATTGAAGACAAACTTTCGGAAGTTATCCGCGGGTTAAATCCTATAATTGTTCATTTCAAGCAGTATAAACCTACTAATATATATAGGTACCTTAAACTTTTAACACTTCTTGTGTTTTCTATTAAATGAAAAACAAAACTTTGATCTGGCCATACACTGTTTATTGCCCTTGGTTTACTTTTCACCAAAGTCTGTGATCACAATGGGGCTCTTCACAGTGTGTCCAACTTCAAATTTTTTGACTTTGCGTTTCCACACCAAAGTATAAGCGACAACACCTCTTTTGTCGCCACTCCATTTTTCCACACATACGGTCAATTCGAATGGCACTTTGTTATCCTTTTTTGTGAATTCGAGTTTTTTGGGACAAACGCTAACCTTAAGTTTCCCGGTCATTGACTTGAATTCGGATGTAAAAGTGCACTTAGGCATGCCCGTCACATTTGTGAGTTCGCGTTTGAAAGTAAAACTCTGATTAGCTTTGAGAGTTGCCTTGAACGATGGAAGATTCAAGTTCCAGTCTTCTTTATGGGAGTCCCAGTCATTCCAATGTTTTTTGTCCATGTCATATACGAGCCCTGGATCCATAGCTTTCAATGGATTTATCAATCCAGCCCCCATTCCAAGGTATTCAAGCTCATTCAGATATGGATTTTTCATATCGTCAGCTGAAAATTACATTTCGGATCGGAATATGAGTTGTATTGCATTCATTATTCATTTTGTCGCATAGAGTCGAGATTTGAGAATACCTGTGGTCATGATAGCAGACTTTATAGCTGCTGGAGACCAGTCTGGATACTTCAATTTCACACTTGCTGCAATCGAGGAAGCGATCGCCGTCGCCATGGAAGTGCCCGTAACAATATTATAACGATCCTCAAGTACTGCCGTCAGGACATTTATCCCAGGGGCACAAATATCTGGCTGAAAACAAAAACAAACAATCGCATATATTTAGATGGAAACAAGATACAATTTAGGGAAGTGGATTAATAAATATGCAGTTACCTTGTAGGCATAAGACAGACAATTAGTTTTATATTTTTTTTGTAAATAAAGAAATTGACCACATTAAAATGACCCGTGTATCAACTGCTTAAACATAGACCCATTAATAATTTAATACTTCATCCATTCCAAAACATAATGTTCAAATTTAACATTTTTAATTTAATGCGAGATATTTTTGAAGTTCAAGTTGATATGAATTCATTCGACTTTAAGACGATAAAATTACAAAAATTGTAAATTATCTAAAAAGTACTAGTTAATACAATATTTATTATCTTCAAAAATTAAATAAATATCATCAAATGTCCTATATTGACTTTGAAAAGTCAAAATTAATATCATGTTTCAGAACAAATATTGGAGTAGTAAGTAATCACTCCATTCCTTAAGTATAGTGTCGTTTTAGCAGTAAGCGCATAAATTAATAAATGTAACTAAAACTAGCATTGTCTACCTAATAAATTGGGTATAAAATATCCATATTTTCCCCTTTTTAAAATTTATCAGAGATATGAGAGAAAAAAGATGGAATGTGAGTAAAAATTTTAAATAGATGTTTGTGTCTAACATAGGGTAGAAAATACCTTCAGAATGTAATTTGAGATCCTACTTGGCCCTCTCCCGGATTTTCTAGCTACACATGGATAATGCAAGGATTTTTCCACAGAGCTACACAAAATTCTAGCAGTTGCTCCCCTGCGATTTATAGCAAAAACATTTATTAATTGAATTCTAGTCTAGAATAAGCAGTCAAGAAAGAATAAAATAGTTTACATACTTATTTATTTTCATGTAGCTTTCAAGGTCCTTTGTATTCTGTGCAGTGATTATTGCAGTAGGTATCATGAGATCTATAGAATCATCCTTTATATAGTCTAGTTTGACTATAATGCCATGCGCACCAGATGAAATAAGGTCATCTTTTTTTGAAGACAGTAGTGGTCCTTCGCAAACAATAATCTTTCCCATTGCTTTCTTTTTATTCACGACCATTTTATATTTGTTGCTGCATTCGTTCAAGTAACAAAAGTTGGTGACAATACCAAAAAGCATAAACTCTTTCAATTCCATTGCACACACCCATACATTACCTTGAACCAGCTTGACGTATGAGGACATCTTTATGGGCAATAAGTGGGGAGAATCCATTTGTCACATGTGTGTTTAGATTATAGCCCTACATTCAAAAAAAATAAAAATGAACACGAGTCATTAGGATATAAAAAACTCCAAATCAATCCAATAATTTTACTTGAAACATTCAATTTTTTTCTATGTTTAACAGGTTATTAATGTTTTCTCTTGGGTAGAGACGAGTGTTGGCAAACAACCAAAAAAATAACTTGAAAGTAGCTCCAAAGAATAAAGATTCTAAGTTTCAACTTCTCCTTGTATATTCCATACACTATTATGAAATTTCAAGATTATTTTTATTATGAGTATTTCTTAAAATGTGGTGTAACCAGTTATCATTGTGTTATGTGTTTGTGATATTTTACAGAACATTTGTTTTCTCTTTTTTATTTTTCACTAGCTAGCAATGGTTCTTAAAGCTGTGTTTGTCGAGTATGATTTGTATCGAGTAGTAGTAAATATGGATTTGCTGGAAATATTGTGGCACATGGCATATAACAACAAAGTTTAGAGAAATGTTTACCTTGATTTCTTGTAACGCCCCACCATTAGAATCTTGCAGAATAACTTTCGTCACAAATTGGGTTGAAGAAGTGGAAGAACCAACAGTAAGTACCCAGGGAGCAAGGTTTTTGACTGTACCAGTGTTTAGTATCCTTCTTTGTTTGCCAACCCTAGTTATGTTTCCAGCGGCAGCACAACACAATATATTTCCAGGATGGATGGTTGCAAAATAAGTCAAGAAATTAATACGACCGCTGTACTGATCATGTGCATCTGGGAGTGTGCGCTTCCTCTTCCTCTCATTTTCTTCATCCACCGGATCAGATACTGAGAAGGAAAGGATATCAGTTCCATTGGAGCATGCACGATTTATCATTCTCGCCGAATGTTTTTGGGATCCAACATACATTTGTCTCATCCCACCTATATCATCACCAGGTTTATCATCCGAAATTTTGTAGCTCGCGAGCCTTGCCTTGGGTAAAATTCCATAAGATGTGCACTTAAAACCTATACATTCAACATCTACAATATTCCCAGCAGCTATTGCAGCACACTCTGTACCATGACCACTTCCATCTGATGGATTATCACCGAAGGCTACTGTGGCACATAGAACCTTGCTGCATACATTAATTTAAAAAAACTTGATTACAAGTTGGCTTCATAAGTATAATGAAAAAAATAGGACAAGAATTGTCCAACTACTAAAACTCCCTTATATTTTGTAAAGAAAGAGAAGGTACATACTTCGAACAAAACTCATCAATATCAGTCCATTTAGATGGTGGTTGTGGAAAATCATCACCCTCAAAACTTCTAGACCTAAGATCAATTCCGGTATCAACAACACCAATAATGATATCTTCCTCTCTCAAACCTCCGTTTTGAAATTCATCTTTTACGTTCCTAAAAAGCTCCAACGGAGCCCTGTTTTTAATTGCGGCCATGTCCAGTTTGCAAACCTAAAAGACAATAACAATCAACAAGTGAACATAACAATAAAAAGAAACTAAAAAAGGTTTCCATTTGTGATTCTCATAATAGATATGTCAACCAAACTCATAAGAATATATATATATATATCTCAAGTAATAAGTTTTCACTTTTATATTATATTATATGTATTTAACAAAATTGAGACTACTTGCAGAGTTCAGTAAATTTAAACAATTTAACATAATAGTGGAGTACTTAGTAATATATGAGTTGTTTAAAAATTATTGTATAATGTTAAAGATCTAAAATTATTTTAATAATAATTTATGGCATAGTCAATTACATATGCAAGGATGACAAATCATTTGAAACAAAAAATTTGAGAACCCTAGCTTTACTCAGAATAATATAGTTTACAAAGAAACAATTATATATAGGGATTTTAGGTAGATACTTAAATAATGTTATAGCTTAAGAAGCAATTTTCTCGTAAATAGTCTTACTTATCTTGAAATGTTTCTATTATTAATATATGTGTATAATTATAATTTCAAGTACTACTGCTATTTTCGTATAAAAGATACACAGTCTTTAGTTATCTTGAATTTGTTACTTTTATTAAAACCGGCGTGGAGCACGTACGACATCTATAATGGTTTGTTATGTTATCTACAAAAGTATGAGTCAAGGTGTACAGATGACCAACGACCAGAATATAATATTATAGTGGAGTATTTAATAATACATGAGTTGTTTAAATACACTATTGCTTACAAAGAAAAAATTATATATATATTTATTGATTTTAGGTAAGACTTTAATTACTATTAAATAATACTATAGCTAAAGATGGAAACAATTCCCATAAAGATAATCTTACTTGGCTCAAATTCTAGGTCTTCTGCCGGAAAGAGTGGGCTAATTTCTATTAGCACTGAAGAGCTAGCTACTATCACCTCAAGCCACTAAAACACCAAAATTAGACGCTTCGGGTCTCTGTGAAAGGACCAGAATATATACAAGACGAGACCAAAATGGTTCTATAAAATTTTCAATGTGGGAGGTAGGCATGCATAGATCTGACAATCTAGGGTGAGAACCATCTAGTTAACCAAAGCTACATGGGTCTAATTGGGTTGGTTAACTACTTTTTTTATTTTATGGGTTAGTTTAGTTTTGAACCCATATTAGTTTAGTTTAGTCTTAAGGCCCTATAATGTTTTACTATCATTCCCATAAGGGGTGGTAAGGTCAGAAAAAGGGAAAATGACCCTCTCATTATTGCAGTTAAGATTTTAAATGAAACAAAAGTTTTACATTGCAGTTAAGATTTTAAATGAAACAAAAGTAACTCACACGTGTGAGGGTACATATATATATACATCATATGCTGTCACCTGAAAAATCTTACAGCTACACCAGAGTAACTCTTACTGTGACGCCGGCTTACCAAGAGAGCACTATGTCACCTTCCAGAGGGCTATATGATGAGGATCCTCTACAACAAAATCTACTTAAATAAGAATCGAAGGACCAGTATATATAGGACTTGAAATGCAAATTTTCACGTAATACTTCCAATGTGGGATGACGGAGAGAGTAGGTGGGACTTGTACTGTTATCTTCTACTCTATTTAGTTGGTATTACCATTACATGGAATATGTGATTTCATCACAAGCCCCCTATAGATTTTTTTATTCCAATTGTATAACTTTTGCTAAAAATCGAAGTTGAATTAACAGAACCATGAAGAAAAACAAATTTTTTAGAATTAAGAATTGCCCTGGTTAGAGGGAGGTCTTCCATAGGAATTGGCGTGCGTTGGTTAATCGTCACTCACTAGCTGAGTTATTGGCCCAAGCACCAAGATAATTTAAGAATATTGAGTCATTAATTTTATATCATTGTTAATAGAAGAAAAGGCTATTTTTGCAGAGTAAATTTTTTCTTATAAATGAGACTTATATATTGGAGGATCCTGCCATCAAGAACATTAATGAAGGATCCTGCCATCAAGAACAGTAATGAAGGAGACTTCCATTGAAGTCAACAAGGTGGCAAGCTAAGTCGGTAAGAGGACTGGAGGAGACATATACATAACTATCGTTGCCGAACAATTTGGTGATTTTGTTTTGCCAGTGGAGTCCTACAGGTATGTAGATGAACAATTTCAAAACTTCAAGAGAATAAAGATGTTGATTATGCGAAAATGTGAAGAAGAGGTGACGAATGTTAAGATATCACAAGTGAGTTGGAGTCTCACATCGGACAAACAATAAAAAAAAAATGGGTGATAAATATACATTAATGGGCTTAAAATCTAATGAATGGTCCTAGGAACCAATAACTTAAAGTGGTGTTTGGTTCACATATTACATGTGTATTATAACTCATTGAGGAAATAATTGTCACTTTTTCACTTTTTAATTACATCTTTCATTTGATGTATTAGTCCACAGGGGTGAAAACTCATTAAGGAAAACTGCTAGGCGCGCCATGCGCGCATTTGACAGGCAGGTGACATCAGCAGCCAGCGCAGAAACGGCGTCGCATGAAAGAAAGCGGCTGACGTGCGCGGACGGGCAATGGTACGACGTCGTTCAAGTGGAATCAGGGAATAGTAACATCCGCGCAATGCGCAGACGATTTTTTTGGGCAGCTGACGTGGCAAGCACGCCAGGAAGGAAAGAGAAGAAAAAACGCGGAGACCGCGTTTGGCAGCACAGAAATTCTGGAAAGCAGATTATTCGCGAGTATTTGTATTAATTTGATTTCTAATTGGATTTCTTTTCCACATTAGCTTAGGATTAATATTGTACTCCTATAAATAAATTATGTAGCTATTATATTCAGTAATTAACATAGATTAACATAGATCAGAATATATTAACATAGAATAGCAGATTATTAGAGTAATTTAGGAATAGTTTTAGGAATAAATATTCAACGCGGAGGGATTCAACAATTGAAGGCGGAGCTTGGAGATTGAAGATTGTGATCCGAGTGACAGCGGATTAATACAGATTTGATTTCTTTTCTTTTTCTTTAATTGTTGTAATTTTGCTACGTTGAATTATTTGTGGATTAATTTAATTATGCATTATTTTATTATGTTTTGTGATTTAATTTTAAGTATGTTAGGTTAGATTAATTTCTAGGGTTATGATGATTATATTTAATTGATTCCATTGCACAAATTCATGCCAATCAATTTTACAGATTTAGTACTTTAACGTAAATAATAATTCTTTTTATTAAATGCCTATTTTTATCGCTCAAATATAAAAATGGATTCTCATTATGATTTTTTGGATTCAATTTATGATTTGTTAAAAGCGGATATAAATTGTGTTTCGATGGATATAGTGAGTGTTTTGATTTTATACATTTGTTTGGCTGTAAAAGAATTAACAATTTGATTTAAAACTTAATTGGGCTTAACTGATTTTATTTTCCGCATCTAATAGAGTCGAGAGACCAAATTAGTGTGAGAGAAAAAGTAGAGGTTTTGGGCATGAAAATTGAGAAAATGATATTAAATATATGATTCTACCACCCTAGTATTTTATTATTAAGTAATTTCTTTATTAATTTTAATTAGTTATATTTCACAAATTTTAAATCATTTGTTTAAATAAGATCAAGGCGATATAAATTTAATAATTGGTTAATAATTATTTTAATTCCCTGTGGGTTCGACACTCTATTTTATCACTGTATTATTTGTTGATTGCGTACACTTGCGTATAAACTGTTAACTAAATTTAAGCACAACAGAGACATACACGAATTAGAATTGGATCATTTATATTTATGATAATGTATATAAAATTAATTCAGTCAAGTAGTTGAAATAATTTAAAATTTGAACACTTCAAACTAGATCTCTAGCCTTGTAAAAAAAATTAATGGGATGATATTATTACTCTTGAAACAATTAATGATTTACTTCCAATTCCAAAAGTATGTGGAGAATTTAATTGTTAAATAATATATATTAAATAAATTAAGTATACTTGATACTATGTACGAGTAAAGATCAACGAACCTGTATCGAGTATGTATTAGTAAGGTAAGAAAAATTCGATACTTTAAATGAGCGAACAGTGGGTAACTCGTATTCGACTCATATAAGTGTCCGAGTATCAAAATGGATTTTAATTTGACTCGTTTAAGTATCGAATTCAAGTCTCGCTCGAATTTTCGAGCCGATCCTGCGTCGAATTTCGAATTACTTAGGTTCATTTTCAGCCCTATTAGCCCAATACATTGATGATGTGTTTTTTATCAGACCTTATAAAGCCTCCATGGAGACTTTTTCCCCAAGTTTGTTGTAATTGGGTCGCAGTTTTTCTTTTTCCTCTTTTTAACTTTTTCGCCCTAACAACTTTAGTTATATTACTATTTTGCCCTTTTAAATGTAAATTTTTGATATCGTTCGATTTACTCTTCTAAAAATTAGAAAATTCTTATTTTACCCCACATAATTTACACACGCAACGCTAGTTCAATTAAAGGCAATTATGTAGGTCAATGGATAAATGGATGATGCTAGAGATCTAAAAAATTTGGTCCTGAATGAGTATCAAATGACGTGCAATTGAATATTTTAATATTCTCTCCGTTTCAAAATTAAAGATACATCAGTGACATGGTGTTCCTAGTTTACCATTACTTTTTTTTAGTAGTTTTTTCAATATCAAACCACCACAGATAAATTCCTACCTAATACTAAGGTTATATCTTAGAATAAAAAATTATCCTTAAGAGTCGATGTTTTACGTGTGTGTGTGTGTGTGTGTGTGTGTGTGTGTGTTTGTGTGTGTGTGTATATATATATATCTAATTTTGAAACAAATAGGGTAATACTATGTGGTATAAACCAATTGTAAGAAATTTATTCAACTAATATAATAATGTCATGTCATTTGCAATACTTATTCATATCAAAAATTTGAGACCCCTACTTTACCTTAAATAAATTTTTTTTTTAAATCAACAAGAATATAACCAATGCAAAAAGCAACTAGTAGAACAAGAGGACTCGTATGAGTGCATAAGATAAGCAAATTTAGACTAAACATTCAAGCTTTGTAAGGATGGTGTCAAGGCATAAAACCTAAGGATCTTAAGAAATAAATAAAAAAATAAGGTACGAAGCATTTCTCTGTGTATGAGTTTTTGCTAGAATATAAAAGTCTACTTAGGCTACTCATCAAACTGCTAGCATATATTCTCCATCTGATTCCTCCTCATCAGCCGGTTCTTCATTCTTTGTTTCCTCCTGTGCAGCAGCTTCACCAACAGATGAATCAATTGGGGCCAGAACAACAGTAAACTTGGCTGAGTCCTACATAGCTTGTATAGTTTTGATTATTACTCATTTTCATATTTAAAATGCTTAAATTTAAAATAGATTTTGGAAAGAGTCTCTATAAAATCTATCATCTTGTGTTATGGGATTGAGTGGTTGAACTTTCCGTGTAAGACCAAATTTGTTAGACCGAGACTTAAGGCCGTGATTTAATGAGTTGGGTTGATTGTTATTAACTGACATTTTCATAACTGGTTGGGTCAATTAAATTTATATATCCTTTCAAATCAATCATGCCGGATGTACTGGATCTAGTTAAAGGAACAAGATCTTTGGGCAAAGATCAAGGTAAATAAACTATAGGATTTGTTCCTGACGGTAACAGTACACGATCCGTGCTATGCAATCGAGCGGTTCAAATATGATCATAATTATATATCAACTGATTTCCAACAATTGTTAACGCTAACTTTCTACTGGAAATTCATAACGACTACGAAATCTTCATGTATAAATTAACTTGTCTCTCGCTGAGCATACTAATACACAAAGTATACACCGAAATAACTCTGAATCAATTCTTCACACTCTCGACAAGCACTATTTTTCATGTGAAGCATAACTAAAAGCTGAAGGTTTTTCATAGCACAATCTGATCATTTTCAGCTTTGGCTTTCTGGGCTTTAACTGGTGATATATTTTCATACTTTGTTCATTGCATATTAGTTGAACTTTGAATTGTGATATATTTATTGCTTTTGTCATAGTCTATCTTGCAATCATTTTATATCAATCTCAAAGTCTTTTGGTATCTAATTTGATTTGGATTAGGGGTGTTACAAACAAGTTCCAAGTGAGCTTAGGAGCAAGATGAGTAGAAGTACTCAAGGTAAGCGTAAGTGCTTGGGGTGCATAGGTGCACAAGGTGAGCAAAAGTGCTCGCGGAGGATAAATCCTTAAAGGTTGTGGGAACTTGATTTGTAAAAGGGTTTAATTATAAACCAAGTTAATTAATAAAAAGGAGTCTCCAATACCAGTTGGTATTGGACGTGGATTAGGCCACTAGAATAGAAGTTAGGGGCCAAACCACATAAAAATCCCTCGTGTTCATGTGATTGATTGTTATTACTATATTTGCTCATTGTATGATACAACCTTTAATTGTAAAACACAATCTTGATTCTTTAACATTTGTAATACATCATAAAATTGTTTATTCCAACTCAGGACATTGTCTCATATAAGAAAAATTAATTTCAAATTGCCAGTGATAAATAGTTTCTGTCAGTGTTTATAAAACTGTCATCCAGCAAGCTGAATTCACCAATATAGTATACTACATTCTTAACAGAAAGTTTTTAACAGTTTTATTAAATTGCAAAAATTTGATATCGTTCGCTCCACATTTATTCAACCACCCCTTCTAAGTGTGTCTATCTGAATTTCATTTGGTATTAGAGCTTGACTCTACTTATCTTGGTCTTAAAGGCGACTTGTAAGGAAAGATTATGCTATGGCACAATTCAAAAATAATTTTCAATAAGGGCAATCAATTAATAGGCCTCCGTTGTTACTCGGAACTGAGAATTACAACTTTTGGATATTCAGCACGAGGATCTATCTCAAAAGAGATCCTTGGGAAGGTTGGGTTGTACGTGGAAAATGGACCGGCTGTTGCACAAAAGAATTATGGCACTCCAAAACCTCTAATGGAGATGGACTCAACCGAGACTTACATAATTTCTTATGATTCTAAAACAATAAATACACTCCTTAATGGTATGGTGCAATCCGAGACTGACAAAGTGTATTCTTACAACACAACTAAGGAGATATGGGAGAGAAAAGATGGAATATGAGTCATTTTTAAAAAATAGATGTTTGTGTCTATCATAGAGTAGAAAATACCTTCATAATGTAACTTGACATCCTATTTGGCCCTCTCCCGGAATGTCTAGCTACACGTGGATAATGAGAAGAAGAGCATAATGTTCAAAAGTGATCTATCTCTTCTTTATTTCATTTTTGTAGACTATATATGTTTAATGTGGTCAATATATATTTTTAACCGATCAAAAGTGGTTTTGATGGTCTAGAAGTCTTAAGCTATGATAAATGGGTAGATACATGGTTTGATATGCTTAAATCATGATTTGGTATGTGAGAAATGTATAAAAGTTGTAGAAATGTTCATAACACATTTTACCGGTAAAACCCTAACGATACATGTTGTATTTAAGGTTGTAGTTTGAAATATACAAGTTGGAAAATTAATTTCTATGGCTAGAAAGTTAGATCTATGAGTTTTAAAGAAAAGTCCAACTTGAAGTTTTCAAAAATATTGAATAACGAAGAAGTTATAGCTTTTACCGAAAAGGATGTCGTTTTTAGACCCTAGATGGTTCGATCCGTAATTTTCGTGTAAAACGTTTTCAAAAAGACGATCGAACCATGGAATATTGTAAAACAAGAAGTTAGGAACACATCAACACTGATTTGGTGTCATTTGGATGTGTAGATTTCATTTAATCAAGGTTTGATCAAAGGGTATCAAAACTGTCTCAAAAATCAAAAATGGCAAAACATTCTGCCACACTGCGCCGGGGCACAGTGTGTAGTGTAACACACTGCGCCGGGGCGCAGTGTACTGTTTTCGGGGAAATTGTTTTTCCGGGTCGGGTCGGGTCGGGTCAGAAAATGAAAAATGTTCCAAAAATTATTTTATTATTTTTGGACCTAATAAATGTATTTATAAAATTGTGGGATGTTGATTTAATAAGAAAAAGGTAATAAATATTATTAATGGATTAATAATATATGTAACTAAATAAAATATTATTAAATAGATAATAATATTAGAAAAATATTATTAAATATATAATAATATTAGAAAGTCAATAAAATATTATTAAATGGTTAATAATATTAGAAAATGAATAAAATATTATTAAATGATTAATAATATTATAAAAGAAGTAAAATATTATTAAATGATTAATAATATTAATAAATGATTAAAATATTATTAAATGGTTAATAATATTAGATAATGAATAAAATATTATTAAATGGTTAATAATATTAGTAAGTTAATAAAATATTATTAAATAATTAATAATACTAATGAATGATTAAAATATTATTAAATGGTTAATAATATTAGATAATGAATAAAATATTATTAAATGATTAATAATATTAGATACTTAATAAAATATTATTAAATAGTTAATAATATTAGATAATGAATAAAATATTATTAAATGGTTAATAATATTAGTATGTTAATAAAATATTATTAAATGATTAATAATATTAATAAAGGATTAAAATATTATTAAATGGTTAATAATATTAGTAAGTTAATAAAATATTATTAAATGATTAATAATATTAATAAAGGATTAAAATATTATTAAATGGTTAATAATATTACAATGTGAATAAAATATTATTAAATAGTTAATAATATAAGATAATGAGTAGAATATTATTAAATGATTAATAATATTATAAAGGGAATAAAATATTATTAAATGATTAATAATATTAGATAATGAGTAGAATATTATTAAATGATTAATAATATTAAT
Organism: Hedera helix; assembly: GCA_947179155.2. Lineage (NCBI taxonomy): Eukaryota > Viridiplantae > Streptophyta > Magnoliopsida > Apiales > Araliaceae > Hedera > Hedera helix. The sequence goes on along the minus strand of OX359276.1, from coordinate 41,539,576 downwards.
GAGTTAATAAAATATTATTAAATGGTTAATAATATTAGTAAGTTAGTAGAATATTATTAAATGATTAATAATATTAATAAATGATTAAAATATTATTAAATGGTTAATAATATTAGTATGAGGATAAAATATTATTAAATGGTTAATAATATTAATGAGAGAAGAAGATATTATTAAAGGATTAATAATATTAGTAAGATGATAAAATATTATTAAATGGTTAATAATATTTATAAATGATTAAGATATTATTTGATAAATAATATCCTTGGAAATAGTGTAAAACATTATTTAGTTATTAATAATGTTAATAAGTGTTGAAATAATGAAGAGATTAAGATGATTATTAGATGGTTAATAATATTGAGGAACTAGATGATTTATTATTGAAATAATAAATGGTTAAAATATTATTATAAGATTAATAATATTATTTGTGGTATTTATATATTATCAAAGGTGATAATATTATAAAGCAATGAAGTGATAGTTATGTGATTTAAAATATTATCAAGGGATTGATAATATTATTAAGAGATTTAAGGTTATGATTAAGTGATAGATGATTAAGACATATAGGGTAAGGTTATTAATGTTAAATAAACCTATATGTGTTATGCTAATTGGAGGATCAATGTTGTTGAATATTAGGTCACCCAAAGGAAGTATTTTTAAGTTGAATAGCAGTAGTCAGCGGAACAGGCAAGTTTCTCTGAACCTAACTTGTATTTTATTTGGCAAGTTATTTATGTAGAATCTGAAATTTATTTCAAGATGCATGATGAAATAATTATTAATAATTATTTCATATCTATATTGTTATTGACAATCGCACTTAGGTGCATTTGCATGACTGTTCACGTTATGAACTGTTTAAAGAGAAATATCTATGCTATTTGTTTCAGCTAGATATTGCATGTGATATTATGACTGTTCTTGTTATGAACTGTTCTAAGTGAGGGTTCTATGTCAATTGTTTCGGCTAGACCATGTATGTTTTAAATTCATTAATCTGAATATTATTGAAGTTAGTCCAAACCATATTGTTGTGGTGCGGAATCTGATGGGATAAGCTGAAATGAACAGAGCAAAGTAAGCAGATAAGCTTACGGTCGGATGGAATATTCCCGATCAAAACGAACTAGATGGTTAAATTGTGCACTCTATAAACGTACGATAGGCTGATCACCTAAAGTACCCATCACCGGATATGTCAATCGAAATGATTGTTAATATTTAAAACGAACTGACAGACTTCTGTCTACAGGGTATTGTAAATACTCAAAACGTGTGTTCATGGTCTTGTGACCCTTTCAGCATGATGAAGCAGTATGTTATGTCAATTGAATTATATTATTCAAAGTTGCATGTCTTGACAATTATTGTATATTGTTGAAGTTTCCAGAGCTAAATCTTTTTCATTCATGATATATCTTTTATTGTTTAATTAAACTTGCTGAGCAAAGTAGTTGCTCACCCTTGCTATATCATGACCTATTTTTCAGTTAAGCCGAAGAATCTAGGAAGTGCAACGGCAAAGTAAAGATGAACGAGTAGACGTAATTAGTTCATACTATTTGTGTAAACCTTTTGTATTATAAGGTAATGATGATGTATTAAGGTTAGTGGAACCTGGGATTGAAGGTACGTTTCGTAATGAAATGATGTATGATTTCCGCGAGTTATTGAAGTTATATTGTATGAATGATTGACAAGTGTTGAATAGTGAGCACCGAATCCGAGGTTCAAGGGACCCGAATTTGGGGGCGTCACAGGTTGGTATCAGAGCTGTAGGTTATAAACCTTAGGTGGGGAAAAAACTTAGGATTATGACCGTAGAGAAGACAAGAAAACTCATAAAGAGTTTAGGAGATGAATTGTGGAAAATTCATCAAGTAAGAAAAGTTATGTGTAAGTAAGAAAAGATCTATTATTAGATTGAAAGAGTATGAGGATTCGGAAGATGATCCGAATGTTAGAGTTAAGCAATGATGAAGAAAAGAGAGTCAGGATTGAGATATACTTGATCTATGGAGAATAGATAAGAAAAAGTGATCAGAGGTAATTGTGACTAAGGTAAAATAGAAGAAAATGATGTTAAAGAATGATTCGAGGACATTGAGGATATCTTGAGAAGATTGATCTATAAGGATCGGTGGTAGTAAAGATGATCCGAGTAAATAGAGATGAAATGATAGGTTAAACAAATAAGTTGTGGAAGAGTTAAATGAATCATAGAAGAATGAGCAGATTTTTGGAGTCAATCATAAAAGCAGATAATGATGAAGTGATAGAGAAAAAAATAGAATGATGGTAGGAAGAAATAAGCATGATAAAGAATTACATAAGAATGATAATATTGTATGTTGAGGAGTCTAACTTTGGAAGTATATATCTTTGGGAGTTTGACTTTGGAGAATATGTTTGAAGAAGTACGTTTCGGAAGTTATTTTAGAAGATTTAAAAATCGGATGATTTTCTAATCTGTAAGATTGAATTTGATCTATGCAAATGATGAAAGAAGTTATAAAATTTTGAAAATCCCAATTTTGGAGTTAAGAAGCGGGATATGTTATGTAATTAGCATGGTGTTGAGAACAAGTATAGTACTAAGTACTAATGTGATGCATATTAAGATGTTATTAAATATGCAATTGGATGATAGAAAGACAAAGTGACGATCAGATGAAAGTTTGAAGAATGTAGGTTGAATGTGAAGATCGAGATATAGCGGTTAGGCTATCAAACGATCTGAAGATATGTGACTGATAATTTTATGTATGGTTAGTAAGCAAAAGAATGCTTAAAAGTGTGTAGCTGTATAAGTGATGGGGTACTACGTACCCAGGAAGGATACGTTAACAAATTTTTAAGTGATGGATTATGTGTTGGCATTAAAAGTATTGCCTAAAATCTATAGAGAGGTAATAATACTACCGTATTAAGCAACCGTTAATGTCAAGAGAAAGTTCTAAAGAAAGAATGCTTTAGACAATAGGGAAGAAAGTTAAGGAATTAGACCATAATTCCTTACAGACGATTGATGAGTCTAATAGTAGACGTTTTTGAGGAATGAATCAATGAAATTGGAGAAAATCCAGAGGCAAGGAATAAATATCTGAAAGAGGATATCAGAGAAGTGATAGAAGACATCTTATAATAAGATTGTTGTGTAGTAGAAAGAATAATAATAAGATCGTGAAATGATCTACGAAGATGAACTCGTGAGGAGTTATGTGTAAAGTATGGATTAAGAAAATTCATACTAAGTTAATAAGAAAATTAGAGGTTGTAGATTTTATTTGAGGACTCATATTAGTGGCTGAGTTGTGCAATTCCTTGTATGGGCGGGGAATTAGTGCTTGGTTTTAGAACCGCTTAGCTTCCTATAGTAATATAGTGGCCGAGTTGACCAATTTCTTGTATGGGCAGGAGATTGCGTTTGGTTCGACAAACCACTTAGCTTCTTAATTATGATAATCATTGAAATCTTGGGTCGCGCTATTCGATGTATATATGGTGAGAAGGTGAGTCTTTTCTCATAGTATATCGGATAGGTAGAGAATGTTGAGATTAGGTGCGTGTTCTTAAAACTCACACGTATGGTAAGTTCGTGACTCGTAATTGTATGGTGGAGCCCCTCAGCGAATGGACGATTAAGGTCTGACTAGGATAAGCTCCTCAAGCCACGCGATTGTGGTAAGTTCCTGAACTCATACTGTGTGGTAAGTTCGATGAACAATTTGTGATAGAGGTTAGAACAAGATCATAGATAAAGATTTAGTTATCAGTGAATTGAGAATTGTGTGAGACCAGTATTGTTCTCCTGAATACTACTGGTAGGTTGTGTTATATAGTGATGTCTTGCATCAAGGAGCAAGCTATGATTTGAAGAAGGATAATGTGGGTAATCACGTTTGTGGCACCACAATTACTTAGATTCGAAGAGAATTCATTAAAAGTGTGAGTATTTGTTTTAAAGATACAGATACTTCAGAAAGAGGAAGAAAGGAAGAAGCTGACAAACAGTATGAGAGATTATCGAGAGTATGAAGATATGGAGATGGATAAGTTTAATGAAGAAAATGTTGAGGAATAAACGACAATGTTTAGCATGATAGTAAATTTTACTAGATGATGAGAAATTAAAGAAGAATAGTGATACACTACTTAACAATCAAGTACGTGTAAGAAACATAAGAAGAAGAAGGCATTTGAGTTATGAAGATCCTTGGTAAGAAATGTAAAATAGGTATATAAAAGGAAGAAGAAGTGAATAAGAGGACTAAGAGACAACCGATAATAGTAAATCCCAAACTCTAGGAGTATGTGGGATATGTGGTTGAGTTAAATCCCGACTTTTGTGGTCAGTATGAGATATGATCATTTATGTATAAATGTTTCAGAATGTAATGTGCCAAGGCACTACTGGGTGCGTATAAATATAAAATGCGTAATGTTTATATGCTTTGATGTGATTAGTGTGAGCATTAAATAGTAAATGCTATAAGAATGATTGTAATAGTCAAAGAGTATGATAATAACGTAAGTTTTATTTTAAAACAGGCAATGGCACCACGTAGACAACCCCGAAACCTGAGAGCAGAAGGATCAGTTAATAATGAAGAGGGTCAGGTGGACCCGATGCAAACTTTTGTTAATATGTTAGCAGAAACAATTCAAAACAGAACTCCAACAGTAGGAAGATCGCTGGTAAATCAATTGGCGAACTTTAAGGATTTTAAAATAGTAGGACCACCGGAGTTTCGAGGAACAATGGATTCGATCGAAACTCAGACGTGGATAGAAGAGATGGAGAAAGTGTTTGAAGTTACGCGTATTGCGGAGGAACAGAAGACAACATTTGCCACCTTCATGATGAAGGGAGAGGCTAATTATTGGTGGAAGGCTAATAAAAATCGAGCAGGAGAAGGAATTGTTACGTGGACTCGATTTAAGGAGTTATTCTTTAAAAACTATTTTTCGAATAGTACTCAAACAAGGATGGAAGTAAAATTTGTAGAGCTGAAACAAGGGAACATGACGGTAGCAGAATATGCCGCCAAGTTCAATGAACTAGCGAGATTTGCGCCACATCAAGTGGACACGGAAGAACGAAAGACAAGAAGGTTTGAACAAAGGTTAAATCCATGGATCTACAGTAAGGTTTCAATTCTTCAGATTAACACATTTTCAACAATGTTGGAGAAAGCAATCATAGCAGAAGGTGGGAGAGAATCTTTGTCAAAGTATAACCCAGAGAGGAAAGGAAGGAATAATGAAGAAGAAAATGGTAAATGTAGTAGCGTAGATTGTAACGCTCAGAAACGAAAGAGGAGCCATAAAAATGGTAAGAATGGTCAAAGAAAAGGCAAACGAAAAAATTGAAAGTTGTGAAAGTTGTGGAAAGAGCCACATAGGTGTATGTCTAAAAGGGACAGATAGTTGTTATAGATGTGGAGGGAAAGGACACGATGCTTCGAACTGTCCTGGTCCAAGAAAGAGTATGAAGTGTTTTATTTGTGGAGGAATGGGTCATCCATTTAAGGACTGCCCGAAGAAGGAAAGCAAAACGAGAAGTAATATCAAGAAAGTCAAGAAGCATGGTGACAGGTATTTTTCGATCAATAATATAATCGTTTAGGTATTATTTGATTCGAATACTATCTGTCTGGAAATTTCACTAAATAAATAGAATTTCTCGAAGAAAATAGAATACTTTATTAAATTAAAGTGTCTTTAAATCAAAGGATTGTGTTGGTTAGATAAAGAGTAAGTTATCCGTAAAATGAATCCGGATATACGAGGAAAAGAGTCAGGAAAAGATCATATGATAAGAAAATCTTAGGTAATCTTATAACGGTGATTCTGGGGACAGAATCCTTATAAGGAGGGGTGAATGTAATGACCGAGAAAATTACGAACCCAATTTTTTTTTTTATTAATTATATCCATAAGAAAATATGAGTTATGAAGTATGTGTATATGTGATAAGTGGTATGATGAGATGCATTAAATTAGTTAATCAAATTAATTAACTAAAGAAGGAAAAAGATTTCACGAAAAGCTTATGTGATAAAATCACAAAGCTTGAATGTTGGCCTTGTATGACAATTAAGAAGATTTTTATTAAGCAAGTTAATTACTTGTATGGACAATGAGAAATAAGAAGTAAGTGAATTACTTAAGATAACCCAATGTGGGAATAATTGGTTGTGTATGGTTAACTATTTTATAAACTCAATTTGATGATAAGGGATAGTGAATTAATTTATTTAATCAAGTCAAATTACTTGTATTAATAAGTGTTAGGGTTTTCTTAAAATAAACCCAAGGATTTGTAAGTGCTAGTGTTATGTAAGCTAATTTAATTGAGGAGTCCAATGGACTTATTATTAGCAAATCTAATTGGATTATATTTTAAATCCAAATGAGTTGTTAAACTAGGTCAATTAAGTTTACCTAGTAGCTTATGTAATTAATTTAATTACTAGTCCATGTAATTTATTAAATAAGCCCAATGCTTATTTTAATTAAAGGTAGCATAGTTATATAAATGCTAGCCCAATGTGTGTTATAAATTGAGCCCAAACAATTTAATTGAATGAGCCCAATAGAAATTAATTCTAAGATCCAAAGTGGAGCCCAATAAGTTTGTATAGGTGAATATGTATACATATATTGGTGTATATATATATGGATACTTATATAATTATATAGGACTTAAAAATAAAGTCAAATTGGAGAAATAAATGGTCAATCCGGAATTTTGGGGCCCACATGGATATAAAGCTAGCTTGTTGGTTGATTTTGGAGTGCAAATGGGTGCAAGTAACCTCCAACCACCCTAGTCAATCAATGGGTTAATCAAAAAGTCCATCAAGTGGTCATTCCATGCATAGTAAGCATCTATTAGCCTCTAATTTAACCAATGCTAGTTGATTAGTAGGAGTTAATGATGATTAAGAAAGTACTATATGAAATATAAGTAGGCACACTTAGAAGGGGGGGTTGAATAAGTGTGGAGTAAAACTATATCCAATTTTTGTGATTTAACAAAACAGTAAGTAAAACAGTTTGCTGAAAGCTGATTTCAGGTTGCTGATTTGGAAACTGATTTAAACTGCTAATGTAATTTAGATGATGTGATAAGATAATTATTTTTACTTGAATTAAATGAAGACCTGAGTTTAAATGAATACTTTTCTCATAAAATATATATGTTAAAGTATTCAAAATGTGTATTACAATTCAAAATTGAAAGATGCAATGAACGAATAAAATCAAACAATCAACCACATGAACACAAAAGATTTTTACGTGGTTCGGCCCCTAACATCTACTCTAGTGGCCTACTCCACGTCCAATACCAACTAGTATTGGAGACTCCTTTATTATTCAACTTGGTTTATAAACAAAACCCCTTTACAACTCAAGTTACCAAAACCTTTGAGGACTTTTCCTCCCGAGCACTTTTGCTCACTTTGTGCAAACCTGTGCACCCCTTGAGTACCTTTACTCACCGAGCTCCTAAGCTCACCTGTAACTTGATTGTAAATACCCCTAATCCAAACCGGATTAGAAAGCAACACTTTAAAGATTATATAAATAATTAAACCAACAACTATGATCAAAGCAAGAGATATATATCAATTCAAAGCTCAAAACTAAATGCAATGATCAAGTTAAGATATCACCAAATTATTCTCAATTGACTCACGGCTGAAAGCTAAAATAGATTGCTTGAGAGTTCGTCAGCAACGTAGCAGTTTAGTACATGAGAGAATAAAATACTTGATGTGCAGAGTTTCTTAGCTTTTTGAAACCTCAGTGTATTGATAATCTTTTTTCGTCCTTTTATGGTTCGGCTGGACAGAATATATAAAGACATATGAAACTAGCCGTTAAGGGATGGTCCACACAAATGTTTACTGCTTTAACCTTTTTGGACTTGGTAGCTTTTCAAAAAGTATTCCCAGTGATTGCACAAAATTGATAAAGATAACCATGAATTAAGAATTGATTTATTTCCATAAAATAATGGTGCCCATAAAATATGTTCTGAAGCATAAAACGTGGGAGAGACTTTTTGACACCTTGGCATGCCGTAAGCCTAGGGAGTGATCAAACCATAATTGATTTAATATATATATGCAAGATATTAGCAATCATGTTTTTACCCAAATAAATATTATAGCCGTTGCCTTGAATATGTAAGTCCATTGGAGTTGCAAATGTTTTGGTCAAAGTAGATATCAACCATCAAATATATTATGGTATCATGCAACTTTAAGAAAGTAGGTCCATTAGGATATAAATAATTTATTACCCATGAACCCAATCATGTAGCCGTTGGAATACAATATATATATATATATTGATTAAGTTAGATTCCATCCTTTTAGCCTACATGAATTGATATACTAATTAACTATCCATGCATGGAAAATATTATATTATAATAATAAAACAATCACCATAATAGCTCCATGGTACATGCACGTATGGACAAAGAATGATTCACTTTCCTTGCACCTTTCCTTGTTTGGCTATTAAGAAAATGACTATTACAATGAAACAATACTTGCCGTTACACGGCAACTTCCTTTCACATTACATATTTCTTGCTACTTTAATATAATTGATATGATGAATAACCGTTCGAAAAACAGGAAATATATATATAGGCAAATATTCATCTAATCCCAATTAATATCGTTGCATGCTTTGAATCCAATCACGGTAAAAAAATGAACTTAGCAATTTGGGATATAATCAATTAGACAATTTTAATTATGGAAGGAAGTGAAACAATTATTATTTCCATTTAAGCAAATAGTGAACCGTGTGGAATTAATTTAGTAACCCCAATTAATTGTTTCCATAATAAATTAATTCCATGATTACCCAAACAATATGATTAATTGAAATGAAGATATATAAATAAATTTGCTCAATTAATCAAGATAATTATGGAAAGTCAAATTAATAGAAATCTCAATTCCAAAAATTAAGGTAATAGATTTTATATAGAAAGTATCTATTAAAATCTATTTTCACATTAACTCTTCTAATTATTGGAATGACTAATTAATTTGCTTTTCAACTTTTCAAAATTGATTTGATAGATATATTATATAGCCCAATCAATTATGAAAATATAGAAATTGATTTGTTCAATCAATTAGCTAATTTATGGAAAGCTCAATCAATTAAGATATTATGGAAAGCTTAAATTAATAAAGAACAACCCACAATTAATGTTTCCATAAATAGATCCCTTTATATCCAAAATAATTGATTTGAAATATAACTATTAATTAGCACAATCAATTATTATGAATTTCTTAACCAATATAATTTAACTAATTTAATTATGGGAAAATTAACAATTAGCTTTACAAAACAAGATATTATTTTCTTTTTAAACCAAGTTAATTTTGAAAGCTTAATTAATTATTTCCATAATTATTAATTAATTACTCTCATGAATATGTCCATGCAATGCAATCCTAGAGCTTTGATTGAAATATAAATCAATACTAAGATCTTACATGGAATCCTAGATGCCCAATGAGATCTTCAAGATATTCTATCCAGTAGCTTCTTAAAATTCTGTAGAATAAAACCAGCTTGCAAATCAACTTGCTGCATGATAGTACTTTGTCTTTCTTAATCCAGTTTGGTTCTCCAGCTTGTTGTATTGATACACATTTATGTTCTTGATCCAGCTTTGCAAATCAGTTAGCTGTGTTGCACATTTGAACCTGCTGCATATATCTAACATACAATTTCAAGGGTTTTAATACACAAGGATAAAGTCATCATCAAAACCAAATAACGGAATGTGACCAAGTCAACAATCTTCCCCTTTTTGATGATGACAACACAATAAACAATGCTCCCCCTAAAACCATGCCACATATAATATGCAGAGATAATGATATAATATGATATATAAAATGTGCAGCAATAATATAACACATCAGAATAAACCAAGTATCTCTCCCCCTTTGTCATCATACAAAAAGCAAGTAAGTTTAAATTCAATTATCTCTCCCCCTTTGTCATTAATCCAAAAAAAATGAAGAGAGAAAATCAATTAACTAACCTGTTTCAAAATATCCAAGTACCATTTGTATACAAATATTCATAGTATCAAGACACTTCAAGTAAGTCTATATCAAGTCTATTTTTGTCTCCCCATTTATTCATGCATATGAAATAAATGAATATTGCTCCCCCTAAGACCATGCAATATCTATCAAGTTATATAATAGAGTTTCAAACCAGCAGCCTGTATGACCAAAATATAATCTATCCATGTACAGTACAACATGTATATTTGACTCTATGTATATCAAGGTGCACAACATTATATATTAGTACTGCAAATATGAAATATAGCATTATGTCTCCATGCAATAACAGTGCACAATATATATAACCAACAACCTGTATTAACTTCTCCTGATAAAACAGAATTTGTCAAAATTCTAACCAACACAACATGTATGTTTGTTTCGCCCTTTGTCACTATGTAAACAGAATGAATCGACCAAGTAACCCATCATACATATAAGCACAAAGACCAAATTATATGATGAACTCATGCCACATTTAAACCATAGTAAATAGGTAGCCAAGTTCAGTACCAAATACCCATAGTGCCAAAATGTATCAAGAAACATGTATCAATTTAGAGTATTAAATCATGCATATGATAAGCGAGCAAAATAGATCAATTAAGCATGTTTCAATTTTAAATATAATCATGTATCATCACAGTATGCATGTAAGTAGGTTAAGGAAGTCTTCCCCTTTGTTTATATCACCAAAGATCATGCACTTCGTGTTAGATAGGAGATTCTTCATTTATCTCATCTAATTCAGCTTCCTGATTCTCCGATTCAGTTTGCTGATTTGCTAAAATGATCTGCTGTTTTGCTGTAACCAATGTGCTGCATGCTAAATTGACTGTAACCAGTAAGCTGTTTTGAGCAGTCTACTTTGCTGAATTTGTTGCAGCTTTTATATTTTCCATTTCTTGTAGTGTTTAATCCTTTCATTCCATCATCTCATTTTGTGAAGGAACTTTCACCTTGAGACACACCTACAAAAAAATTATATTTTTGGTACCCATATCTTTTTGGGTCCACTTGTGTTAGTAGCATACAAGTCACTTTTTTTCATCCATACCTTTTTAACTTTCTTATTACAATTAACATTTAAATGCCCTTTAGTTCCACAGTTTGTGCAAGTAGTAAAAGGATAGCAATAGTTTAATTTAAAATGTGATTTAGATTTCAATATTTTCACATTATTCTTTTTATGTGTTGAGTGATAACCAATTCCTTGTTTTTCAAAACTAGGTCTTTGTTTACCCAATATAACTGTTAAATTTTCTTCCCCTTGAACAAATTTCGCCAATGATGATTTCAATGATTTTATCTCATCTTGTAATTCTTTATTTGAAGTGTTTTCTATATGAGTATTATCATTAAAAGCATCAATACAAATATCTCTCATTTTTATCTCATTGTTTAATTTTTCAATTTCATTATTTAAGTGATTTACTTTATTGAAAAGAATTTTGTTCTCATTTTCTAAATACTCATTTTTAGCATTTAAAATTCCCTCATCTTCTAATGGTGTTTCCATTTCTTCTTTTTCTTCAATCAATGTATCAACTTCATTCATTAATGTATTTATCAAATCTTTCAAGTTCATATTTTTATCTCTTAATTTTTTATTTTCTTTCTTTAAAAAATTATAATCAAAAGTAGTTACCTCACTTGATTCATTACTTGATTCGTTGTCAATTCCCATGAAGCACACTTGAGCTACTTCATCGTTTTCATCCATTTCCATGTCGGGCTCATCATCACTCCACGTAACAAGTGCTTTGCTCTTTTTATTATTCTTGTAGCTTGACTTGCCTTTTAATTTGAAGCAATCCTTTCTGAAGTGACCCGGCCTCCCGCATTCGAAACAAGTATCTTCGTTTTTCTCTCCTTTGAACTTGTTTGAGGCTATAATATTCTTTCTTTTTAGCAACCCTTTGAGCTTCATTGAGATCATTTCAATTTCCTCATCTGTGTCATCATCTAGCTCTTCTTCATTTCCTGCATTAAGAGCTAATATTTTCTTTCTAGGAGTTTCCTCCTCATCATCATATCTCCTTAATTGATGTTCATATTCTTCTAATTCACCAAATAATGTTAGAGTATCCATAACAGAAATATTAGAAGAATCTTGAAGAGTAGTTACTTTGGATGCAAACCTCTTGGGCATAGCCCGAAGTAACTTACGGTTGATCTCACTTTGAGGAATTGATTTATCAAGTAGCTTCAAGGAATTCATGAGTACTAGGAACCTTGCTTGTGCCATCGTGATAGTTTCATCCTTTTCAAGCTTAAACATCTCGTAGTCATGCATGAGCATGCTAAGCTTTAATTCCCTCACTTTTGATGTTCCTTCATGACTTACTTTCAATGTATCCCAAATCTCCTTAGCCGTGCCACATGATGAGACTTTATCTATTTCCGATTGCACCATCCCACTAAGTAGAGTGTTCATTGCCTTTGAATCATATGATATCATATACACCTCGGTTGAATCCATTTCTAATAATGTCTTTGGTGTACCATCATTCTTTCTTGGAATCACTGGACCATTCTCGACGACCCACCATTGCCAAGGATCCCTTTTAAGATAGATCCTCATTCGAAACTTTCAAAAATTATAGTTCTCAGTTCCATGTAGTAATGGAGGTCGATTCGTTGATTGCCCTTCTTGTACGTTGCTTCCACAATGTGCCATAACAAGATCTTACCCTACAAGTCACCTTTAAGACCAAGATAAGTAGAGCCTTGCTCTGATACCAAATGAAATATAAGTAGGCACACTTAGAAGGGGGGTTGAATAAGTGTGGAGTAAAACTATATCCAATTTTTGTGATTTAACAAAACAGTAAGTAAAACAGTTTGCTGAAAGCTGATTTCAGGTTGCTGATTTGGAAACTGATTTAAACTGCTAATGTAATTTAGATGATGTGATAAGATAATTATTTTTGCTTGAATTAAATGAAGACCTGAGTTTAAATGAATACTTTTCTCATAAAATATATATGTTAAAGTATTCAAAATGTGTATTACAATTCAAAATTGAAAGATGCAATGAACGAATAAAATCAAACAATCAACCACATGAACACAAAAGATTTTTACGTGGTTCGGCCCCTAACATCTACTCTAGTGGCCTACTCCACGTCCAATACCAACTAGTATTGGAGACTCCTTTATTATTCAACTTGGTTTATAAATAAAACCCCTTTACAACTCAAGTTACCAAAACCTTTGAGGACTTTTCCTCTCGAGCACTTTTGCTCACTTTGCGCAAACCTGTGCACCCCTTGAGTACCTTTACTCACCGAGCTCCTAAGCTCACCTGTAACTTGATTGTAAATACCCCTAATCCAAACCGGATTAGAAAGCAACACTTTAAAGATTATATAAATAATTAAACCAACAACTATGATCAAAGCAAGAGATATATATCAATTTAAAGCTCAAAACTAAATGCAATGATCAAGTTAAGATATCACCAAATTATTCTCAATTGACTCACGGCTGAAAGCTAAAATAGATTGCTTGAGAGTTCGTCAGCAACGTAGCAGTTTAGTACATGAGAGAATAAAATACTTGATGTGCAGAGTTTCTTAGCTTTTTGAAACCTCAGTGTATTGATAATCTTTTTTCGTCCTTTTATGGTTCGGCTGGACAGAATATATAAAGACATATGAAACTAGCCGTTAAGGGATGGTCCACACAAATGTTTACTGCTTTAACCTTTTTGGACTTGGTAGCTTTTCAAAAAGTATTCCCAGTGATTGCACAAAATTGATAAAGATAACCATGAATTAAGAATTGATTTATTTCCATAAAATAATGGTGCCCATAAAATATGTTCTGAAGCATAAAACGTGGGAGAGACTTTTTGACACCTTGGCATGCCGTAAGCCTAGGGAGTGATCAAACCATAATTGATTTAATATATATATGCAAGATATTAGCAATCATGTTTTTACCCAAATAAATATTATAGCCGTTGCCTTGAATATGTAAGTCCATTGGAGTTGCAAATGTTTTGGTCAAAGTAGATATCAACCATCAAATATATTATGGTATCATGCAACTTTAAGAAAGTAGGTCCATTAGGATATAAATAATTTATTACCCATGAACCCAATCATGTAGCCGTTGGAATACAATATATATATATATATTGATTAAGTTAGATTCCATCCTTTTAGCCTACATGAATTGATATACTAATTAACTATCCATGCATGGAAAATATTATATTATAATAATAAAACAATCACCATAATAGCTCCATGGTACATGCACGTATGGACAAAGAATGATTCACTTTCCTTGCACCTTTCCTTGTTTGGCTATTAAGAAAATGACTATTACAATGAAACAATACTTGCCGTTACACGGCAACTTCCTTTCACATTACATATTTCTTGCTACTTTAATATAATTGATATGATGAATAACCGTTCGAAAAACAGGAAATATATATATAGGCAAATATTCATCTAATCCCAATTAATATCGTTGCATGCTTTGAATCCAATCACGGTAAAAAAATGAACTTAGCAATTTGGGATATAATCAATTAGACAATTTTAATTATGGAAGGAAGTGAAACAATTATTATTTCCATTTAAGCAAATAGTGAACCGTGTGGAATTAATTTAGTAACCCCAATTAATTATTTCCATAATAAATTAATTCCATGATTACCCAAACAATATGATTAATTGAAATGAAGATATATAAATAAATTTGCTCAATTAATCAAGATAATTATGGAAAGTCAAATTAATAGAAATCTCAATTCCAAAAATTAAGGTAATAGATTTTATATAGAAAGTATCTATTAAAATCTATTTTCACATTAACTCTTCTAATTATTGGAATGACTAATTAATTTGCTTTTCAACTTTTCAAAATTGATTTGATAGATATATTATATAGCCCAATCAATTATGAAAATATAGAAATTGATTTGTTCAATCAATTAGCTAATTTATGGAAAGCTCAATCAATTAAGATATTATGGAAAGCTTAAATTAATAAAGAACAACCCACAATTAATGTTTCCATAAATAGATCCCTTTATATCCAAAATAATTGATTTGAAATATAACTATTAATTAGCACAATCAATTATTATGAATTTCTTAACCAATATAATTTAACTAATTTAATTATGGGAAAATTAACAATTAGCTTTACAAAACAAGATATTATTTTCTTTTTAAACCAAGTTAATTTTGAAAGCTTAATTAATTATTTCCATAATTATTAATTAATTACTCTCATGAATATGTCCATGCAATGCAATCCTAGAGCTTTGATTGAAATATAAATCAATACTAAGATCTTACATGGAATCCTAGATGCCCAATGAGATCTTCAAGATATTCTATCCAGTAGCTTCTTAAAATTCTGTAGAATAAAACCAGCTTGCAAATCAACTTGTTGCATGATAGTACTTTGTCTTTCTTAATCCAGTTTGGTTCTCCAGCTTGTTGTATTGATACACATTTATGTTCTTGATCCAGCTTTGCAAATCAGTTAGCTGTGTTGCACATTTGAACCTGCTGCATATATCTAACATACAATTTCAAGGGTTTTAGTACACAAGGATAAAGTCATCATCAAAACCAAATAACGGAATGTGACCAAGTCAACACTATAAATATAGTGGTGCACCAATGCTTTATGTTGGTTGTTCATTTGTTAGCATTTTCTAGAGAGAAAATTGAGAGCTCTGTAAGAAAAGTAAATAAACTCTTGTGAGTTGGAATTTCACCAAGGAAATTGCTAGAGATTTATCAAGGAGGAGTCACCAACAAAGTCTCTAGCCAAGAGAAGAAGAGCATGAGGTTCAAAAGTGATCTATCTCTTCTTTATTTCATTTTTGTAGACTATATATGTTTAATATGGTCAATATATATTTTTAACCGATCAAAAGTGGTTTTAATGGTCTAGAAGTCTTAAGCTATGATAAATGGGTAGATACATGGTTTGATATGCTGAAATCATGATTTGGTATGTGAGAAATGTATAAAAGTTGTAGAAATGTTCATAACACATTTTACCGGTAAAACCCTAACGATACATGTTGTATTTAAGGTTGTAGTTTGAAATATACAAGTTGAAAAATTAATTTCTATGGCTAGAAAGTTAGATTTATGAGTTTTAAAGAAAAGTCCAACTTGAAGTTTTCAAAAATATTGAATAACGAAGAAGTTATAGCTTTTACCGAAAAGGATGTCGTTTTTAGACCCTAGATGGTTCGATCCGTAATTTTCGTGTAAAACGTTTTCAAAAAGACGATCGAACCATGGAATATTGTAAAACAAGAAGTTAGGAACACATTAACACTGATTTGGTGTCATTTGGATGTGTAGATTTCATTTAATCAATGTTTGATCAAAGGGTATCAAAACTATCTCAAAAATCAAAAATGGCAAAACATTCTGCCACACTGCGTCGGGGCGCAGTGTACTGTTTCCGGGGAAATTGTTTTTCCGGGCCGGGCCGGGTCGGGTCGGGTCGGTTCGGGTCAGAGAAATGAAAAATGTTCCAAAAAATATTTTATTATTTTTGGACCTAATAAATGTATTTATAAAATTGTGGGATGTTGATTTAATAAGAAAAAGGTAATAAATATTATTAATGGATTAATAATATATGTAACTAAATAAAATATTATTAAATAGATAATAATATTAGAAAAATATTATTAAATATATAATAATATTAGAAAGTCAATAAAATATTATTAAATGGTTAATAATATTAGAAAATGAATAAAATATTATTAAATGATTAATAATATTATAAAAGAAGTAAAATATTATTAAATGATTAATAATATTAATAAATGATTAAAATATTATTAAATGGTTAATAATATTAGATAATGAATAAAATATTATTAAATGGTTAATAATATTAGTAAGTTAATAAAATATTATTAAATGATTAATAATACTAATGAATGATTAAAATATTATTAAATGGTTAATAATATTAGATAATGAATAAAATATTATTAAATGATTAATAATATTAGATACTTAATAAAATATTATTAAATAGTTAATAATATTAGATAATGAATAAAATATTATTAAATGGTTAATAATATTAGTATGTTAATAAAATATTATTAAATGATTAATAATATTAATAAAGGATTAAAATATTATTAAATGGTTAATAATATTACAATGTGAATAAAATATTATTAAATAGTTAATAATATTAGATAATGAGTAGAATATTATTAAATGATTAATAATATTATAAAGGGAATAAAATATTATTAAATGATTAATAATATTAGATAATGAGTAGAATATTATTAAATGATTAATAATATTAATGAGTTAATAAAATATTATTAAATGGTTAATAATATTAGTAAGTTAGTAGAATATTATTAAATGATTAATAATATTAATAAATGATTAAAATATTATTAAATGGTTAATAATATTAGTATGAGGATAAAATATTATTAAATAGTTAATAATATTAATGAGAGAAGAAGATATTATTAAAGGATTAATAATATTAGTAAGATGATAAAATATTATTAAATGGTTAATAATATTTATAAATGATTAAGATATTATTTGATAAATAATATCCTTGGAAATAGTGTAAAACATTATTTAGTTATTAATAATGTTAATAAGTGTTGAAATAATGAAGAGATTAAGATGATTATTAGATGGTTAATAATATTGAGGAACTAGATGATTTATTATTGAAATAATAAATGGTTAAAATATTATTATAAGATTAATAATATTATTTGTGGTATTTATATATTATCAAAGGTGATAATATTATAAAGCAATGAAGTGATAGTTATGTGATTTAAAATATTATCAAGGGATTGATAATATTATTAAGAGATTTAAGGTTATGATTAAGTGATAGATGATTAAGACATATAGGGTAAGGTTATTAATGTTAAATAAACCTATATGTGTTATGCTAATTGGAGGATCAATGTTGTTGAATATTAGGTCACCCAAAGGAAGTATTTTTAAGTTAAATAGCAGTAGTCAGCGGAACAGGCAAGTTTCTCTGAACCTAACTTGTATTTTATTTGGCAAGTTATTTATGTAGAATCTGAAATTTATTTCAAGATGCATGATGAAATAATTATTAATAATTATTTCATATCTATATTGTTATTGACAATCGCACTTAGGTGCATTTACATGACTGTTCACGTTATGAACTGTTTAAAGAGAAATATCTATGCTATTTGTTTCAGCTAGATATTGCATGTGATATTATGACTGTTCTTGTTATGAACTGTTCTAAGTGAGGGTTCCATGTCAATTGTTTCGGCTAGACCATGTATGTTTTAAATTCATTAATCTGAATATTATTGAAGTTAGTCCAAACCATATTGTTGTGGTGCGGAATCTGATGGGATAAGCTGAAATGAACAGAGCAAAGTAAGCAGATAAGCTTATGGTCGGATGGAATATTCCCGATCAAAACGAACTAGATGATTATATTGTGCACTCTATAAACGTACGATAGGCTGATCACCTAAAGTACCCATCACCGGATATGTCAATCGAAATGATTGTTAATATTCAAAACGAAATGACAGACTTCTGTCTACAGGGTATTGTAAATACTCAAAACGTGTGTTCATGGTCTTGTGACCCTTTCAGCATGATGAAGCAGTATGTTATGTCAATTGAATTATATTATTCAAAGTTGCATGTCTTCACAATTATTGTATATTGTTGAAGTTTCCAGAGCTAAATCTTTTTCATTCATGATATATCATGCAACTTTGTGAAGACATATTTAAAAATACGACCCAGATTAAAAATTTATTTTTCTTTGAAAAAGGACTAGGGCCCCGGCCCTTGTTTTTAGTACAAAACTAGGGCCCCCGCCCTAATGTGGCAGAAACATTTTTTTGGTTTTGCCTGCCCGACCTCTGCTCACTCCGATGACCATAACGTTTTCATTTATTATCCGTTTTAAGTGATTCAAGCGCTCACGCGTTCATAACTTCTTCCTCTACAACTTCTCTTTAGATCACACTTTCAAATTCCATACGTAACTAGACTGAAAACAGCAAAAATATACAGGGTACAAACTAGATTCATGCATTCTTGCTTCCATTGATCATAATTTGATCATTAACACTCATAGTGAGCTTAAATACATACCATGACTTATTAGGTTCCTACTTTAACAAACCTCAAGCCTTAAAAACATTAACAATCAACAACATCTATCTAATTCCATGTTTTAGCCAAAACACCCTCATTGAGGCATTTCTTCAAACACATGATATGCACAAATGAACAACAAAGTTATTATTATGATTTCAATCATATAAATTCATCTGCATACTTAAATTCTCCTTATACTCCGGAATCCACCATAATTTCCACTTCCAATCATCTCCTATAACCAATATACACAATAATTAGAAATTAGGGCAAGTTAATTTCTTTAAAATTGAAGCTAAGAGCATTCACAACAGTTTCCCCAATAAACTCTCTATCCCTAATTTTGAAGAATATATTAATAAATCATCATCCAACAGTTTCCTTATCCTTATTTAACTCTCTATTTTAATCTCTATATTGGATTTTATTCCTCAAGGTGAGGGAGTCAAAAGACCGTTCTCCATGTATGCAAAATGACATTTCACACCCTCCTTTAAGTCGACACGTCAGCTTTAGAAAGGGGTAAAGGAATTTGGCTTCATTTGCAACATCACGTATCAAGTTTCTGGAGAGCTTTTTCCACCGACGATTTTCTTCTCCGAAATTATTTTGGCAATATTCTTCACCGATTGTCCTCTTCACCGACTGTTTTCTTCTCCAAAGTCTCATTTGCGGCATCTCAAATCATTTAATTCAAAGGTACTTTGCAGAAAAACAAAATCTTAGGGTTCCAATTTTGATCTTCTTTTTTTGTTTGATTTTGACCTTTGTTTGTTTCGGGATTTTGAACTTTGTCTGTTTCATGATTTTACCTCTGTTGGTTTCATTATTCGTTTGATCTCAACATCTTATCTATCCATGGGTATTTGATTTTGGGATATTTTGATTTAAGAAAGCGTGTATGTATGTTTACTGTTAGAGTGAATTTTCTATTTGAAGAATAATAGAAATCCCAATTTTTATATCCATTATTTTCTGTCAATTTTTGCATTCCTATGGTGCCACACATTATTACATTGATTTTCTTTTAAGATCACCAAATCCCATATTGTGGTATCGATGGGTATTTGATTTTGGGATATTTTGATTTAAGAAAGCGTGTATGTATGTTTACTGTTAAAATGAATTTTCTATTTGAAGAATAATAGAAATCCCAATTTTTTTTATCCATTATTTTCTGTCAATTTTTGTATTCCTATGGTGCCACACATTATTACATTGATTTTCTTTATTGTCCCCAAATCCCATACTGTGGTACCGATGGGTATTTGATTTTGGGATATTTTGATTTAAGAAAGGGTGTATGTATGTTTACTGTTAGAATGAATTTTCTAATTGAAGAATAATAGAAATCCCAATTTTTTTATCCATTATTTTCTGTCAATTTTTGCATTCCTATGGTGCCACAAATTATATCACCAAATCCCATACCGAGTACCACATTAATCACAATTAAGATAACATTCAGGAGCTTATTGCAGATTGCAAACACATTATGAATAGCCTCACATTATGATAAGTCACTTCAACAATAACTAAAGTAAAGTGATGTGAATTTAGTTAAAGGTAGTAATTTATTTTTAAGTTCAGCTGAAAGTGAGCATGAAATTGAAATAATTTAACTTTGGTTGTCCTTTTACATATCTTATATGATTATTTATTAGTTTTTCTTGTGTTTTTGGATGTAATTGGTTACTAATTATTATAGTGGTTGTCATGTTACATATCTTTTATGATTAGATATTAGTTTTACTGAAGACATATCATGTTTGCTGTTTGTGTTCATTTTGTTGGTTATGTTGTTATTGTTGAGTATTGTGCATTCTATTCACATTTGCTTAAGGTTTATAATTTAATTACTGTATCACATTGTTGAGTATATCTTATGGTTATTGTTGAGTATTGTGTAGTCTATTCACATTAGTTTTACATATCCTGTTTACTGTATTGTCCTGTATGCTTAAGGGATTTTTAATTTTAAACTAGCATATTCTGAATTTTGTTCTCTTTGCTTAGAAGGTACACCAATATGGATTCCCAAATTGATAATGCAAGCATGGACAAGCCAAAAGTAAGAAAGGCAGAAAATTATACTGTAGCAGAAGACCTCATTCTAATTGCGGCATGGGAGCATACTAGTGAAGATGTGGTGATTGGAACTAACCAAGCAAAAGAACAGTACTGGACTAGAGTATGGAGAGAGTACTTGTCAAATGCAAGCAGCTATCCATATCGACCAGAGAAATCAATAATCAACCGATTCAGCATTATTAGGACTAAATGCTTGAAGTTTTCTGGGATTGTTCAAAGCATTGAGTATGCGAATCCGAGTGGAATGACTGACCAAGACAAGGTAAAATTGCCTTTATTATGATAATCACTTTAATATATACGTGATGGTTTCAGATTTATTATTTTGACATATTGCACAATATTTGTATAGCTTAATCAAGCCATTAAAACATGGTCTACTGAGGAGAAGGAAAGAGGTGTCTTCAAGTTTTTACACTGTTATCAAATTCTCAAGAATTCTCCAAAGTGGATTACTGAAGTGGTGCACCCCAATTTGAGTCGAAGCATAGCTGCATCAGATTCGATCCATTTAGGAGACAATGTGAGTGCATTTGGTCATGTAGAAATGGAAAGGCCAATTGGTAAGAAGGCCGAAAAAGAGCGACTGAAGAACAAAAAAATGAAGGTGGAAGATAGTGGAGAGTCTCGAACTAGCATTCATTTTGAAAAGTCACAAGATTTAATGCAAAAGTTTCATGATCAGAAGATGGATGTCATCTTCCAGGATAGCAAAAAAATGGATGAATATCTACAGTTGAAGAGGGAGAAACTTGAACTTGATAGGGAGTATAAAGAGGAGAAGGTTATGACTATTGACATGTCTAGCTTGAATGAGATGCAGCGAAAGTACATTGAAATGAAACAAGCAAAGATATTTGAAAGAATGTTTAACAAGTAGATGTAGCAATTGTAGTTTGTTTATGTTTCTTTAGATTTGCTCAAATTTCAATATCTCTGGACTTGTAATTTTTAAAGTTTGTTAGGAATTATGGTAATTGAAGTTTCTTTGGATTTATTGTAATCGACAATTGAAGTTTATTTGGACTAATTGTAATCAACAATTGGCTTTGGAATTATGGTAATTGAAGTTTCTTTGGACTTATTTTAATTTGCAATTACTTTTGGACTAATTATAATTTGCAATTGCTTTGGAGGTGTACTGCTTTCTAAAGTTCAACAAAAGTTGTCCATTTAAGAATGATTTTTAAGTACAACGGTCAAAATATTATTTGACTGTTGGAACTTTCAAATTTAACTTTTAAATTTCAAATTTCATTATTTAAGGAATCAATATTAAGGAGTCTGTTGGGTACATGGTAAAAAAATTGAATCCCTATTCTATAGAATGACCCAATAATACTGTAGAGTAGGGATAAAGATAAGGAAACTATTGTGAATGCTCTAAGGTATTAGACAAGGTTTTATAGTCTTACCTTCTTCCTCACCAAGCTTCTATGGCTTCAAGCCCTTGCTCTTCTTGTAAATCCCAACCGTGGGTGTGGTGAATGAGAACATAGAGACTCTCATTGCTACATTTTTGCAAGATAAGGAAGAGTAAAAATGGCTTGCTAGGCTTCTTGTTCTTTCTCTCTTTTTTTTCTTTCCCACCGAGAACTCTCTTCCTCTCTCTCTATAATGTTGATTTGCTCTCATACAAGTGGGTTTATTTCATTAATAATATAACAAGACAGAGATAAGAGATGATGAGGAGAGTTTTGATTGGTTGATATAGATTGCATTAGGATAAGAAATGAAATGATTGGCTCTAAATAACTCCACCTCATTAAGAAAAATCTCAGCAATTTCAGCTGGCCCACTTAAGAAATCTGTAGATTTAATTTATCTTTTGGGTCACACTTTTAATTATCTGACCCGCAATTCGACTGTCTGACCCGAAAAACCAAATTTTCAATATTACAGTCAATTCCTACTAATTTGGACGTTCCCGACGTCATGGTAACATCCGTTTCTTCAAATTCACTTCTCAACTTCAAGTTTGACCTTTTCTCCTAAAAAGTCAAACGGTCAACTTTGACCAAAAAGTCAACCGAAACACATATCGTGTTCACAGTCCATACTTACTAAATTCGACGTTCCCGTCGCAACGGTGAAGTCCATTTCTCAAAATTCTTCTCCAAACTCAATCTTTGACTTTTCAACTTTACAAGTCAAACGGTTGACTTTGACCAAAAGTCAATCCCGACACCAAAATGTGTTTATCATCTCTTCTAGCTAAATTTGACGTTCCGGACTCAACGGTGCAGTCCACGTCTCCAAATTTCATCCCGAACTCCAATTCGGATTGTTGACTTCCTTTAGTCGATCTTTGATTATTCGACCATTTTGCCCTTTCTTAGTCAAGGACATTTTGAACATTTCCTCTCTTTTATAACACCAAGGTTATTAATCAGTTTGCCAAGAGTAGCTTGGTCATTTTCCAATTTCTCCTAACTTTACAAATGGAAATAAATATAACTTTATAAATGCTTACGCATTTTCATTAATTAATAATCATATAGCTCATTAACCATATCAATATTTTAATATTACACAACTTAGGTTGGTCCATTAATTTAAATCAACCTATTAACTGAACATTCCTTTAATTCCTTTAATTATATCAACATATAATTAAATACCTAAGTCATCATACACTGATTTAATTAATCGCCCAGAAATTTACAATTACTGTCAATAATTTTATTTCTTTATATTAAAATATTCTGGGTCGCTACATTCTTCCCCCCTTATAACAATTTCGTCCTTGAAATTTTAATATAAGGTAACTCCAAAAATATGAGGGTAATTCTTCCTCATCAGGTTCTCCGTACCTATATACCATATAGATATCTAACTCAGTGTATACCTTATCGTATACCTCTTCAATCAATTCTAGGTTTTAAACTCCCAACAATTGTTTTCCTCAGATTAAATTTTAAATTCAATCCTTACAAATGATTCCATCTTTGGAATTTCTATTACCAATAAAATATCAAAGATTATTTTATTTTTAACTCTTTACAACTCATGCCTATCCGATAAATCGCGTTGATTATCTTATTATATGCATCGCTTTACTTATTATTTTATAAACGCAGTCCTAGTCTCTTCGTGATAGGACTCTAATTCCTTTTCAGTGAGCGCCCATCATTTTACCAGGGTTAGCTTTATATCTTAAACCTCAAATTTTTGCTCGAATCCTCGAAAGCTTAAATTTCCTCAAATCGACTATCCACTATTTCCTCATCCAAGGATTAACGTAGCCTTAAATCACATCAATTACCTAAGACCGTACTCATCAGTCTTATGAATATCCATAATTTACCTAAGACCTTACTCATCAGTCTTATGAATTTCCAGGTCATTACAGAAAGTTTCCATTTAAGGAAACTTTTCCTTTTAGGCAACTTTTCCTTTTTGGAAAGTTTCTTACTTTTCTCACATTGGTCCATTTCATGCTCATTTAGATTGATTTTCTTCCAGTCTATCATTTATGTAATTCATTTCCGATTGAACTACCTTCACGTGTCCCATTTAAATGGTTTAATTCATTATTTCATTCCTAACCAACCAAATAACTTTCCTAACTAGAATTACACATCTAGCTCCATACTAACCTTCCTAATTTCATATTTCATCATTTCTAATTCCCGTCATTTCGATTAATAAAAACGCTCACATTCTTCCTAAAAACGCTTTCTCGAAAAGCGAACTTTTGCTAAAAATGAAAAACGCTCAAATAATACATAATGATTCCCGCATCAATATTTCAAGAAAATATCTTTCTTTTAGAATTATATAACACATATTTTGTGGCATACCATACCCTGATCAGATTATCGAAATCCATCCTCATTTACCATTTATGCTCAAATTACCCTTTTTACGACTTTTAAGTCATTTCATTCATTTACTTAATACATACATGATAATTTGCATCATACATGCATACTTCATTCATTCTACTCATTTTTTAGAGTATTACCTTATGTATCTATACGTCGTATAAATACTCAGTTCAATTCAATCAATTAATGTTGATTCATTAATCAATTTCAGATATTTAATTTCATAATCCTTATTATTCAGTTAATTCATAATATACAGATTAAGTTAAAATGTTCTATCATTTCTGCACATTCTGTCATACCTTATCTCACCATTCTCTTAACCTAGTCTCTTAAAGCCAATTCATTAAGTTGGTTATTAATATTCATAACCTAGGCTTAATTTACACATTCTTCAATCATTTTCTTTATTCTCTGAGTCTTAACTTTTCTTTCATTATTCAGATTAAATATATATAAAAATACATTCAACCAATCACATTTTGACACAAAACACAGTGTCATATAACAATTTCTTTCTGACTACCTAATCGTAGGTATTACATCTTATCCTTTACCTTTAATATGTTCTATTTCCCTTCAACCATAGTAAAGTATATTTATTATAATTTCATCATATATCAAGCCACTAATGTACCTTAAGTTAGTGACTGGTCCTCATAACCTCTATAGAGCTCTTGCTACATCAACAATCTCTCTTTACATCTTAAACCACATTGGTTATTTTTAACACATTGATTAAACACTAAAATTAATTTAATCAATTCTTTACACTTTCTGTCTTTCCAAACTAGGTTTTAACTTTTAACCTTTATTTAATTAACCAAGATCCTTATTTAGAAATCTTGTCAAAAAATCTAAGATGTGACATGGATTATAGGTTTAGATATGAATATGATGACATGTATTTATGTTTATTCTTTTTAGGATTGAATACATAATTCGTATATAGGATAAACATATACCTATATGCTATGTGTAACCTTTTGGAGAATTTGATCTTAATAAATTCTTGTTTAAATTAAATCTTGTAGGAATATAGTGGTTTGATTAGCTTGGATGTTCCTTTTCGATTCTATTTCACATATTGAGGATTTTTACCTTATAATTAAAAAGAAAGTTAGAAAATTTAAATGAATTATTGGGAAAAAATTATAATCTTAAATTTTTTTAATCTGATTTTAATCCTTATTATTGGATTAGTTTAGTGATTAATTCAGTTAATTTTTATTTAATAGTTTTAAATCATTAGTTTAGACAAGATTGATATGGTTAAGTTTTAGTAATTGGTTATAATTATTAGGCCTAAATATAAATTAGTACCCTGAACTTTTAACGTTTTTCCACTTCGGGGATTGAACTTTCAATTTTTTCAATTAAGTGATTAAACTTTTAATTTTTTCTACTTTGGGGATTGACTTATCTGTTTTTTTAATTAGGGGATTGAACTTTTAATTTTTTTCACTTTGGAGATTGTCTTCTCAATTTTTTTTAATAATTATAATAATAATAATATAATAGTAATAATAATAATAATAGTAATAATAATAATAATAATAATAATAGTAATAACAATAATAGTAATAATAATAATAATAATAATAATAATAATAATAATAATAATAATAATAGTAATAACAATAATAGTAATAATAATAATAATAGTAGTAGTAATAATAATAATAATAATAATAATAATAATAATAATAATAATAATAATAATAATAATAATAATAATAATAATAATAATAGTAATAACAATAATAATAATAACAATAATAATTATAATAATAGTAATAATAAAAAAAAGTTAATAATAATAATAATAATAGTAATAATAATAGTAGTAATAATAATAATAATAATAATAATAATAATAATAATAGTAATTATAATAATAATAAAAATAATAATAAGTATAATAATAATAATAATAATAATAATAATAATAATAATAACAACAATAACAACAACAACAACAACAACAACAACAACAACAACAATAATAATAATAATACTAATAACAATAATACTACTACTACTAATAGTAATAACAATAATAATTATAATAATAGTTATTACTATATTATTATTATTATTATTATTAAAAAAAATGAGAAGACAATCCCCAAAGTGGAAAAAATTAAAAGTTCAATCCCCTAATTGAAAAAACAGATAAGTCAATTCTCAAAATAGAAAAAATTAAAAATTTAATCACTTAATTGAAAAAATTAAAAGTTCAATCCCCGAAATAGAAAAACGTTAAAAGTTCATAGTACTAAAATATATTTAGGCGTAATTATTATGTAATTCTATGTGGTAACAATACTTTTCCTGCCAGTAAATTGCTATTTGATCGCACAGACTAGAGTAAATTTGCTTAGTAAAAAAATAGGCAAACACAATACAAAGTACAGCTATCACTGTATTAAGAGTATTATTATATAATTTGGCGAAAATTGGGAAGGAAAGGGGCGCCGGTCGCCACTCCCGGTTGCCGGAGAAGGACTATTATCAAAAGAAAAATTCTAGGGCCACCGGGAGTGGCGACCGGTCGCAACTCCAGTGTAAAAAATCCCCTGTTTTGGTTGCGGACCCCACAGACCCCACACCCGACCTCACCGATGCCAAAAATTGGGAAGGAAAGGGGCGCCGGTCGCCAAAATCGGTTGCCGAAAAAGGACTCTTATCATAAGAAAAATTCTAGGGTGACCGGTGAGTGGCGACCGAGAGTGGTGACCGGTCGCCACTCGAGTGTAAAAAAAACCCCTGTTTTGGTTGCGGACCACACCCGACCTCACCGATACCAAAAATTGGGAAGGAAAGGGGCGCCGGTCACCACTCCCGATCGCCAAAACCGATTGCCAGAGAAGGACTTATCAAATGAAAAATTTTAGGGCAACCGGGAATGGCGATCGGTCGCCACTCCAGTGTAAAAAAACCCTTGTTTTGGTTGCAGATTCCACCGAGCCCACACCCAACCTCACCGATGGCAAAAATTAGGAAGGAGAAGGGCGCCGAACGTTAAAATCTATCGCCGGAGAAGGACTCTTATAAAAAAGGTGGAGTGGTGTTAGCAGGTTAATGCCAGTCTTTTACTCTTTTTCTCTTTTTTTCTCTCTCTCTCTCTCTCCCGCTAAGCTAAAAAATATGGCAGCTACAGGGGGAAACAGCAATAATGTTGACATAGAAATCGGCCGGTGCCGAAGCTAGCGTCGCCGGAGACAGAAGCTCTCGATGGCCTGTAGCAGCGAGACCACCACTAACGGCAGCGTCTGCTTCTCCGACTCCGGCGACGAGCAGACGTGGCGCTCAGGTGGGTCCTACGAGGAATTTAGGTCAACAGAGATTGAGGGCATTTCGATTTCGTGCCCCCAAAGTCGGGGGAGTCTTCAATGTCCGAGTGGGGAATTGGAAATGGAGGTGCATTATTACTCTGGGAAGAAGAAGAAGAAGGAGAAAGAGGAGAGAGAATGTAGAATTGTTCATCTGAATTTGGTGGACCATGAGGAGGAATTGTAGTGTGGGGTTGCTATTGAACTGGGTTGTGATTGTAAGGATGATTTGGGCGCTGCTCATAAGCAATGTGCTGAGGCTTGGTTCAAAATTAGGGGAAACATGTGAGTTCTTTTTAATCCTTATATTTGAATGTTATAGTGTAGATTCTGATGTTTGTGATAAATTATTAACTTTCCTTTGTTGATTCTTTGCAATTTTCTTAGTGATTTTTCAAGTACTGAGGAAAGGTGATATTGTGTGTATATACTTGCTGTAATTGTGTAGTAGAATTGAATGCTTTGTTAAACATAAATTTAATGGTTTCTAGGAAGGCATTGTTAGTTCCTGCATTGTTTAAGTTGGAGCAGTTTATGGTAGATGGAATTTATTGTTAATTTTACTCTTGCTGCTTGTGTAATTTGATTTCTTTGTTATCTTTATGGTAAATCTGTTGCTACTGTGAAAAATTTGGAACACCCATAATTAGTTTTTCTACCCTTTTCCTTAAAAGGCGGTTGCAAATGATGGTCATATAAAATTCCTGCTTCATGCTTGTCCTGTTTTACTTGTAAAATGTGATTATAGGCGTAAATGATACTGGAGAGGGTTTCCCGGCTAATCTACTTGTTGATTTATTAGCAACTATCGAGTAATGTAATAATTGAGAAGATTTTGTCAGTGTCATTTGCTATCATCTCCTTTGCATACCATGAAACTTGTGAACTCACCTGGTTGCTTGTAGGTTCTTTACCCACCCAGTTTGCTTTTAGTAGCTGGAACTTTAACAACTATTATCACATTCACAATTTTGTAGATCTATACTATTTTCTGATCACTTTCAAGCATTCAATTCACCAGCAACTAATTTATTAGAAATGCTTGTGTTTGAATGTAGTTGTCTTCATCTTTCAGCTCTTTCAGCTCAAAAATTCAAGGTTTAAATATAGTTTTCTGAAAGGCAATTACTTATTTCTACACACTATATAACTTCTTTCAATTATGTTACCGACTTCCAATTCAAAATTCTTTTGACTGAAATAAAAACTGTAATTCACTTAACTGAACATCTGAGTTGTGTTGCTGCTCCCATTAATTATCATAAAGTATTTCTTAGATCCGAGTGCAACTTTTGTTGGATGAACTAGGTAGAAGTTGGGTGATCAAAGGAGGATGGGAAGCTATCGTTACGCTATCAAAATTAAAACCTTATACTTTATGAACACAAAATTTAGTATAGTGAAAAGTAAGGATCGATCCCACAAAGAGCACTATTGTTTCCAATTTATCCTAATATTTCTAATAATAATTAAAAGCAAATAATAAATAGGGGGTTTTCAAGTAATTGTGATTAACTAAATAAGCAATAATAAATTAATAAGATTAGCCAATGGAGTAAAAACTTCAGTTCTTCAGTTCAATCTCACTCTTACAATTAATAGATAAATCAATCAGAATATATTTCTATCCTTCCATGAAACTAATAACTCTAGGTAACAACAGGCTTTGCTACCCAAAATTTCCCTTAATTGCAATCTAACAAAACATGCTCTTCATTATATTCTAACTATTATACAACCTAGAATAAGCTCTCTAAATTCAATATAATAGCAGCATTAATATCAAGGAAATTAGATTATTCTAAGCAACAATCTCATAAGCTCGAACTGTTTAACATACATCATGATAACCATAGCAATAAACAAATGTTTGACTACAATCATCTATCACTATTCACTACCAATGATTAGGACAATATCAATTACAAACAATAATTCGATCAATCTAATGAGCTCTAATCAAACCAATCAAATTTAATATCAAATAAGCAATTAAAGCAGATTATCACAAATAATTTCAATAAAGGAAGAATAAATAATATTATTGAATTGATTTAACCATTGACTGCAATTGAGTTTGAAATCCCCTAGAACTAAGTCGAAGAATTTAGCCTGACATGCTCTGAATAGTAATCTCTATGAATGAATGAAAATAATGAATGAATTAATCACAAAGCCCTAATGTTTATTTATACTAATCTATAAAATCCTACTCCTACAATTGATAAGAAACTTTATTACAAAGGAAATTCCCATCAACTATGGAAATAAAGTCCTAATTTGAATCAAAATTGCTCAAAATCGCGTGGTCAAACCCCGCATTGACTTTTTTGAAATATGTACACTGCGTTGGGGCGCAGTCTTTTACACTGAACATCTCACCGGGGCGCAGTCACTCGGCTGGGACGCAGTCTGAACTCGCCGTCTGCGAATTCCTCTCAGTCCAATCTCATCGGGGCGCAGTGCTCCTTCCTCAGTTGACTTTTGCTTATTTTCTATTTTTTCCTAAAAAATCAATTTAGAATAGTTAATAAGTATAATTAGACACAAATGAATTGTAAAAACTAAGAATTAAGGGATAAAAACATAATAAAATTCATTCTTATCAGAGGACCTGACATCCTCTTTGATTTAATAAAAAAAATGTTTTATGGTCATTTGACTGACTTGTACAAGTTTTTTTTGATAAATCAAATTGCCATTTTATTAATAGCTTGACTCACCTTCCAGTAGAATACAAACCTATAGATCTATGTTTTTCCCATACCAACATGTCACTGTATCCTGCTTGTGCATGAATTTTGTTATCTACCTTGTTGGTGCAAAGCTCTTGTTCCTTTCATTTATTTTTGTCATTGTCAAATGGAATCAAAATTGATAGAACTGTCCAACGGAATGCAAACATGTATTTGATAGAAAATACACATTTTCTAATCACTTGCATGTTGTTTCCAAAATATATATTGAAAATTATTATATCATGGGCCATAAGATCAATTCCAATGTGAAATCACCTAATTAAGAACCTAGTGTGAAATAGAAACTATTGACTTGACTGCATGAATAATAGTGCAAAGTTGACCTTTAGAAAGAACAGAAAACTTAAACTGTTAATTAAATTTTAATTTATGCATGCAGATTTATTTATTTTTGGTCATCAAGGTGTGCAAACTACCTGACCCATCAAAGAGAAAATTAGATGTACAATCTTTTACTATGTTTCTTTCTATTTGCATGTCTACTTCAGCAGATCAGTTTAATCTTGTATTAAACAATTGTTTTGTCCTTGATATATCAACTGATTGGTATTTAAAATTCTATTTGAGCTGTATGCTAGCTCTATAATCTTACTCCATGTTGAGTTTTTTGTTAAAAACCTGCAAAATTTGATGTGGGAATGTACTAGATTACCTTAATCGAGCACTTTGTTACTAAGGATCTTACACATTTTGTGCATCAAAGATACCAACATAATTGAACTAAAGCAATGGTAAATTGAATAAGAGGCATTTGATTGTTGAGCAATCTAGGTGTACTTTTGGCGTTCTTTGTGTCTATGTTTTGAAAGAAATAGATAGTATAGTTCCTCTTCCATGGTGCGTTCAACAAAAGAGCTTTAATAATGATAATTAATTATTCTGGAGAGGAGATGATTTAGTTTTCTGTCCGATACCTAAACATCAGTGTCATTTTAAGTTATGATGATAGGCCATGTGAACCTCCAAAACCTGTTATGTGGAGTGGTTTTTATAACCTTCCTTTTGTTGTGCAAGAGGAGACTACAAAGTTACTTCTCTTTTTAGGTATACTTGCAAAGTTACATTTACTTTTTCCTTTTAACTTCAAAAATGCTGTTACTTGTTGTTATTATCTGCTTAAGATCCAGGTATCCATGCGTATTCATTTACTTATCAATATGTTAATATGTTCTTCAATTTGAATACAACATCTGTTGTTTCCTCTGACCTGTTCTAGATTTCAAACGAGCATGATACTATTGCTTTACTGAATAAACATGTCAAAACAATCAGTTAATGGAACTTTATTTGCATTTGTATTATCTGTATATCTTCAACTTCTACCTTGGAGCAAAAGGGTACTAGATTCATGCTCAGTCTTTATTCATTGTGATATTATCTTCTTTACTTGCAGCATAATATTTTTAAATATCTGCAGAATAATGGGGAATGGGGTAATTAGGGCACACAATATCTCACGCAGAGACCTCACAATGAATCAAAACTGATGTTATAATTTGATGATCCTCAAATACTGAAGTACAACCCTATTTATAATACTTTCATCCAACTTTCCTAACCCTAATTGAATTCTAATAATATAATTATAACTTAAATATGGTAACTATAAATTAAAGAAGTTAAATAAAATACAACTCCTAATTAAATACAATTCCTCCTAATTGGGCTTCCAAAGTCTAGCGTACTGTTCCAACCACGTTTCGCGTCTGGTTCAGACTCGGGCTTGTCCTTGTCCTGCATAAGTTCTCCTCCGTTGCGAAAAACTCGACTCCGTCGAGTTATGAACACAAGAACACCCACGTCAGATCACTAACGAATTCTTTGCAAGCTTCAATTTGGGCATGTCAATAGCACAAGTAAGAGTAAATTTAGTATTGCCCTTAAAAATTGAATAAGTATTGGCACGAGCATCGTGGTGTGCGTGACGATCCCATAGCCATGTACGCCCCAAGATGATATGACAAACCTTAAGGGGTAGAATATCGCACATAACTGTATCCTTAAGCTTGCCAACGGAAAATGTAACCAAACATCTCTGAGTAACCCTCAATTTTGTATTTGTAATCCATGCCACATCACACGGGTCCGGATGAGGCTCAACTTTTAATCCAAGTTTCTTAGCCGCGTCCTTGGCAATGACATCCGCACAACTCCCCGTATCAATTACACGAGAACATATCTGACCCGCACACTTGACTCGTATATGAAATATCCGCCCACGATGAAGTTTAGGATCATCCTTTTGCTTTCTAGTAACCAATAGAGGTCGAATAACACCTAAACATCCCTCCAAATGTGCATCAGCTTCCAAATCTTGTTCATTATACTCATTATCCTCGTCCGATGTCGGACAAACCTCTTCATGTACATCAGTTTTCTCATCTTTGTTAACCATAGCAACTTGTTTAGAAGGAGGGGAAGCAACATTCATCTTTGGAGAAGGACACTCGAAAGACATGTGACCAAAGTCACGACAGTTAAAGCACCGAGATGTAAGGTTGTTGCTAGCACTAGAAGAACCCATGGTACGGTTAAGCCTGCTACTTGCTGAAAGATTTACAGATGGTCTCTCCGCAGGCCTGCCCTTAAGAGGCTCCACAAAAGTTCGCTCACTCCGAGTTTGGACTGGTATTGGAGACCTAACAGAATTCCTCCTCAAAGTATCTTCCACTTGGTTGGCAACTTGAACAGCATCATCTAATAGCATAATTTTTCCAGAAGCTACCCCACTAGCGATCTCATTATTCAATCCCCAACGGTACATGGAGATTAGAACATCTTCAATCCATGGAAATTCTGACCTTGTAACCAAACTGTAGAATGTAGATGTGTACTCGGCTACAGATTTACTTCCTTGCACCAATTCCGTCAACCGTAAACATGCCATTTGCTTGTAATCTGGAGGCACAAACCGCCGTGTCATAGCAGCTTTCATATCATCCCATCTTCGTGCAGCGGTGCATAGATTTCGTTGATGATGATCCCACCAAATATGGGTTGTCCTTTTTAACTTCGCATCAGCAAAGAAAAGCTTTCTTTCGTCAGATAATTCGTACCAACGGGGAAACTCTCCAAACTGTGAATCCAATCGAAAAATGACTCTGGCCCATGATCTCCGTTGAAGTCACCAACGTCCAACTTGGCTCCTCTATCCACTGCATTTAATCTAGGATCCAGCGCATGATGGAAATTAGGTCCATTAGGTCTATGCTGTTGTAGAACTCCCATGTCATTAGGACATTCAAAATTTCGGTGGACATCCTCGCGTTGTCCTCTATCTACACGTTCCGTGAGGACATCGACTTTTGCTGCCTGTGCTGCAATAGAAGTCTGAACATGACCAGTTAATGCTGTTATTGAATCTTCAAGTCTTTAAATGCTTTCACCTTGCTGCGATGTATAAGTGTCAAGCTTAGCGTTGACTTCTCCAGCATTAACCATGATTCCTGTAAATAAAAATATATAGATATATATTCTTTTTTTTTTTTTTTTGACAGGGACTAAACTGAAAAGCTTTGAAACTGCAGGGGCTGGAATGTAAAAACTGCAAGTACATGGACTAAAATGTAATTACAGAAACTTCAGGTGCTGAACTGTAAAAATATAAAAGTTCAGGGGTGGATATGTAAAAGGTTAAAAGTTTAGGGGGTATTTTAAAATTATTACGAAACCTTGAGGTGCAAACTGCAATTTGCCAGATAATATATCTAAAACAGATCAACAGCGCAAAGTTATTCTTCTCTCTTCTACGGCTTCTGTTTTCTTTTCTTCTTTTCTATTTCTTCTTTCTTTACTCCTTCGTCTACTGCGTCGTCGGATCGACTGAGAAGGATGGCTATGGCTGAGGCTACGGCTGCTGTTGCAGCAAAGGGCAGGAGACGCGTCAACAGCGGTGACGGCTTCGTCTAGAGGAGGCGACGGCGGCGGCTTCGTCAGCAGGTAGGTTTCTCTTCTTTTACTCCTCTTCTCTTCCTTTTTTTTTCCGATGGGTTACGATTTGGGTCGGGTAGCAGCGGGTTTTGGTTTTCGTTTGGGATTAGGGTTTGGGATTTTATTTTATTTTATTTTGGGTTTTTGACTTTGGGTTGTGGCAGAAAGGGTAGGGTTTGGCAGAGTAGGATTTCGGCAGTTGGTGGGTTTTAATTATGGGTCAAGAATTAGGGTTTGGTTTGGCTACCGCAATTGTTGGGTTTGTGTTTGTTGGTGTTTATTTGTGGTTGGTGGTGTCTGTGACAGAATAGGGGCCAGGGGGTTTGGGATTTCTGGTGTCGGTCGACTGCGGGTAAAGTTAGGGTTTTTTGGGAATTTTGGCAGCAACAGGAGGTGGCTAGGGTTAGGGTTTGACAGAGTAGGAGTTCGGCAATTGGGGGGTTCTGACTTGGGTGTGTTGCAGCGGCTAGGGTTTGGTGGTGGCAGAGGTCAAGGAAATAGGGTTTAGGTGGCGGCAGGGGTTGGTTTCAGGTTTGGCTCTGATACCAAATAATGGGAAACGGGATAATTAGGGCACACAATATCTCACGCAGAGACCTCACAATGAATTAAAACTGATGTTATAATTTGATGATCCTCAAATACTGAAGTACAACCCTATTTATAATACTTTCATCCAACTTTCCCAACCCTAATTGAATTCTAATAATATAATTATAACTTAAATATGGTAACTATAAATTAAAGAAGTTAAATAAAATACAACTCCTAATTAAATACAATTCCTCCTAATTGGGCTTCCAAAGTCTAGCGTACTGTTCCAACCACGTTTCGCGTCTGGCTCAGACTCGGGCTTGTCCTTGTCCTGCATCACAGAACGTGTGAGATATGTGATGCCATTGCACTCATTGTTGCTGGAGAGCAGACAAATGGGGCAAACAATACTGATGGACCGTGGCAGAATCAACCATAGCAACTGAGGTCCATTCTGAGACTCGAAGCTTATGTCATGGCCGCCGCATTATGAATCTTCTTCGTGCCTGCATGATTTTGGCCTTTGTCATTTCTTGGCTCTG
Source organism: Hedera helix (assembly GCA_947179155.2). Lineage (NCBI taxonomy): Eukaryota > Viridiplantae > Streptophyta > Magnoliopsida > Apiales > Araliaceae > Hedera > Hedera helix. The sequence continues at coordinate 41,503,249 of OX359276.1, read as the reverse complement.
TCACTTCCATGTGCTACCCTGAATTTCATAAAAGGTCTCATGTCCTTTCTTAATGTGGATGATAAGCAGAAACTCCCTTCGTCTTAAAATATCAATATCCATATGTTGTCTTAGTTATAGAAAATTCCAATTGCAATTTTTATAACATGTTATATATGCTTTTGCTTATTTTCTTAGTATCTGGGGCAGTTAACTTGGCATCCCTAGGAACTTTTACAAAGATGAATTTTCCGAGTAATTTAAATATCAATACCCATTGTGGAGAAAAGGCTCTTTAACAATAAAACTAGCCATTTCAAATCGACCATTTGCCTTTTAGCATATTGTTTACAGCTACTGATGGCTTCCTGTTGAAATGCCAAAATAATTATAATAACCAGTTTCCAATAGAAGTTTTTTTTCACAACAAATATTAGTCCTGCAATTTATTTTTGAAGAAAAAAAAGATTGAAAAACTTATCTCTCAAGTAAAACTTAATATGCATAATAGATAAATAAAATTCAACTCTTATCTATGGATAGACGGAGGGAGCATTATTTAGCACTTGCCTGTGCTTCTTCAAACCTGATGCAACAAACAAATCTTTTAGTTCAATTATAAAAATATATACATTAAGTTGGGAATTTTCTGCTCCCAGCATACAATGAATGAATGAATATATTGCTCCTCCAGGTGCAAACACAAGCCAGATGAAAAGCTTAATTGGTTACTTTCTTCCAGAAAGAAGTGTTTTAGCTATGTTTGCGTGGGAGGAATTATATAAGCTGGCAGTGTATAGTAGAACAAACGGGCGCATACTCCATATTCTCTGAGGCTACTTAAGAACTCATACACAAGATAATTATAAATGGGAAGCTCTCCATTCATAGATGCATGGCCCCCCAAAAAATAAAGGAAATCAAAATTTTACTTATTTACGACAGTAAAAGGTGTAGCAAAGTACAAACAATTTACTTACCTAGCAAAATAAATTTAGTATAAAAACATATACAGAGAGAGATGGCTTGAGAGAATAAATTTCATAAGAAGTATCGAGTGACTGTCAACACCAGAATATATGCTTCTGTCATAATCAGAGCTTCATTAAGCTACAAAACTAACTTAAAATAGTAAGTTGATGAGAATAAAATTCCTCATTGTTTGATGTTCATGGCATTGAGAGCTTGCTCATTTTTTAAATCAAGAACCGCTTGGTCAAAGGTGCTCCTAAGATGCTGGCACATCAGCATTAGATCTTGGCATGAATCTTTCAATACTTCACTTGCTGGATCTCCTGCAAAATTAAAAGCAAGAGAGAAAGATAGAAATTAAATGGAAGCATGATCAGTTGAACAATAAGGAGCACAAAGATGGAAATGTTTTACTTTTCTTTTGAAGTTCATGGGAGAGAACTATTTATTGAAGGATAACAAACTCGAGTAATATTTACAACAATTGTGGATCATAAAACTTGATCTGGCAGTAAAACACTACAAATTAGCCAAAGATCAACCCGAACACTATTCTTGAAAACATATCATCCCACATGGGCTGGTTAAGGAGAAGAGAAGGGGAGGGGCAGGGGATTGGGGGGAGTTGTTGCAGGTGCTTCGGATTTTACAAAAGTTAAAAACAGAACGTCAGTTTCAAGTTTAATTAGCCTGGAATATTGCAGGTTGCAAATAGCACTGAAAATGCTCTTGCCCATCGCTTATTGATAACACCATGTTGTCTTGCTTATCAATTTATGGATGGCGACATGTATGTGTGCACACACAAAACACAGTATAATAGTCCACGGACAGTATGACAGACTACCCTTAAACCTCAATATCAGTTTAGGCATTTGGATAAAAAGACCAGTTGGAGCAAGAAAAGTGGGACAGTTTGGAGTTTTGACAAAGAAATTTGTAACAACAATACATGAAAGTTTTTATTTTTATTTTTAAGTTATGTAACAATAATTGAAAATAATAGCCCTTTTAACTAAATCAGGTCCAGGATGCACCCAACTATTGTGTCTACAAGGGCAGGCAGAATAAGAAGTCCACGGAAATAGTAAATCAAACTGAATCAAGGATTATAACATTGCAGCCATAGAATATCCATAAATACAGGTAAGCGTAGAAAAACATGAGCTTTACCAGTGGTCTGAGGCTCTGAGCTCTTATATTTACTCGAGCATCTGAAGGATGAGGAATGCTGTACCCACAGAATGTTACTCTTGGACTGCAAGATATTGGTAAAGCAAGCTTCATTTATACACTAAAAACTGAAAATAATATATTAAAAAAATACAAATTTTCAATAGTAAAAGATTGTTAAGGATAATATTAGAAGAGGAACATAAGAAGGATTACTGAAAAACCATAAACTTTATTCAACCATGAGAGCTTTACAGAATAAATCATGTTAAGCCATAACAATTTGAAGTCGGTTTGAATAAAATGCAATGATGATTGATGACATGGATTTGGGGTAAACATAATTTGTTTTTAAAATGTTATTATCTCAGTTTCACGTTAAATTATGATTTCTAACACTTACAAAATTAAACAAAAAGAAGCAAATAGAGCTCAAGAATTTAAATTTATTAAGAAATTCGCATTAAAAAAGTACTCGTATTACCAGTACATACATTTTAGGAGTTTGTCTATCGCGTCTCTATTATCCCTGTATTTCTCTGCAATCACCTGGTATGATTTAGGAGTTTTTTTGTTGTTTTGGAGTTACATTTCAATTAATTTATAAAATTTCTTGGTTTTGTAGTTTCAGAGTGTAGTGATAATGGCTGCCAACAATAATACACCGATCACAGTAGACAAAGAGCAGGTTCTTTTCCTTAATTATTACTCATTTATGTGTGTGTTTCTGTGTGTATATGTTGACTTGTATTGAATATTTGTATGAATAGCTGTTGACTGTTGTGCTGTAATTTTGAGGTTGCTTTCCTCTCTTCTGTAATCATGCAGATATTTTAATGTTTTTTTTTGTGTGTTTGTGTATATATGTAGTTCTCGCCATTTTCTAGTTACGGATGTTGTGTGTTTCAAGTTGTACAATTGGTTTGCTGTTGGTTTAAGGTTCATATTTGTATGAGTAAATGTTGGTGTTGTGATGTAATTGTGGTTTTCTTTTCTTTCTCCTGAGGAGCTGACTGTAGTTCTTTTCTGTAATAATGCAGATATTTCAGGAGATGGAGTATAGGGTTGAAATGTTTAATAAGTAAGGTTTATCTACATTTACTCTGTGATTCTTATATGTTGTTTGCTTCCTATATTTCAAATTACCAATAGAAGATAAATGTATTAAGACATTATACATTTGGTAATTTGGGAGATAAATAAAAAGGAAATTTTTGTTTGGGGACGCTGGGGAACAGATTTGTAAGTACCTTTTATTGTTAAATATTTAGGTTTATGTTGTACAGAAATTTAGTTGTTTCACCGTATTTGCCTATATATGCAAACATTTTAAGGGACTAAGTTTAGAGTTGTTTTGGCAATTTCCATCTTTTATCTGGAAAAGTGGCATGTTGGTACATTTCTTTCCAAGACTGAAATCACAGAACTCTATATGAAATGCACTTTATAGGTGCATAACCTTTAAGGTTTAGGTGTCAACTCTTTTATTGTCGTTTACTTTAGATATATCTGTTTATTATATTGAAGCACCATGACGGTTTCTTAAGTGGCTAATGGTGATGACTTGGTCTGAGCTGAGTTGAGCATGATGTCTCAATTTTGAATTGCATCTGGGGCTACCCTTTTTGGTTTTGGAAGTATGTTTTCTTTAACTTGGTACATCTGGTCCTTTCATATTTTGTCAAAAGCTAGTGCTAAACTTTTTATTCTTGTGCATGTTTTAACGTATTGGTATTTCTTACATGTTGTGCGATGTTATATTAAGGGATTCAAGTAATTTATTTTAACATATTTTCATATTCTGATTCAGGCTTGCCCATACCTGTTTCAACAAGTGTGTTGAGAAGAGGTAGTGGTTCCTTTTTCTTTATTTCCTTTTTATGATTTACAGTCTAATGGATTCAGCATACACTGTATCTTGGTCTACTTAATTGCTATCATGTTCATATATCTTGTTGTTTCCAGTGTTGTGTTAGAAACTATTGAACATTTGATTTTATTTTTTCCATTTTTTTATCACAAGTATGAAAGTGTAACTTTAAGCTTTATTTTTCTAGGTACAAGGAAGCTGAGCTAAACATGGGTGAAAATAGCTGCATCGATCGTTGTGTTTCAAAATATTGGCATGTAGGTCATTTATACTTTTTTCCTGATGTTTTTAGCTCCATTTTGAAATTTGATATATCAAAAGGAGGCATGCATGGCATAATAGTTGCACTTTCGCACCAGCAAACCATTACACAGCTTTATTATTCATTTGTCAAGACATCTGGGATGTTTGGTTTTCATTCCCGTGTTATGGCAAAAATCTAGTTGATGACTTACGAATCTTTTAGAATTTTTGCTTCTGAATGATGTAACCTAAAAGTAAAAATGTAATATAACGAGAGGATTTCCATGACTGAGATAATAATATCACTAAAGTTGAAGCCAAAGAGTTGTCGATGTTTTGATTGAGTATTGGATAAGTGCCCGTCAGGTTCATCTTTACCAGCGGTATGCGAGTGCTTGATTGTTAGGTTGTTTCCCTCTTTTGAATGCTATTCTGGCCCTTTCTTTCTATTTTAACTGGAAGTATCTCCCACCATTTTTCCTAGTCTTAAGCTTTTGCTTGAAACTGCTTAGTTTTATCCTCTCAAATTTCCTTGTATATCTGCAGTTCAATATCCTCGCTGGTATTTTTCTTTTAGAGGACCCTCCACCTGTTTTACTTTTCAAAAACAATGAAATCTTTCGCCGGTTTTGTCTACTTTATATCTTATCTTCAATGTTATGACTTATGCCTAGCTTTTAATACCTATTCTAAAAAAATTAAATAATTCTTTATACATATACTTTTGTGTGTGTGTATTCCTATCTTTTTAATTAAGAGACGCAGAATTGTAGTGCTGTTAGTTGTGTTTAGTCTTATTGGTGATGGATAGGGAATTGATACTGTTCAATGATGAATTACAATATAAATGATTCAATTTGACAGATGAATAATCTTTTTTTCATATATCTCAGGGGACTAATCTGATTGGTCAGCTACTTGGTACTGGTAGACCTCCAATGTGAATTTCCAAAGAAGTTGTCAAGCTAAGATGAGGAATTATGGTTTTTTACTTATTAAATACAATTAGTTGGCTGCCAGGGGGAAATTGGTAAGCGAGATTTGTCAAAGTTCCATTTAGTTTGTTGTTAAAGGGAGAATGCCAGGAATTATTTCCTATATAACCAGCAGAGAAATGCAAGTTAAAAATTGTCCTTCTTTTGAAAATGTTTCTTTGGAAATTGTCAAAATTTTGTGGCAATGTTACATATCAGATATGCAAACGATTATAATAATTGGTGTTACTGTCCAGCAATAAATTGAATGGTATGCCGACTTGCTTTATTGGTTGATCAGTCTGTCTTTGGGCTGTCGCAGTAAATTATTTGTAAATCCCTTATTAGCGTGGAAAGACTTATGTTTGTGTTATGTATTCAGCATTAAGAATTATTTGATGGAAATTCTCAACATGTCTTGACTGGCAATTCTAAAGTGTTTTCACTGAAGGAAGCAAAGCAGATGTGATGATCTTCAGTTTATGATTAACAGAATACTGGTGCCTGGTGGGGTTGATTACTTGATTGAAGAAATGTAAAACATATAATCTAAATGTCACCTTAAGAAAAAGATGGACCAAAAAGGAAAGCGAGCACTTCTATTGACGGGTTGGGTAGAAGGTGATGATGGCGTGTGAATTAAGTAGTGCTATCCCTATTTAAATGTCAAAGGCCTCCCACTAAAAAAAGAGAGTATACTCTTTTGTGCAGAAGTAATAAGGGTGAGTGCCACTGGGACCATTAGAGATTGTAATTGAGAGAGATTCACGATGTTGATCAACTAAATAAGGAAAAAAATAATTCGGTGGTTCTGGGCACTGTCACGTTGTCTCAAATCAGTAACATCTCTTTATTTTAGTGGTATTTCACGGACCACCGGTTGTAGTTCTAGGCTCACCAAAATAGGGAGATGTGATTGACTTGAGACACCACGTGACGGTGTCCCAAAACCACTTAAATAAGACAATTCTAGACCGTATATACATACTGTATAAGTATATTTTTCTGTACTCTTTCTGTTCCTCCAAGTAGAGTCGCATCATTAAATATACAACATTGTCTACGGAATTCCTGCACAACAGAAATCGTTTAACTAGAATTTGCTAGTATTTTTTCAGATAGAAAAAAGATACTACCTGCTCGTTAAGAGCTCACTTGTGTAACTAAGATGGTTGTTTCTATTTATTGTGATATTGCTATTCTTTTTACAAAACGAAGTCCACTTACAATAATCTTAATCTTGTTATGTATCCTGTTTCAGTTGTAAATATAATTAATACATGAGTTTGAATAGAATTATAAAAGATTTTCATGTATTACGTATTTTTTTAAAAGTATTATTATTAATACTTATCTCGGTAATTAAAAAATTAAGGTAAATATTTGTAATATAGATTATATTTTTATGTATTATAACACACACACACACACATATATATATATATATATAAATTATTGGAAATAGCGGAGACGGGAACGGGATAGAGGAGCAGGGATAATAAAATAATCATTACTGTTATGAAAGACGCTACTTAAAAATAATAAGGAAACAGAGAAATGGGTCAAGAATTCTAGAATATTCAAATGGCAGTGGTTTGCGTTCGATTTGGCACAAATATAAAAGAAAGGAAGTGAACCCAAACCACTTGCCCAATTGCTTGCCAAACTATTTTGTCTGGTACAATCTCACCTTGTCCAAAAAAATGGTTCCAAAACCAGTCACCTGGTTTGGGCCTATTTTACTTTTTTAAAGAATATGAATTCAAACAGTAATCAACTCAAATAATTTAGGTTATATTTATTTATAAAAAATATACTTGGAATTGCATTATTTGTATTAATTTAATACTATTTTGAACTGTTTTATCTCATAGTTGGAGATTCATAGTTTTTTAAATAGTCCTATGGACTATTTTTTTTTATCTTCCCTAATACACTTAGCAAACGGGCTGGGCTATAGGTAAGCTTAGCCAAATTTGGGTTTTGTCAAAACGACAGGTTTTTGTGGGCTGAAAAGAAGAGGACTGTGGCCAGGGTTGGGCCAAGCGAGGCCAACCCGCGGGCTAACTTGTCGAAAACAACCAAATTGTCGGAGAGTAGCCTTGGCTTCATCCATCAATCTCAACACCTAGAATAATACACCAAACTAATTAAGCATCCAAAACATAATCAACAAATGTTTATTCATTCAGAATAATAGAATATACATTTCTATAATCATCTTAACCCGAAACTTCTACAACTATAAAACAATTAAAATACTAGTATTATACTAAGATATAGACGGGAATAACAAAACATTGGAGAAATAAGAACCTTCAAGAATCAGGGATCTAAGCACTTCATCACTAATTCACTAGGTCCTGAAGGAAGCATCTGTACAACTAAAGGGATATAAAGATCTACACACAGAGAGAAAGAGAGAGAGAGAGAGAGAGAGAGAGAACAACAATTGAGACTTCATATTGGAAACTATATTTCCAATAATCACATGAATTCCTCCTTTTGAGAATTCATCAAATTTACAATTCCTCTACCCATTCTCGATTTGTCGCTTCAAGCACGCTAAAACTTCTCATTCGTAATCCCCCATCTCAACAGTTGCAAATGCAGCCCCTCTATTGGAGTTCAGTGCCCACATAGGGATTAAATTCTAAATTCCGAAGGCACCTGTTTCTCTGTGTTTACCACATATGGCGACGATTTAAGGGTTTATGGCAACAGGACATATCATCGTCATAACCCTACAGAAAATAGGGACTATAGTGACGGTATGTCTCGTCACCATATATCCTAAAACAGTCGTCATAGGTGGTAGACACAGAGAAACTGGCGGCTTCAAGAACAGAGGATCTGGCACTGCCCACATAGCAACTTATGTAGCTGGCTTTGGCAAAAATGACTACTGTAGCCCTATATTATCCATAATTTATAATTGATGCCCACAACTTTATGAATAAGGAGTATCTGTTATCATATTGGAATAACAAGTTATCTTAACTCAGTTAATTTGAGTACTTGCAAAAGTAACTTGGAGGTCTCGTGTTCAACATTTCACAAAATTATTATTTTGTTAAAAAAAAAAATTATACTAGCTGCGTGACGCCCCTAAATCTGAGCCTACACGGCCCAATTTGAGACGCCAAAAATACACGATAACTATTACAAAATAGCACATAGTGCAAAAATACGGAACTTAATAATACACAACTAAGTCTTTACTATTATTGCCACAATATTTTATATCATATGAAGACTACTACAACTATTATTCGGACAATCACTCTATTCCCCGACTAGACCCAGCTACTATCTCATTTCCTGAAAAACAATAAAACAAACAAAATGGTGAGTTCAAATAGCACAGTAAAAAATTATCATGACTAAGATAACAATGAGTAAATTATTGTCATCCTTCAACAGTTGAGTTCTTGATAGAATATAATAAACAACAAGTTTTAAATCAATAATAGCAGCGGAATGAGCAATCCATTAGAATAATCATGAAGACTATGATGTCCACTAGCTTCTTTTTTTCATAAAAACATCATCAACTTTTATCATCTGAAACATCACTAGTCATGATCATACCAACAATAGTTCTTCTTTGCCCCAGGCCAAAGAGAACATTCACCACGTGCCCTAAAAAACACTCAACAATTATATCGCATTTATCCTATCATCTGTGCCTCATGACACCGATATTCACAGCAGCTTGATTCTTGATGATTAGAATAACAACAGAGATATAAATGATGAATAGAATAACAGGATACTTTGTCCTGAGTCAAATAATGTTCAAACTGTCAACATGATGTGGGCTCAAATTCAAGAATGATATTCAAAATCCACATGTCAAAATAACAGTTAAAGTTCAATAGAAAGGTTCAGAAAAATAGGAAGATTCAAATAAAATAATATTAGATGAAGCGCAAATTATTAAGGAACATATAACAATTTCAGTCATTTTACCGAACGATACTTACAATAGTAAGTTTAAGAGTATTAAAAAAAATGATATCCCTTACCTTAACACGTAACTAGCTATTGATAAAAATGAGGTTAATCAACACACACACACACACACACACACACACACACACACACACACACACACACATATATATATTAAATTAGTAACTACCATACATAAATTTCATGTTGTATACCAACTCGTATGAAATCATCAAAAGTGATTTGATAGAAAAATTTATGTTAATAAAGTATAATAACTTCAAAATAGTTTTCTTTTTGAAAATAATATTTCAAAAGAATCTTTAAGAGAAAATTTTTCAAAATGAATCTTCTAAATGAATAGTCTTCTGAAGGAAGATTTATAAACACCGTGTGATATGTGTGGTTACTTGACTAACTATTATGAAAAGACTTACTTGAACAATATTTGTACTTTTACAAATCTTCACAAATACACCCGATAGCTTAAGTACACTTAGAGAGAACTTACACAAAGTAACATTTAGATAGTGAAAGAAAAAATAAGTAAAGAAGTTTATAAAAAATTCTTAAGTTAAGGTCTCTATTTATAGCCAAAAATCTTATCATAAACCAAGATTTTCTAATTTAATCCAAACCGTATATTTCAAGATAATGTTTAATCCATACCACACATTTTATCTTTTAAGATTTCTTTAATCTAAACCATTCATTTAAGTATCATCTTTAATCTACATCGTTAATTTCAAATTCTATAATTATTACATTATCTTTAATCTATACCATTCATTTCAGATTTTCTTTAATCTATACCATTCACTTAATAAAATAATTAGCTTTATATAAAAAATAACTAACTTTATATATAAAACAACTAACTTTATATATAAAACAATTAACTTTATATATAAATTAATTAATTTTATATATATAACAAATAACTTTATATAATATATCATAATAAAACAATTTACTTTACATAAAGTAAATAACTTTATATAATTTATTATAATAAAATAAATAACTTTATCAATTTAATTATTCAACAATAATTCATAATTATTCATTATTATGACTAATTGTTGCAAATTTAATGTAGTAGGATTTCTGAGTTAGATACTCACAATACAAGCAAAAATATCAACTCATAATGGAATACAAAAGTTAAATCAACATCATAATATATATAAAGTTAGTTGTTATATATATAAAGTTAATTATTTTATTAAATGAATGGTATAAATTAAAGAAAATTTGAAATGAATGGTATAGATTAAAGATAATGTAAGAATTATAGAATTTAAAATGAACGATGTAGATTAAAGATGATCTTTAAATGAATGATTTAGATTAAAGAAATCTTGAAAGATAAAATGTGTGGTATGAATTAAACGTTATCTTGAAATATACGGTTTGGATTAAATTAGAAAATCTTGGTTTATGATAAGATATGTGGCTATAAATAGAGGCATTAACTTAAGGATTTTTCATAAACTTTCTTACTTATTCTTTCTTTCACTCTCTAAATATTACTTTGTGTAAGCTCTCTAATTGTGTTTAAGCTATTGGGTTTATTTGTGAAGATCTATAAGACTACAAAAATTGTTCAAATTGATCAACCCCATTTTTATCAATATTCAGTCACACGTTAAGGTAAAAGATATCATTTTCTTTCATACTCTTAACCATACTACGATAAGTGATATCATTTTCTTTCATACTCTTAAAATTACTATGGTAAGTATTGTTCGGTAAAATTCCTGAAATTTTTATATGTTCCTTAATAGTTTGCGCTTCATCTAATATCATTTTATTTGAACCTTCCTATATTTTTGAACCTTTCTATTGAACTTTAACCGCTATTTTGAACTGTGAATCTTGAACATCATTCTTGAATTTGAGTCCACATCATGTTGATAATTTGGATATTATTTGACTCGGGACAAAGTATCATGTTATTCTATTCATCATTTATATCTCTGTTGTTATTCTAATTATCAAGAATCAAGCTGTTCTGAATATCTGTGGCCTATGGCACAAATGATAGGATAAATGTGATATAATTGTTATGTGTCTTTTAGGGCACGTGGTGAATGTTCTTGTGACGCCCCCAAATTCGGGTCCCTTGAACCACGGGTCTGGTGCCCACGTTACTATCTTACCCTGTCATCACATCCATTCATTCTGAATAAAAATAACTTAATTTACATTAATACATCGTTATCCCAGGTTCTACATACCTTTATACATACACATAACCGTACCTGTCATATTACAAATATAATATAAACAATACACAATAGTCTTCTAGCTAATTCTTCACTGTTTGCTAGCCTTTCCCTTTCCCTTGTCAATACCTGACCCCTCGGTCTGCTCAGGCTTAGCTGAAATATCATGTTTAAAAACAAGAGTGAGCATAAAACAGCTCAGCAAGTACATAAATAAATGATGATATGATATTTTGGAAAAATGAATGAAAAACATTTACAATCGTATGAATCGTTTATAATAAACTGAATCATTTACAATGAGCTGGATCCTTTTCAATAACAATTTAATGAGTGAACATGAGAAACATGTCATAACTTTACATGAATAACTGAAACATGACTTGCTTGCTGGTACGATCACAAGACCAAGAACTCGTTAAGAACAATACCAACCATCAAGACTGATATTGCCCAAGTTAGTCATAAGATTGCTGTTCAAAATTAGATGTGTACTTTGGGTGATTAGCCCATCGTACATTTATATTGTGCACAACATAAACATCTAGCGACGCAATCACGTCATAAAGTATAATTGCTTATCATTTAATCCCCTTTGTATCAGGGTTGTTTTGTTACAGCATATCATAGAATCAGCACCACAGCAATGTGGATTGGAGCATTTAATAATAAATATCTGATTACAACATGAATCATCATCTGTGTCTAGCCGGAATCAAGATTGGCATCGACCTTTTCAAAACAGTTCAATAATGAATGAACTTTACATGTTTATGTGAGTGCGGAACATGAATAACTATTCAATGAACTATGAATGGAAGTTCAGTTAAAAGACTTGTTTGTATCCTCGTCTATCACAACTGATAAAATATTATCCTGTTTATAACCTACATGACCATAATATTGATTCATGCATTAGTTACATACATATGCATGCCATAACTTACTAAACAAGCTACCATTTAGCTTAACATAACACTAATCATATAACACATTGTTTACATAAGCCTTAACATCTACCACATTGATCATTTTTATCAAATTATGGCTTACATACATGTTTATATCATTTAATATCAAAACATTGCATTTTGAAAACAAAATAAAATATTTTTAAAATTTTAGTACATGGCGCCCCGGCGCCATGTTTCCTTCTTAACACTGCGCTGGCCGCGAGATTGGCTCGGCCAGACCGCGCCCCGGCTTGCTCTGCTTTCGTCCCGGCGAGGTCTTCCCAGCACCACTGCGCCCCGGCACAGTTCCACGAGTAAAATACTGCGCCCCGGCGCAGTACTGGTTTTTCTGGAAAAAAAATTCTTTGCAAAATCCTTTCTATCTTTGGCCCTAATTTGATTCCCTATGTTCCAACACTCCACATAGCACACATGGAATGTATTTAACTTGCATGGGCCTTCAAAACATTTAAAAAATCATGATTTGGCCTTATTTTTTCAAAGATTTCGTTTTGGACGTCGGCGAACGTTTTAAAACGTTTAAAATGGACAATTGTCACCATACGAATCAAATGACTTCCAATTCGATTCTAACACGTGTATATACATTAAACTTACATGTTTGGCTTCGTTTGACCTTCAATCACACAAAATGGCCAAAATTACACATTGCTTGCATTATACCAACTTTGTAAAAACTTCATTCATAAACCAACTTTGGATTCTTGCACACCATGCACATATATGTCAACACATACTCATTTAGCAACTTTGTGTGCATGTATAGCTTCTACATGTACCTTCCAAAATACTTTACAGATTATGATTCGGTTTAAACACAAATTCTAGCCTAATATTGCAACCTTTCCATAATAAGTTATATTTTTAAGCCTTCCATGCATCTACTAAGCTTATAGGCAATAATTAACACATGTATTCCACATGATCATCACCTTCAACTAGGGTTTCATCATTTCTAACCATATATAACACATAATCATCCATGAATCATGCTTTCCAACTTTGAAACTGTAATATTCCAGATATTTTCAAGATTTTAAATAATATCTTAATTGATTTTATTAAAGGTTAATGTTTAAAACCTAGAATGTGAGAAGTAAGATATGTAGAAAATGGGTAAACATTTTTTTTTAACATAAATTATTTGTTAAAAATTAAATGATGTAGGTAGAGAATTTATTAAAGAAATAAATTCAATTGAGAAGTGAAGGTGAATATATTAATATTTATATATATACACCTATAGTTGAGTTTGTTAGACAAACAAGATGATGTGTGAAGTAAATTAAGTACTCAATAAAAACTAATGAATTAATTAGTTTAAGTATGGACTAAAAAAGAAAGTCATGTAATATAATTAATTGAATTAATTATATAAGTTATGAATTAAAGTTATGAGTAACAAGTAGGGACGTGGAATATTGCCTAGAAGGACAATATTAAGAAGTTAATTAATTAAGTAAATTACTTAATTAATAAGATATTATAGATGTTAGCCCAATATGAGAATATTTACATGAAGAGGGTAAGTAAATAAGAGAGCCCAATAAAAAGTAAGTTATGTAGCCCAAACCATTAAAAGTCAAAAGATGGTCAATGGTTGGGAGAAGCATTTCAAGTATTGATTGAGTGTAGAGAATTAACTAGTGTATGGTTAATTGAATAACCCTAGTTGGTAGACAAGAGAGAGCATTAACCAATCATTGGTTAAATTGCTAGGTAAATAAAAGTGGTGTTGAAAATTAACTATGGATGGGTTAATTTAAGTAACCCAACGTGGTAGAATTAATTATAGCAAATCTAATTGGATTATATTATAAGTCCAATTGAGGTATTAAACTAGGTCAAATTAATTAACCTAGTAGTCTATGTAATTTAATTTAAACATTGATTCATGTAATAATTAAGCAAGCACAATGCTTGTTTTAATTAAATGTAACATATGGTATTTGTTATTAGCCCAATGTAATAATTAAATTGAGCCCAAATAAATGTAATATATGAGCCCAATAGAAATATTAATTTGATCCAATGTGGAGCCCAAACTAAGTCAAAGAGTTGGTCAACAATTATATATATGGGTATATATATATATAGATGTATATATGTATATAAAAGAAGGAAAAAATAAATGAAAATTGAGGCCAAAAAGGGCCAAATGGGGGGCCCCACTTGGGGTGGAAACTTGCTTTCATGTTGCTTATTTTATACACAATGTGTAGCTTCACTCCATCTCCAAATTAAATTACAAGCAACATGTCAATCAAGTAGTCAATCCAAGTAGTCATTCAAAGAAATAGTAAACATGCTTAGGATCACTAATTAACTAGTGTGGGTTGATTAGTAGCTTAATTGGGAGGATCCTAGAGTTCTATAAATAGGAATCACCAACACATGAGCAATGTTGGTCATTTCTATGCTTGGTGGTATTTTTAGAGAGAGGAAGAAATCCTAGAGAGAAGGGAGAGCATTGTTGGAGATTTCCATAAAGGAAAATTGCTAGAGGATAGTCAATGAGGAGGCACAAGCTTAGCTCATATCAAGAGGAAGAAGATCATCCATGTCTAAGAGGTTAAAAAGTATTCTAAACCTTTTTAATTTCATTTTTGTTGTTTAAATAAGTTTTAAACGGTTAAAATATATTTTTAACCGATCAAAACTTATTTTGATGGTCTAGAAGTCTTTAACTATGTAATATATATATATTCATAGTTTGATAAGTTTATATCATGATTTGGTATGTGTATTTTGCATAAAAAGGTAAGAAATGTTCATATCGAACTTTACCGGTAAAAACCTAAGTAGCTATGTGCTATTTAATGTTGTAGATTTAAATGTACAAGTTGGAAAATTTATTTCTATGGCTATAAAGTTTCATATACGAGTTTTTAAGAAAACCCAACTTGAAACTTTCAAAAATATTGAATAACGAAGAAGTTATGGCGTTTACCGCAAAATAGGGCGTTTTTAAACCATAAGTGGTTCGATCCGTAATTTTCGTGTAAAACGTTTTCAAAAATGCGATCGAACCATGAAATATTGTAAAACAAGAAGTTAGAAACACATCAACACTGATTTGGTGTTATTTGGATGTGTAGATTTCATTTTATTAAGGTTTGATCAAAAAGTATCAAAACTGTCAAAAAAATCAAAAATGTGCAACATACTGCAGTACAGCGCCGGGGCGCCTTCTGCAGTATAAAACACTGCGCCGCGGCGCAGTGTACTGTTCCCAGAAAAAATAATAAATCCGAACCGGGTCGGGTCGGGTCGGATCGGGCCGGGTCAGCCGGGTCGGGTCGGGCCTGGTTCGGGTCAGAAAATGAAAAATGTTCCAAAAATCATTTTGGTATTTTTGGACTTAATAAATATATTTTTAAAGTTGTAGATAATTGATTTTATAATTAAAAGTGAATAAATATTATTATTGAATTAATAATATAATAAAGTTAATAAAATATTATTAAATAAATAATAATATTAGAAAATTATTAAAATATTATTAAAGGAATAATAATATTATAAAGTCAATAAAATATTATTAAATGGTTAATAATATTAATAAGTGATTAAAATATTATTAAATGAGTAATAATATTAATAAGTGAGTAAAATATTATTAAATCATTAATAATATTAATAAGTGATTAAAATTTATTAAATGGTTAATAATATTAATAAGTGAGTAAAATATTATTAAATCATTAATAATATTAATATGTGAGTAAAATATTATTAAATGGTTAATAATATTAATAAGTGATTAAAATATTATTAAATGGTTAATAATATTAATAAGTGATTAAAATATTATTAAATGGTTAATAATATTAATATGTGAGTAAAATATTATTAAATGGTTAATAATATTAATAAGTGATTAAAATATTATTAAATGAGTAATAATATTAATAAGTGAGTAAAATATTATTAAATGATTAATAATATTAATAAGTGATTAAAATATTATTAAATGGTTAATAATATTAATATGTGAGTAAAATATTATTAAATGGTTAATAATATTAATAAGTGATTAAAATATTATTAAATAGTTAATAATATTAATAAGTGATTAAAATATTATTAAATGGTTAATAATATTAATAAGTGATTAAAATATTATTAAATGGTTAATAATATTAATATGTGAGTAAAATATTATTAAATGGTTAATAATATTAATAAGTGATTAAAATATTATTAAATGCGTAATAATATTAATAAGTGAGTAAAATATTATTAAATGATTAATAATATTAATAAGTGAGTAAAATATTATTAAATGATTAATAATATTAATAAGAGATTAAAATATTATTAAATGGTTAATAATATTTGAACGTAGTTGTATATTATCAAAGGTTGATAATATTTTTATGTATTTGGTACATTATTAAATGTCCGAATCATTAAGTTATGTAAAAGAATGATGTTTAATTAAATTAAACCGAGGTAAATAGTCCATTTGTGACTACTTTAGACAACTTATTGAAAGTGGGTTGTACGATGAACGTATAGTGAATGCGTAAGTTGGTTAAGTATACCCGACATGTCTAACTAGGGTTGGGCTAGGGTTTTGTCCGGAAACTTAAGGGTTTGTATGACGAACATCTTAAGAGTTAATAATTTAAAGTTAGAGTCCTAAATAAAGACTAAGTAATAGTCATTGCATCTAATGATTATGTTAATTTCCTATATAAATTGTAGGTTGAACGAAAGACGCAAATAAGCGTAACTGGTAGAAGCGAACCAGGCAAGTTTTTCAGAACTTGCTCCTATGTGGATTAACATGCTGCCATGTGATATTTAATTGTTGATAAAATAATCTAATGATGATCTTGTGATATGTGAAACGCATGAAGTATGATTATATAAAAAATATGTACAAGAATGAAGCAGGATTTGCTAAATGCTAGTTGGTTATTGTATGAAATGCCTGAGAAGCATGATGTAAGTATAAAATGCATAGTATGTTTAAAATATGAAGCATGCAATGTGTTATGTGAAACTGTTAAACTTGCTGAGCCGTCGTGCTCACTCTTGCCTAAACCAACATTTTCAGATAGTGCAAATCATTTGAAGTTCTCGATAAAGATCAAGGAACAGGAAAGCATATTACTTTCACTGAAGATCTAAATATTTGTTGTAGATATTAGTCCGAATTGGACAGGTAAATGATTGTGTAGTGTAAGACTTTAGTTGGTATGTTATATGAGTGTTAAATACACAAGTTGATTGTAATAGAATGTCGTATCATGTATGATATTAAGACATACTAGGAATGTATAAAGATTTCGATTCTGGAATAGAAAGAGATGTTGTAAAATTGTAAATAAATGGTTATTTATCAATTATAATATTGTTGTAATTCATGAACAATAAGGAAAAGGTTGTACTCGTGTTGAACCGAATCCGAGGTTCAAAGAACCCGGATTTGGGGTCGTCACAGAAACTACACATGAATAGTGTACCACCTTTGTCTAGCCAACTTATGCTTAGGGTTTCATAACAATTCAACCATATTGCACATAAAGCACATAATCATCACATATATCACCAAGATACATCCATGGTGTAACGCCCCGAGATCCCACCTTCCTTAATTAAGTCCGATTATATCTGGATTACATAATCATTATTTTAAAACCTTATTAACCGGGATCCCGTGCGTTGAACTTTAACCTTTGACCTTTAAAATCGTTCTGTTGACCTTAAATTCGGTCCATATTATTTTTTTTAAAACTTATTTAACTTGCATTTCTTAAACCTGTCTCAGGATCGCAACATTCAATTACCAAACATTAGAACTCAGGTCAAACATTTATTAATTTTGACCTATACTATTACATTTCATAATCCGATATAGTTTAGGAGCTATATAATCTGTAAATAAAATTTTGCCATGAATTATTCAACATGGCCCTGATTACATACCTGTTTTGCACCTGATCCTGTGCACATATACCTGTATACATACATCTGCGTCATACCTGTTCTTGGTTACTTATAGCTATAACATGCATGTACGAGTGTATTACATGTCAAACTCGACTAACCATAATACATCCATCTATAACCTTTACATCTCCTAACTGGATAATACATACATACACTTTCATTATTATGAATTTACAAATCATTTATCCTTTAGCACTATTACGGTTTATATTTACATCATTTTTGGCATCAACATATCATGTATATATGTAACACATTGTCTTCTTGCTTCTTCATGTATTCACGTTCTTTACCTTAGCATAACCGGAACCTCCGGTCTTCTTGTATCGTACCTGAAATGTTAGTTTATAACAAGAATGAGCATAAAGTTCAGCAAGTAATTCAGATAACATCTTTCATGCTCAGATTTTATAATATGCGTCATGCTTCCTTTACCTTAATATACAATGCTTAATGTCACGTAATTCATTTAGCACTTAACCACATAATTGCACGTAAGGCACATTCAACTCATATGCTATAACGTAGCTCACATAAAATATCTATTGTACTTAAGTCTGAAAAACTTGTCTGTTTAGCCTTTGTTTACTGCGTAGCTTGGCCTCATCAATCATTTCTTGCCTCGGTTACTAGTCCGAACTTCATCTGTAAACATACAATCTACATTCATCATTATACGATCATAAACTCATATGACTTATCAAACTTAGATCATAATCGCTTGACCATTAATCTCTAATCACATTACATTTGATGTATTAAAACCCATGTAGGTTAGTAATACATCCCACATTGTTCCCTGACCTTTTCATAACTTAAATCATGCTTTGGCTTAACTTTAGGCATGTTACACTATGTCATTTATCGTTTCATTATACCTTGACATCCTTTAAATAACCCATTCTTATCAATTTAGGGTTTATATAACCCATTCTTATCATTCCATATCAAAATATAGCTTTTTGGAAGTTTAAAAAAATTTCAAATGAACAGTAACTTCGCCCCGGCGCCGCCAGAGCTCGCTGGTCGCGCATTCTTCTCAGTCGATGAACAATACATTGCGACCCCAGCGCAATGTTTAGTACAAAACATGGCGCCGGGGCGCAGTGTTTAGATTCTGAAATCTGATTTTTGCACTACCTTTGTCGATTTTTAATGCCTTCATCTTAATTCCAATTGAGCTTAAATTTGGACCACATCTAGACCTCACTACCTAGTATTTTACAAAAATACTACTTGCCTCATTTGGCTTCTTAAAGGTAGAGATACACTAGCCCTTAGGAGGGCTGTTCAACACATTTTCAGACTTAGAATATTTTCAACTTCAAAACTAACTTTTTACCAACTTTGTGATTTTTGGCCAAAAGCTTTAAAACTCAATTCTAACATTTGACATAGTTCACTTAGGTCATAAATGACATGTCCCAACTTTTAAAACCATAAAATTTTGCACGAGGCGAGAATTGTCCGTAAAAGTCCGTTTTGATTCGAAACGATCGTTTTCGATCGTTCGAATCGCCCTTTTTGCTCAAATTCAAATCCGTTGATTATCAAATCGACTCTAACATATGTATGAACATGAAAATGACTCATTTCACTTCATTTCAACTTTAAACTCTTAAAATTGCCAAAAATCACACCTTGGTTGGATTTTCATCAAAACTTCCAAACTTTTCATGAATTTCTCATTTCCAAATCTTAGGCTATTCTTGGCCCCTTAATACAAAACTTGATTCTAACTTAACATATAACACATATAGCATACAATTGACTTGCATGAGCCTTTAAAATGTTTATAACTTTTTATTTGAATTCATTTTTTCCAAAATAACTCGTTTTAGGTGTCGGCGAACGTTTTTAAACATGTAAAATCCTCAATTGTCGCCATAGACGCCAAATGACTTCCAATTCAACTCAAACACACGTATTTACATACAACTTAGCTATTTGGTCTCATTTGATATCCAATTACCCATAATGGCCAAAATTCATACATGAATGGCATTTTACAAACTTTGTACATTCCAACCTTAGACTCAATTTAATATCTTAAATTCAACACTCCACATAGGCTATCGCATATACATTTTACAGCTTTATAAGTCTATATCACTTCTATATGCACGTTCCAATGCACTTTACAGATTATTACGTAGTCTATAGCCTAATATTCAAACTTTTCCACACATGTCATGCTTTTACACCATTTATGAACTTTGGAGGATATCTAGCATAAAAATATACATAATTTTTATATGTTCAACACCTTTATTTAGGATTTCATCAATTCCAACAATAATTAACACATGATCCTCCATAAATCATGCTTTCTAGTTTTGAATTTAGACATAAATAGTACACCACCTTTGCTACACAACTTTCATGCTTAGGGTTTTATCATCTACCAATCAAATAGCATGTAACCTCACATAAATCCCAAAATCAAGCCATGTATCCCAAAGATACATGCATGACTACCCTTGTTCTTAAATTTAAACACATGAACATCAAAGTTTATGGCTTGAACATGTTTTTACCTTCATGTAGCTTTCTTCTCTTCATGCAATAAGGCTTGCTAGAGCTTAAATCTTCACTTTGATTGCTAGTTCTCCATCTCTTGATCATTTTCTAGCAATTTTCTTCAACTTCCATGGAACCCTAGTTCTTCCTTCCCTTTTTCTCTCTTTTCTCTCTTTTGCTAGTTTCCTTCGAATGAAATGAATAGAACAAGGCTGGATATACGTAGAACATATACATATATAGATTGCAAATATGTTTACTAGCAATTAACCACCCTTGGTTAACTTAACTATGTATGGTTAACGTCAAATTAGACAACTCACATTATTACACAAGGGTATAATTGTTATTTCACCAACATAGGACACAATTGTCATTCCTTACATTGCCAAGGGCACTATAGTCATTAGCCACAATTCTAGGAAATTTTAATTCCTTATATTTCATAAATTGCTCATTCATTAACCAATTCAAGTCCATTTTAATCCAAACTTGTTTCATTATGTTTGAATTTTAATCTTGCATCAAATATTCCATATCTTGCTTGTCCCATATCACTTGTCACACTTTGAATATCAAATTTCATGAATAAAAAATAATTCACCATAAATTGCAAATTTTGCATAATATGTTATCCTCAATTTCCTACGAACCAATTCGGTTTCACATTCAATCAATTTCAATTTTTGATATCTCTAATAGTCGACTTGCTCATCTTTCCCTCAACCGCTTCCTCAAAAAGCGAACTACGCTCGGATTACCAAAATCCATCATTATTTAACCTTATAAACTCATAAATCCTTTATTACGACTTTTATGTCCTTTTACTTGTTTTCTTCACTCACATAAACCAATTCTTAACATACTTAAAATCTACGTTCCTTATACTCCTATTTAAGAGCATTACCTTTTTGTCTTTACACCTCATATCACGATTATCTTATTTCCATCATTTAATATTAATTTCCTCAACAAATCCACATATTCATATATTAAAACTTAATATTCCATAAATCCTTAATAAACCAATTTAATTATACGATTTCTTATTCTCTGCACATACATACAATGTTCTACCTTGTCATTCTCATACCTTTGCCTCTCCAGGCCCATTCATTTACCTTGCTATTACCATTCGTAACTAAAACCTCAATTCACATATACATTCCTTCTTTCCATCATTCTATACATTAATCCTTATTTCTTTATCAAAATAAATACATACATCCAACCTACCACATAGGTCATATTGACACATTGATCACATAACAAATCATATTTAATTATTCTTTTATACATTCTGTCATTTAAATTAGGTTTTATCTGATAATCTTTACTTAATCAACCATAATCCTCATTTGAAAATCTTGTAAAATGCTGGGGTGTCATACATGGCTTCATCATTCCTTACATTTAAACACATAAACAACAAGTTTCATAGCTTGAACATTATTTATACCTTCTTTTTGCTACTCTTCTCCTTGCTAGGAACTTTGTGAGTGTTGGATGATCCACCTTTAGTAACTTCTTCACTTGTCTTGAGTTATTTCCTTGAATCTCTTACAATTTCTTAGCAACCCTAGACTTACTTCTCTCTTTTCTCTCTTATAAGCTCACTTTGCTGGAAAATGAAATGAACACTTGCTACATACGTATGATACACATATATGTGCTATAGTAATCTTCCAACACTTAACCATGGATAGTTAAGTTAACTCAAACTTGGTTAAGGTTAAACAAGTCATTTTCCATCCTTAAATAAGGGTATAATGGACTTTGAACCAACTTAGGACACAAATGTTATTTTCCAAATTGATAAGGGTAATAGGGTCATTATCCATAATTTTTAGGAAATTTTAATTCCCAAAAATCCATACATTGCTCAAATTTGATCCAATTCAAATCCTTTTTGATCCAAACTTATTTCATTAAGCTTAAAATTAAATTCCACAATTAAATACTCTATGCATGGCTTGTCCCAAAACACTTATCACATTCGAACATTTAATTTCTATTAATAACTTATTAATTTACAATATTCCAAGTTCGCATATCATTACAGTTCTTTTTAGCCTGAGGCAAAGAAGAACTGTTGTTGGTATGATCATGACCAACAGTATTTCAGTTGATAAAAGTTGATATTTTTACGAAAAAGAGAAGCTAGTGGACATCATAGTTTACATGATTCTTCTAATGGATTGCTCATTCCGCTGCTATTATTAATCTAAAACTTGTTGTTTATTATATTCTATGAAGAACTCAACTGTTGAAGGCTAACGATAATTTACTCATTGTTACCTTAGTCATGATATTTCTTTACTGGGCTATTTGAGCTCACCCTTTCGTTTATTTTATTGTTCTTCAGGAAATGAGAGGGTAGGTGGGTCTAGCCGGAGAATGGAGTGAAGGTCCGAATGATAGTTGTAGTAGTTTTCACATGTTGTAAAATAGTGTGGCAATAATAGTGAAGACTTAGTTGTGTATTATTGAGTTCCGTATTTTTGTACTATGTACTATTTTGTAATAGTTATCGTGTATTTTTTGCGCCTCAAATTGGACTGTGTAGGCTCAAATTTGGGGGCGTCACAATTGGTATCCGAGCTTAAGATATGATCTTTATTGGAGATATGGGGTAGGAGGAGAGAGACGAATAGAATACGTCACTAGTGTGTCCTACATAAATTAATTTTTGTTATCTAATGAGTCGGCTTGAATGTGGGGACAAGAAGTGACGAGTCAGTTTGTTTAACTAACCTTTATTTTGGGACCGCAATTTAGAATGGCTTCCGAAAATTAAGAAATGAACTATCCAATGCTTGAGGCAAATGTAAACCAAGAAGCTACAAATAATCCTCCTACAGCTTCAGAAAATAATGTTGGTGATCATGAAAATTATAATGGTTTCTTTAGAAACTTTATGCAATTCATGCAAAATCAGGCGAGGGGAGCACCTACCGGTGAAAACGCTGATAATTTAAATATGGTCACTGTTAAGCAGTTTAAGAAGTTGGGACCACCTGAATTTTTCAGGAAGCCTAACCCACTCAATGAGGAAGCATGGCTAAAGTAGATGACAAAAATAGTTGATGTCCTACGATGTGTTGATGATCAAAAGGTTCCATTTTCCACCATTATGTTATGAGGTGAGGCAGTATCCATCATTCAGCACTCGAGATATCTTGGACATAATTTCAAGCGCTGTTTAACGAGAAGTACTTTTCAGAAAGTATTCGCCACATGAAGGAGGTGAAGTTCATTAAGCTGAAGCAAGGGAGGGAACATGACTGTCTCACGGTATAAGGCCAAGTTTGCCAAGTTATCCCGATTTGTGACCTATCTAGTGGACGACGAAGCACGAATGAGTCGTATGTTCTTGCGAGGTTTGAGAACCAAAATTCACAAACACCTTAGCTCTCATAAATTTTATTTATATTCAGATGTTGTGGATAAGGCTCAAAGGGTGGAGAAAAAAAAATAAAATATTGCAACCAATAGTCATAACCAGCAGAGAGAGAGAAATAACGACAACAATCACCGGAACGAGAAGCATAGAGGAGGAAATCAACACTTCGGTGGTAATCCCAGCTCAAATAACAGAAGAGGGGAATCAAGTGGGAACAACTTCAAGAGAAAGAGATTCCATAATGATTATGAAAGGGCACTGACATTAGCACCAGAACCAGCATCGGCACCAGTTTCAAGGGTATGAGATCGACCACTAGTAAGATGCTACAAATATGGTCAGGAGGGTCACATCAGACCAAACTGTACTCAGCAATCCAAGTTGTGTTACGGTTGTGGGAAAGAATGTCATATCGCTTGATTTTGTCCTATTATAAAATCAAGTCCAACTGTAATGATGGCTCCAAAAGCTAGCGCGGATAAGGAAAAATCTGTAGTTCAGGGGACAGCTTTTGTTGTGACATCCCAAATGACACAAATCCTGAACGAGGTGATAACCGGTAAGCTATTCATAAATTCTCGTGAAGTCTATGCCCTGTTAGATACTGGTTCTACCCACTCTATTATCTTACCTACACGTGCTCAACGATTAAACTTAACTCTTGAAAATTTAGACTTTGACTTATCAGTTGCAACCCCATTAGGAGAAATAGTTATTCCATCTATGGTATATAAATCTTGCTTAGTTCAAATCAACAACCTCATATTACCTATTGACCTTATTTATTTGGAAATGCATGAATTTGATGTGAATTTAAAAATTGATTGGTTAACTAACCATCATGCTAAAATTGATTGTTTTCAAATGATCATTAGTTTTCATATTCTTAATAAACCTGTCATGCAAATTCAAATAATCAAACAATTAAAATCTATAACTGTCATTTCTAGTCATAAAACAACTCGTTTATTGAAAAACGGATGTCAAGCTTTTTTAGCTCATGTTACTGATTTGAACAAAAAATACGTTAAACTTGAATGATATTCTCATTGTTAATGAGTTTTCTGATATTTTTCCTAATAAACTTCTTGGCTTACCCCCAAACTGTGAAATTAATTCCTGTATTGATCTTGAACCTAGTTCTAAGCCTATTTCCAAAGTCCCATACCAAATGGCTCCTATTGAACTTTAAGAGTTAAAGGTCCAACTATAGGAATTGTTAGATATTGGTTTCATTCGTCCGACTTCATCGCCTTGGGGTGCTCTTGTTCTTTTTGTCAAGAAGAAGGATGGGAGTATGAGATTGTGCATTGACTACCGAGAGTTGAATCATGTCACCATAAAAAATAGCTACCCGTTACCTCGAATTGATGACATATTTGTTCAATTGCAAGGTGCTCAACATTTTTCAAACATTGATTTTCGCTCTAGATAATCAGTTAAAAGTTAAAGCTGATGACATTCCAAAGACTGCTTTCAAAACTCGCTACGGGCATTATGAGTTCTTAGTCATGCCTTTTGGACTAACCAATGCTCCTGCAGCTTTCATAGACATGATGAACCGGATATTCAAGGAATATTTAGATCATTTTGTGGTTGTCTTTATTGATGACATTCTCATATACTCCAAGAGTAGTGAGGATCATGAACAACACCTGAGATTGACACTCCAAAAGCTACGTGAGAACAAGTTGTATGCCAAGTTGAAGAAGTGTGAATTTTGGCATAAGGAAGTCACATTCTTTGGGCATGTGATTTTCAGTTAGGGAATATCAGTTGACCCTGCAAAGATTGAAGCAATATTAAATTGGGAGCAACCTCAATTAGTAACTAAAGTCCGAAGTTTTTGGGGCCTAGCTGGTTATTATCGGAGATTCGTAGAAGAATTTTCTCGAATCGTCACTCCATTAACTTAGCTGACTCGAAAAAGTACAAAATTTGTATGGAACGAGGAATGCGAGAAAAGTTTTCAAGAACTGAAGAAGAGACTTATTTCAGCTCCTATTCTGACCATACCATTAGGATCGGGAGAATTTGTCATCTACGACGATGCTTCAGGCAAAGGTCTAGGCTATGTCCTTATGCAACATGGAAAAATTATAGCATATGCCTCTCGACAACTCAAAGATTATGAGAAAAATTATCCTACTCATGATTTAGAGTTGGCAGCGGTCGTTTTCGCATTGAAGATCTGGAGACACTACTTATACGGGGAGAAAGTGGAAATCTTCACAAATCATAAAATCCTTAAGTATTTTTCACCCAGAAGGAACTCAACATGCGATAATGATGTTTGCTTGAGCTGTTAAAGGATTACGACCACACCATCCAATACCACCCAAGAAAGGCGAACGTTGTAGTTGACGTATTAAGCATAAGATCTTATGCGAGTACAAGTGCAATGTTGATGACGCAAAGAAGCATTTTGTACGACTTACAAAAAATGGAGATAGGGCTAAAGACACCAGGGACCCACATGAAGATTGCGCACGTGCAAGTAGAACCAACTTTAATTGATAAAATTAAAGCTGCTCAAGCTACTGATCCAGAACTGATGAACATGATGAAGAAAGTACTAGAAGATGCGATTTCAGAAGCAAGAATCGGCGAGAAATGAATACGTCGAGTTAACACTCGACTTTGTGTTCCTAACGACCTTGAATTGAAGCATAAAATCACGATGAAGGCACACAACACACCGTGTGTAATCCACCTGGGAAGTACCAAAATGTATCGTGGCCTTCGACATACATTTTGGTGGAACAATATGAAGAGAGAGATTGCAGAGTTTATCTCAAGGAGCCTAACTTGTCAACGTGTCAAGGCAGAGCATCAAATGCCTAAGGGTCCATTGCAACTCAAAATTCCAGAATGGAGGTAGGAACACATTACTATGGATTTCGTGATGGGTCTTCCCAAAGTTTCTCAAGACTTTGATGCGATTTGGGTCATCGTAGATAGATTGACCAAGTCCACTCATTTCTTGCTTATAAGAGAAAACTTTTCACTTGAGCGTTTTGCCGAAATGTATGTAAATGAGATTGTAAGATTGCATGGCATGCCAGTTTTTGATCGAGATCCTAGATTCATTTCATGCTTTTGGATCAGTCTACAAAAAGTTATGGGCACCAAGCTACAATTTAGTTCTGCATACCATCCTCAAACTGACGGACAATTGAAAAGGACGATCCAGATTCTCGATGATCTTTTGAGACTTTGTGTACTAGACTTCAAGGGAAGTTGGGACAAGTACTTGTTATTGATTGAATTCTCCTACAACAATAGTTACTAAACATGCATAGGCATAGCTCCATTTGAGGCTTTGTATGGACGAAAGTGTCGCTCTCCAGTATGTTGGAATGAGGTAAGAAAAGAAAAATTGTTGGACCTGAGTTGGTCTGTTTGATAACAGAAAAGATCCAAACAATTCGACAACGAATACAAAAATTGTTGGACCTGAGTTGGTCTACTTGACAACAGAAAAGATCCAAACAATTCGACAACGAATACAAGCTGCACAAGAATGACAAACGAATTATGCTGATCTTCATCGAAGAGATGAAAGTTTCAATGTCGGAGACCATGTATTCTTACATGTTTCTCCATGGAAAGGAGTTATGAGATTCGGAAGGAGAGGAAAGCTCAACCCTCGATTTATTATCCCATTTGAAATTCTAGACCGAGTAGGAGCCATGATCTACAAATTAACCCTACCACCAAGCATGTCCCGCATTCATAACGTTTTTCACATTTTCATGTTACATAAATATATGAACGATCTGAATCACATCATTGAGTTTGAGCCAGATGTTATAGCAGATGATTTAATGTACGAGGAGGTATCTGTCAAGATATTAGATAAGAAGGAGCAGATCCTACGCTCAAAGGTTATACTTTAAGTCAATGTTATATGGAGAAACTGAGATACTGAGGAAATGACTTGGGAGCTAGAATCTGAAATAAAATCTAAGTATCCATAGCTCTTCGAAAATGTTAGGTACGCCAATTTCGGGGACGAAATATTATAATGAGAGGAAGTTGTAAGACCGAGACTTTTATGAAATACAAATTAAATTTTTATTTATATATTTTCTTCTGAAATGGTAAGTGGATAAATTGACAAAAGTTAAAGTTAAAAATATTTTGTGCAAATTTTATCTTGTCGGAGAATATTCGTTTTGTCGGGGAATATTCGATTCGTACGACGGCGCCAAAATAACCAAATAATGGTGGACTCCACAATGAAATATTGTCGGATATAGAAAAAGACATAAGTAACCTTTTTAAATAAAAATGGTCAACGGTACTATCACTTTTAACTGTTAAAATATCTAGTGGTAAATGAATAATAGAATACGGTATTACATAGTAACATACGGTATTGCACAGTAGCACACGGTATTGCACAGTGTTTCATATTATTAAACTGATAATGTGGCTATTGTACAATATTAACTTTATTGAACCAATAATTGTCACATGCACAATAATTCATACTATTGAACTGATAATTATCACAGTAGTATATGCACAGTAATTCACATTACTGAATCAATAATTGTCCTTACACGGTAACGTGCCTTTTCTTTTATTTATTTTCTGCATTATTGTTATCACTTTTATGATGTTGATTTAACTGTTGTATTCCATTATTAGTTGATATTTTTACTTGTATTGTGAGTATCTAACTTAAAAAGCCAACTACACTACATTTACAACAATTAGTCATAATAATGAATAATTGTGAGTTATTGTTGAATAATTAAATTGATAAAGTTATTTATTTTTTTATAATAAATTATATAAAATTATTTACTTTATTTATATTATGTAAAGTAAATATTTTTATTATGATATATTATATAAAGTTATTTGTTTTATATATAAAGTTAGTTGTTTATATATAAAGTTAATTGTTTTATTAAATGAATGGTATAGATTAAAGGAAATCTGAAATGAATGATATAGATTAAAGATAATGTAATAATTATAGAATTTGAAATGAACGATGTAGATTAAAGATGATCTTTAAATGAATGGTTTAGATTAAAGAAATCTTAAAAGATAAAATGTGTGGTATGGATTAAACATTATCTTGAAATATACGGTATGGATTAAATTAGAAAATCTTGGTTTATGATAAGATATTTGGTTATAAATAGAGGCTTTAACTTATGAATTTTTCATAAACTTTATTACTTATTCTTTCTTTCACTATCTAAATATTAGTTTGTGTAAGTTCTCTCTAAGTGTGCTTAAGCTATCAGGTGTATTTGTGAAGATCTGTAAGAGTACAAGTATTGTTCAAGTAACTCTTTTCATAATAGTTAGTAAAGTAACCACACACATCATACGGTATTTATAAATCTTCTTTTAGAAGACTCTTCTTTTAGAAGATTCATTTTGAAAAAATTTCTCTTAAAGATTCTTTTGAAATATTATTTTCAAAAAGAAAACTATTTTGAAGTTATTATACTTTATTCTATACACAACACAAATTTTTACTATCAAATCTCTTTTGATGATTTCACACACACACACACACACACACACACACACACATATAGGTCGATCAACCTCATTTTTATCAATATTCAGTCACCTGTTAAGGTAAGGGATATCATTTTTTTTCATTATCTTCACCTTCTACGGTAAGTGATATCTTTTTCTTTCATATTCTTAAACTTATTATTGTGACGACCCCAAATCCGGGTTCTCTAACCTCGGGTTTGGTTCTCACTGTACAATACTACACAATAATGAAATACATAAATTGTATTCAAACTTCGCGGAATAATACAAAAGGTTCCTTAATCAAAAGGCTACACTTCCCAAGGTCTATTACCTTAATCTTAAACATTACATATCTTAAGGGAAATACAAAAGATTTACAACAGTAATTACATAACAGTAATATAAACTAGCATGCAATTACTAAAACTAAGCATTCGCTTTCCCCTTGCCTTTGTCCGATTTAGAGCTTTCGGGAATGGCTGAAATATAGTCATGATATAGCAAAAATGAGCAACTAAATGGCTCAGCAAGTTTATAAACAACAATCATACGATATATCATGATGAAGGGAAATAACTTCAAGGTTTCAATAATAGCAATTGTGAAAGATAACAAGAATCAATGTTCGATAACAGAAGAATTGACTCTTTACTGCTGAGTGGTCTTTAATGACCATGAACTGCTACTAAGGTAAAACAGACATACAATGTCTGACTCATTGTTAAAAATAACGGGACACTTGAGGGGATCAGTCCTCCCATGTCCTATGTATATGCATCACATTTAGTTTTCTTGCGCGCTATCGGTCTTCCGACAAATAAAAATCCCCTTTAACTAGGGTTGTTCTATCTCAGTCTTACTGTAAGAATCCGCACCAGCCAATAGTTTGGATAAGCTCTTATAATATTCAATTAAATGAATTTAACATGCATTTGTCTAGCCGAAACAATTAGCTTAGACATTCTTAAACAGTTGCAAAAGCACTATGTGCGAATACAATAATCAATAACGATGTGAAGTAATTTTCGATAATTAATTCACTCAAAGGTCTGTCAAGTAACTACGAGTGTAGAATACTTGCTCAACAATAATTGAAATGTAAATACGGTTGAATAATAATTGCAACAATAAGTACAAGTTAAGGGTAGAAGACTTGCAATAGAAATTTCAAGTTAAAGTTAGAAAACTTGCCTCGTGCGTCGTTTACTGCTAACCAATTTAATCTAACAATCCTTGAACGGACCTAACAATTAAATCAATTTGATCTTAAATTAGTATCATATACTTGTAAGTATAATGACCTTTATAAACCTTACGAACCACATAATTGATTAATTATGGGTAATTAAACACTTAGGAAATATTATCATTATTTGATAATATTTCAAACACAAAGAACTTAATATAGTTCAAAATAAATATCTAATATTATTAATCATTTAATAATATTTTATTGAGAATCTAATATTATTAATCATTTAATAATATTTTATTAATTACCTAATATTATTTATCATTTAATAATATTTTATTAAGTAACTAATATTATTAATCATTTAATAATATTTTATTAATTATCTAATATTATTAATCATTTAATAATATTTTATTAAGTATCTAATATTATTAATCATTTAATAATATTTTATTAAGTATCTAATATTATTAATCATTTAATAATATTTTATTAATTATCTAATATTATTAATCATTTAATAATATTTTATTAAGTTTCTAATATTATTAATTATTTAATAATATTTTATTAATTATCTAATATTATTAATC
Source organism: Hedera helix (assembly GCA_947179155.2). Taxonomy (NCBI): domain Eukaryota; kingdom Viridiplantae; phylum Streptophyta; class Magnoliopsida; order Apiales; family Araliaceae; genus Hedera; species Hedera helix. The sequence continues at coordinate 41,471,696 of OX359276.1, read as the reverse complement.
ATTTAATAATATTTTATTAAGTAACTAATATTATTAATTATTTAATAATATTTTATTAAGTATCTAATATTATTAATCATTTAATAATACTTTATTGATTATTTAATATTATTAATTATTTAATAATATTTTATTATATATCTAATATTATTATTCCTTTAATAATATTTTATTGATTACCTAATATTATTAATCATTTAATAATATTTTATTGACTTTATAATATTATTATACACTTAATAATTTTCTAATATTAGTATTTATTTAATAATATTTTATTACCTTTATTATATTATTATTTCAATAATAATATTTATACACTTTTAAATCATTAAATCAACTATATATATATTTAAAAATATATTTATTAAGTTCAAAAATACTAAAATGATTTTTGGAACATTTTTCATTTTCTGACCCGAACCAGACCCGACCCGACCCGGCTGACCCGGCCCGACCCGGTTCGGGTTTTTATTTTTTCCCGAACAGTGCACTGCGCCGGGGCGCAGTGATTAACACTGCAGACAGCGCCCCGGCGCCGTACTGCAGTAGGTGCCAATTTTGTGATTTTTCTGGACAGTTTTGACACTTTGATTCAAACCTTGATTAAATGAAATCTACACATCCAAATAACACCAAATCAGTGTTGATGTGTTCCTAACTTAATGTTTTACAATATTCCATGGTTCAATCGTCTTTTTGAAAATGTTTTACACGAAATTTACGGATCGAACCACATAGGGTTGAAAAACGACATCCTTTTCGGTAAAAGCTATAACTTCTTTGTTATTCATTATTTTTGAAAAGTTCAAAAAGGTTTTATCTTTAAAACTCATAGATCTAGTTTTCTAGCCATAAAAATCCACTTTCCGATTTTTACATTTTAAAATACAACCATAAACCTAGCATGCATAGTTAGGGTTTACCGGTAAAATTGTGTTATGAACTTTTCTACCATTTTTATGTATTTCTAACATACCAAAACATGTTATAAACACATAGATCTATGAATATACATATATTACATAGTAAAATATATCTAGATCATCAAAACAAGTTTTGATTGGTTAAAAAATAGATTTTAACCGATCAAAAGCTTTCTAGACTACAAAAATGAAATGAGAAGGTGTTTAGAGCACTTTTAAACCTTAGTGATTTGCTTGCTCTCCTTCTCCTCCTACCAAAGTATGTTTTGTAGCTTGAGGACATCCACCAAGACATTCCTTAGCTTTTTCTCTCAACTCACAAGTGTATTTTTCCTTTCTAGCTAACAAATGCTCTCTCTTTTCTCTTTGGATGTGTCTAGCAAATGGTCTAACAAACTTGGACCAAGAGTGGAGTGTTTCTTTTATAACCAATCACTAACACACCATTAACTCACTAATTCTCCCATGTTGGTCAAATTAAGTGCTAAACTAGCTTACTATTTGATTGAATGACTAGTTGATAGACTTTTGGAATGACTAGAGTTGTTGGCCAACTTATGACATGGATGGATTTTCAAGCAATCTAGGAAATCAAGTTATCCAAGTGGGGCACTCAAAAATTCAGCAAAATGACTTTTCCAAGCCATTTTTCCTTTATTTTTAATGCTAAAATGTGCATATATACATATATATATATTGACCAAAGTTTGACCTCCTATTGGACTCCACATTGGTCTTGGGAATAACTTCTATTAGGCTCATTCAATTAAATTGTTTGGGTTCAATTTAAATAACACATTGAGCTTACATTAATTATTCTAGGTTACATTTAATTAAATCAAGCATTGGGCTTGTTTAATTAATTACATGGGCTAGAAATTAAATTACATACATGGGCTACTAGGTTAATATCTTTAACCTAGTTTATCAACTCATTTGGATTTAAAATATAATCCAATTAGATTTGCTTTAATTAATTATACACATTGCTTTAATTCTTTAAATAAATATACAAGCACATAAGTACATTTATTTAATTCTCTAATGCACAATTAATACAAAAAGTTTAATTTCATTGCTAAATATTTATTAATTATATTTACAATGACTAATGAAATTCGTGGTCATTACAATTATGGTAAGTATTGTTCGGTAAAATTTCTGAAATTGTTATATGCTCCTTAATAGTTTGCGTTTTATCTAATATCATTTTATTTAAACCTTCCTATTTTTTTTGAACCTTTCTATTGAACTTTAACTGTTATTTTGAACTGTGGATCTTGAATATCATTCTTGAATTTGAGTCTACGTCATGTTGATAATTTGGACATTATTTGACTCAGGATAAAGTATCATGTTATTCTATTCATCATTTATATCTCTGTTATTATTCTAATTATCAAGAATCAAGCTGTTATGAATATATGTGGCCTGGGACAAAAATAATAGGATAAATGCGATATAATTGGTGTATGTCTTTTAGAGCACGTGGTGAATATTTTCTTTGACCTGGGGTAAAAAAGAATTGTTGTTGGTATGATCGTGACCAGTGGTGTTTCAGGTGATAAAAGTTGATGATTTTTTTTATGAAAAAGAGAAGCTACACGATTTTTCTAATGGATTACTTATTCCGCTGCTATTATTGATCTAAAACTTATTGTTTATTATATTCTATCAAAAACTCAACTGTTGAAGGCTAACTATACTTTACTCATTGTTATCTTAATCATGATATTTTTTACTAGGTTATTTGAGTTCACACTTTCGTTTGTTTTATTGTTCTTTAGAAAATGAGAGAGTAATTGAGTTTAGCTGGGGAATTGAGTGAAGGTTCGAATGATAACTCTAGTAGTCGTCACATGTTGTAAAATAGTGTGACAATAATAGTGAAGACTTAGTTGTGTATTATTGAGTTCCGTATTTTTGTACTATATACTGTTTTGTAATAGTTAACGTGTATTTTTGACATCTCAAATTGGGCTGTATAGGCTCAGATTTGGGGGAGTCACAATAGGCCAGGCCAAAACGACCCAACTTTTCAAGGTAAAAATAATGAAGCCCGTGGCTCAATATTTTACAGGCGGTCCGCCCCGTGGGTTTGAGTCTCTTTTGTCAGGTCTAATTCCTAATGCTATTTATGTGAGATTATATAATCTCATAAAAAATTTAAAATTAATAATTTCATTATTTTAAGCTAATAAATCATTTTATGGGACTAATAGTTCAATATTAAAGGATTAATAATTCCTCACTAAATGATTAAATAGTACAAAAAAATATTAAATTAAAATAAATAATCTAATCTCAATCATATTTTTTTACAAATAAACATAATTTTAATATATCCAAATAATTTTATTTAATTTAGGTTGACTCAATCATTTATAAACTACATTCAATTTATAAACTACATAGCAAGGTCTACTTAAAACCAAGAGGGTACAGAAGGAAAGACCACAAGGGGTTACTTTGTAAGCCAATTAAAAAGAAGGACTAGATCTGGTTTTATGAGAAACTTGAGGTGCTAGCACATATATTTCGGAACCCAGGAAAATTGATCGGGGTGAGAACAATATATATATATATATAGATCTCTGATTGGGTTTCGGCCTAAGGAGTGATCTCATTAGGTTTCTGCGTAAGAGGTTTTGAAGAATGGATCTGGATCTGGATCTGGATCTGTATAGCTCCTGCAGTATGGAGAGCGACCCTAATAAAGATAGCGACTGGAGCGACACCGAAATATGTCGAAATCCCAGAGAGATACCCACCATGTATGGTACTCGTCGGAGGTGGTTAAGACGACGACGCCGGCAAATTCTAAAGAAGAAGGTGTGAAAAAATCTTCTTCTTCATCCTTTATATATATATATATATATATATATTTTTTTTTTTTTTCAATTTCCCCCCTTTAAGTCTAGATCTGCTTTTGATCGTGTTTACCCGTGTTTTCCAAAAAGAAACCCTTCTATAATGCTATTTAATGAAGGCCTACATAATGTAAGAGGTTAATTTGTTATTCCTTGTATGACTATATTGATTGTTGCTTATGTATGGTCACCATTTGAGGGTAACATTGACCAACATGTCAAATAGATAACATTGACAAGCATTTCAAATATATTTTCTAAAGTTTTTCCCAAGTCATATGGGATAACACATGACAGGGAGCGGGCAGTTATTTATTTTTTTATTTTTTCGTGTCGGATTGACTGTGTTTGAAGATGGTCATACTTGGCTTTTCCTACAATAACTTGGGCTTCGTTTGTATCTTTGCAGGGTAAAAAAGATGTGGATGAAGTCACGGCCTCAGGTATGTTAGCAGTTGTACTTTATGAAATGTGGTTGCTTCTACAAGTCCCATTATTATATTTTTGGGTAGAATTGAGGTTAAATGCGTTTGAGTTTTGAAATGAGTGCTCAAGTTTTAGTATCGGAACTCATTTGATTGTTATTTGCATGACATCATTTTATTTGTTGTGAATTCCAAGTTGTTGGAGTATTCTAAATTGTTAGAAAAGGCTGTAGTTATAGTTAACTATGCCATTTAATTTGTTTAAACAACGGGAAAACATGACTATGAAGGAAATTACATTAGTATAAAAGTATGCATCAAACAAAAGACAATTCAACTTATGATTTACTGAGTAGATTTGGTGGTAGAGAGTTAAATTTTGCAATTTCCACACTCTTTTTGTTGTTTTATGATGGCATGTGCAAGCTGAACTGTGAATGACACTTTGAACTTGAACTGTTGAAATTAGTAAACTGATAATTTATATTCACTTAACACTCGGCAGTAAATTCCATGCATCTGGCTGACTCGGATAACCAAAGAGTAAATGGTACGTTTTTGGTTTTGTGCAAGTTCTTTATAATTTACGATGTTTTTAACACTCTCATCTTCTATCTTCCACGCCTAATGTGCCTATTTTGTCGATTCTTATTTATATGTGAGCTCCATTATTTTTCTGACGGCCTTTCTACTGCCTTTCTCCACTTCTATTTTATATGTGTGAGTGGCTTTCAGAAACTGAACTTGGCAACAAACGTGAAACATCTCCTGAGGAAAGGAAGGTAATGGTATGAGTAGATTATTTAATTTGCTTTCTTTTAGATGTTATTTATATATTAAGAACTAATGTTCAGGAGCATTTGACAGCATGTATTTTCAATTTCTCTTGTCCCTCACTTTTCTCCTTTGTTTTCTTTTTAGCATTTTATACACACATGTATGCGTGTGTATGTAGATTTATATATCTGTACATGTTTGTATTCTATTTTCAACCTTTCACAAATATTCTTTTAGTTCAGATTACTGTATTTCTAATCCTTTTCTTTGATATTTGTTTAGATTTATATATCTGTACGTGTTTTTATTCTATTTTCAACCTTTCACAAATATTCTTTTAGTTCAGATTACTGTATTTCTAATCCTTTTCTTTGATATTTGTTTTATCTTTTTTCTTCTCTTGTTTCTTGTGAGCAAAAAAAATAAATAAATCCTGATGTAATGTTGAGGTGCATAATTCTTCTTTGGCGACTGGCCAGCTTTAATAGGCTGAAGTCATGGAATGGTTGTTTTAGAGCTTTGAAGAAGATGGCGTGTATATGTTTAAGCTGTTTATTTGTAGGTGTTTGGTTTTTTCGAGTTTATTTTTGTCTACATGTTGTACATATGCATAAATTGTATCTATCGATAACTTGTCCCCATATATAGCTTTACTCGGTGTGGACGATAGAGAATTTCCGGAATGAAAAAGAAGGGTTGGAATATATCATCAATTTACTGTTTATATATCTGTACATGTTTTTATTCTATTTTCAACGTTTCACAAATATTCTTTTAGTTCAGATTACTGTTTTTCTAATCCTTTTCTTTGATATTTGTTTTATCTTTTTTCTTCTCTTGTTTCTTTTGAGCAAAAAAAAATAAATCCTGGTGTAATGTTGAGCTGCATAATTCTTCTTTTGCGACTGGGCAGCTTTAGTAGGCTGAAGTCATGGAATGGTTGTTTTAGAGCTTTGAAGTGTGTATATGTTTAAGCTGTTTATTTATAGGTGTTTATTTTTGTCGAGTTTATTTTTGTCTACATGTCACACATATGCATAAATTGTATCTATCAATAACTTGTCCCCATATATAGCTTTACTCGGTGAGGACGATAGAGAATTTCCGGAATGAAAAAGAAGGGTTGGAATATATCATCAATTTACTGAAAAAAGTTAGCAGGTGGGTTGGATTTTGAAACAAATTTTGGGATTGCCCCAGTTAAATAAGCTTGTTGAAATACCTCTCACCTTATGTTAATTGTTATCAGATGTGATGATCCAACTAAATTGGTGGATGACAACCTATGTTGCATGGGCATATTCTATCTCCACCTTACAGAGGAGGAGGCAATATCTCTTACTGGTCTCTCTTCCTTTCTCATTCTAACTGTTCCTTTATTTTTGTTACCTTTTTTTTAAAATACTAATGCTGTGCTCATCTTTGTTTTCAGATATGGATATTGTACGTCGTGTGTCGCTTGATGGCATGGATATGGAGGAATATTTCTTCCTAGAATGATTGAGGATTTGAGGTCATATCATATGCGTGTTATGTGTAGGCAAAAGACTTACTTTTATATGGTATATGTAATTAGAGCTTTGTATTGGTGACCTTTCCTTGTATGGTGTTGCAAAGTGTAATTTGAGTACTTTCATGGTAGCAGGGTGTTGCTATTATTATCTAGTCTCTATGAAGTACAGATATTTGGGTTTCCTTTTGTCTTTGTGAGGCAATATTAGAAAGGCTGGCTTCGTGTCTATATCAAGTACTCCGTTTGGGTTTCCTCGTCTTTACGAGCCAATATGAAAATGGTTGGCTTCGTGCGTATGAATGCTTGGGGTCCACCGACTTGGAATTTATTTTTGCCGCCTTGTGTCCCAAGAGGGTCCAAGCAACATCAATTTATAACTTACACTCTCTCTCACACAAACACATACACTTGGTAAATTTGGCCCCATAAAAAATCGGGTTTTGAGCTTAATATTTTGAACCCATGAAAACTTGGGTCAGGCGCCTGCAAGTTTCTAACCCCCCCCCCCCCCCCCCCCCCCCCCCCCCCCCCCCCCCGCGCAAAATGGGCTAAATGTAAATTTGAACTTAATACCTCCAACTTACTAAGTGCTCAAACCAAGATACGAGAGCTTTTTATTCAAAATTCAATATATGCTTTTTGTTGTTATCTCCATCAATTTTCCGTATTTTATCCAATTAGAGTCAAAACACAATGAGTCATTTTTCTCTCTCTTCCCTACCAGCTACTGATCTCTATCACCTCTTTCTGAAACAAATCTCAAACTCTAGATTTCTAAATTTAGATCTAGTCAGATCTAAGAAATTTTTACAAAAAAAACTCCAATTAAATATTTATTAGTCATCTTATATACAAATCTACCATTTTTGATTCACAAAAATCTTGTCTCTGACCTCTCTGATGACTCCTCTGCTTTCTAAGCCTTTCTAATGACCCCTCCCAGTCTATCTCCCTAAGATCATGTGCTTTATCGAATTTTTTTTGTAGGATATGTGCAGATATAGAATGTAGAATATTGTTTTGACGAATTTATGTGCCACTTAATACTGTTCTTTCTTTTGACTCCGCTACTATTGTATAGCTTCTCTCTATTTAGTCCTCTAAATCTCTCTTTCAATTTCAATATTTATTTGTAAACTTGCGTTGTTGTTCTGTTTTGTGAGATTTGCTTGGTAGAAATGGATTATGGAATCATAACGCTTTTTGTGACTGTATAAAATTATTATATGAACCTTATATTTATTCTGGATGCATTCCTATGCTTTCTAAGCTTCATTTTCTTTGTTCTACTGTTTGTGATAATAATTTTGGCGCGCGTTAGTTTTCGTATGTTTTTAATTCATTGTTAGTTGTCACTTATTGTGTGTTATTTTTATTTCTCCAATTTCAGTTTTCTTTAACAATTGTAATTTTATTTTATTAGTTGATGGTGAATGGATGAACTTGCAAAAGGGTGGGAGAATTGGAGCACTACAATATTCAAGAATTTGGAATGTTATCAAATTATATAATCATACATTCTCCTTGGTGTTGTGTTTAATATATTAGCTTATGAATCCTACTGATATGTTATGTGACTGCTCTTGATTGTTTTTCCATATGCATGTGATGATCCAACCCGGGCCACATATTTTCAGCCCACAGAAATCTGGGTAACCCCAACTTGGATTTGGCCCGGTCGGCCTGTGACCCGGCCCGTTTGCTACGTCTACACACACGCACATATATATTTATACACATACACACGTGTGTGTGTGTGTGTGTGTAATAACTCATTTTCCTTTATTTTACTTGTTATATCTATTAATAAAAGAGCGAAGAAAAAGTAACAGAATTTACCCTTTGATAAGAGTTGTTCTCTTGAAATTCACTAATTTCTTTTTTTCTCAATTCACTCCTTATCAATCTCTTAATTGTGAAAGAAAATTTATCTAAACATACGTTGGTTTTTAAATATTAAAATAATTACTAAACGAAGTTACAAAACATAAAAATCGTATAATATAGCTTGCGGGCCTTGCCCCTTCTAACGTAATGCATCGTAGCCCCTCTAGTTCTTACGGGCAAATATATATTATTCCCTCTGTTTTCACATTAACAGTGTCATTTAAAAAATAGGTTAAATATATTTTTTACCCATAATAATCAACTCATTAAATTAGTAATTAATTACTATAACTTTAAAAATCACCTAATTTGTTAACAGTAGATGGATGAGGCACCACGTGAACTGTGAAATTTAACTCGTTGCCCATCTTTCTTTCTTTCTTTTTAAGAATATGACAAGATCCTGATCATGTTTACATCAAACGAGGCCATCGAGACTACTAATGGGCTTAAACTAATGATCCAATTCAAATTACTAGCGAAAAGAGCATGATTCAAGCTTTATAAAACAGCCCAAACAACCTATATTAGGCAGCAAGTATAACAGCCAATTCGGGCCTTAAAGATGGACAAGATTCGGTAATTTGATGGCCTTAATTTTTCAGCAGCTCAGCAGGTTTTTGGGGTTCTAATTTGCGGCAACTAAAAGGTTAAGTTAACAATTATTTTGAGCCATTTCGGCAGCAGCATGTTAGTCCAATTCAGCAGTTTAAGAGTCCAATTTCAGCAGCTGGCAGTTTAAGAGTCCAATTTCAGCAGCTGGAAACTAATTTAATTCAAGCAAGGTGCGGCTGAATTTAGGTGGATTAGAAGCTCTAGTACTCGGCAGCTAATAAGCCTACAAGTCCAATTCACGGAAGGAGCAAATGACAATTCTAGATTTTTAGAAGACTTGTTTTCCAATTCGCTTGTGGCTTTCCAAGTTGCGGCAAAGGGAAATCAACATCTATAAGGATTATTAGGAGACTTTAATTGATGGCAGCATAGAGGATATCTAACAGCTTATTCAGGGCATTAAACAAGGATAACAAGGATCAAGATGTCTATTGTAATTAGGATTTTTTATTTCCTTAATTATTTCTAATTTTCATGTAATTAATTTTCCTATTGGAATTAGGAGTTTTAATTAGTTTTAGTTTCAATTAGGGTTTCTAGAATTTTTCATGTAATAGTATAAATAAGGGACATGACTAATCTAAATAAGGAAGTTTTGAGTCTATAAAAATTATTAAGAGGGTTTCTCTTTTGGTTTTTTGAGAACTAACGAATTTATCGGAGTAATATGTGGCGTTCAATACGATTTATCAATCAATAACCCATAATTGATTGTGGCATCATTTTACCGATTGTGACTTATCAATCAATAACCCATAATTGATTGTGGCGTCATTTTACCGATTGTGGTGTCATTTTACCACCCATCAACCGTTGATTATACAAGGGTTACTGCTTCAATATAAGCGAGGAGTCAATGTGTCATTGATGTTCCACCCATAACTATTGCAAGAATGATCTGGACAACGACCAACTCACGCGAGCGTGTCGTGGAGTTTACCATTTGGCATCAGAACTAGTTCACCAAATCTATCATTTGGTATCAAAGCTAAGTTTCTAGCGAGTTACTTATCCTTTTATTTTTCTTGTTGCGTATTATAAAAAAAAATCAGCAGATTATTGTGTTGTTCAAACTCAAATTCGCAGCATCAATCATTGCTTCAAATCTGCAGCCATCAACCATCCTCACATCCGAATACATTATCATCAATTCCGAACAAGCAAAGCCATACAATTCTGCAAGCCTAATAAGATTTCTCGAAAATTTAAAGGCATACAAGAACAAAAGCCATAAAATTTAGCAAGCCTAACAAGCTTTCTCGAAAATTTAAAGGCATGCAAGCAACAAGCCAATCTGTGAAGTAAAAGCCCAAAAATAACAACTTACAATATGTTCCAAATCAGCCTTCAAAGTGCAGCTTGTTTCAATTGTCAATCCGAGAGCAAGTGTGTTGATAAAGCTAACTTGAAGCTGCAGTTCAATTCAATCATCAAATCTTACATATCTTGTTGATTCAAGCCAAATTCTATAGATTGTTGATTATAAACCGAAGGCACAAAATTTAGTCCAGATTAGTATGCAGAACAGAAATAATCCGAACATAATCCAAATATCAAATCAGCATACAATCTGCAATCTAAGCCTAATTTGCAATTTATTGGTACTAAGTTTGTGCATCAGCTTGCTTCAAATTCAGATTATCTATTTGATAAGTTCTAGTTGAATTGTACGTGCAATACTTTGACTATTGTTTGATTAGTTCAAAAAGAATATATAAGAGGAATACTTGAGTGGTAAAAGGCAAGAATGGTGAGCGTATTAGAGGGAAAAAGCCAAAATTGAGTGTAAACACGAGCGTATTGAGTGATACATTGTTTGGGCGAAACACGTAAAGGAGTGTGCGAGAAATTTTATTTTCCAACCTTTGTTTTGCAGTAAATATGTTTGGCTACAAAGTTCATGGCAAATACAAAGAGGATACATAGAGAACGTATGCAGAAGTCCTTGAGACGAGGAGACCGTGGAGGGAGGATAAGGTGCATCCACCAAGGAGAAGAACATTGGAGGAAGAGTATGTGCAGAGTCATAATAGTTTTTTATCATGGACATAGGGAGCAACCTCAACATCATATGAAGCGCATGAGGGAACGAGTTCAACCCTTACCTGAAAAAGATGATGTTGTGAAGGAGGTTCATACGCGGCTAGACAGAGTAGAGGCTTGTATGAAGCAGAGGGAAAGAGTACAACCAAGGGAGGTTAGAGATCATGTTACCATGAAGAGTCATTGGTGAAATGAAGAGATACAAGTGATCAAGTTAGAGAGGAGGATAAAGTACAGTCAAGGAACATCTTTTATACTAGATTTCTAGTACAAGATAAGGTATGCATTGTGAAAATTGATGTTGATAATTGTGATAACATTGCTAGTACTACCATGGTGGAGAAACTAGGTTTGTCAACAATTGTACATTCTTAACTTTACAAAGTACAAGGAGTCAATGATATTAAAGAGGTAGAGGTGAAAAAATAGGTGTTAGTTTTTTTCTACATTGGGATATACGAGAATGCAGTTCTATGCGATGTGATTCTAACAAATACTTGCCATTTGTTACTTGAGGGACCATGGCGACGTGACAGATGCATGAAGTATGATAGTTCTACAAATCGGTACTCATTGGTGCACAATCAAAGGAAAGTCACATTATGTCCTATGACATCTCACCAGGTTCAAGAAGATGTAGAACATTTACAAAAATAGAGTGAAAAAGAGAGAAAATGTTCAAAAGATTGAGAGTGAAAAAAAGAATGAGATTAAAAACAAAAGAGAGGTTGAGAAAATTAAGAGAGAAAATTCGAGAGAGAATGAAAAAATAAGAGGAAAGAAGAGAGAGAAATGAGTGACTATAGAAAGTGAGTTGGAAAGAGTTTTGTTTACAAAATAGCCGATGATTGTACGTTCGTACAAGGAGGCGTTGTTAAATACTAACACATTTAACTCTTCTTTGTCAAGTTCTATTTCTCATATGTAGACTGATCTCGTGCCCGATGCTATCATTTCAAACCAGCTAGCCTATAGTAATCCCAAGAAGACGAAGGAGATATATAAGTAGGTTGGTAAGTTGATGAAGAACGGGATCATGAGGAAAAGAATTAGTCCATGTGCTAATTCAATGATCATGGTGCCTAAAAAGGATAGGACATGGAGTGTGTGCATTGATAGTACTATAATGTATCATTTCCCTATTCTTTGCTTAAATAATCTGTTATATGACTTGCATGGGTCTTGTATGTTTCCTAAAACTAATTTGAAAAGTGATTATCATCATATTGGAATGAAAGTAGAAGATGAATGGAATTTTTTTTTTTGACATGTGATTTATATAAGTGGTTAGTTATATCAGTTAGATTAACTAATGCATCTAGTATTTTTATGAGTTTTTTAAACCATGTTTTTCATGCTTCCATTGGTAGATTTATTGTTAACTATTTTGATGATAGTCTTATGTTTATCATAAACTGGGGAGGATATTTAATATTTGTTGAGTTTGTTTATGATCATATTGTTCATTCTCGTTGTCCTTTTCAATATTTTGATTTTCATAGTGTTCAATTTGTATCTAAGTTGACATATTTTGAATTTGGTTGTGATTATTTATTTGCATTGGGTTTAATGTCATTACATGGTTCTGAATATGCTAACTTAAATGGAAAAGGAAAGGTTGAATTTGTCTTGTAGATACATTAAAACAAAAGATTCAATATTGGGGGTCAAATGAATCATTATGTAAATGAGATTGAATAATGCATAGGGTTCTTAAAGGGAAGTATTTTTACTTTTGATATAGGAGATTATGCGTTTAAACATATATTACTTGATTTCGTAGTGTTTGCACCAGATTTACATATTGTCTGGTTTTGCTTTGTTTGTTACTTAGGAATTCGAAGATGGTTGCATATTGATATATACGTAATTATGCATTTTAATATTCACATTTTTATTATTTTATATGTATATTTTATTTAACTAATACATTTTATTTTGTTTTGTAGAAAATAAATAAATAAATGAAGTGGAGTTGGAAAAGGAGTTTTAGAAGTTTTCAAGTTAATTTTTATTTGGACTCCAATAAAGAGATGTGCAAGAAAATGACTCTTGAAAGATTACCATGTAGAAGTAAAAGTCAAAAAAGAAAGAAGAGACCAAGTTAATTAAAATTAGATTATGATCAATTTATTTTTCCTATAAATAGGACTTTTGTTTTAGGGAGAAGGAGTAGTATTTTCTTTTTTTTTTTCTCTTTGCTTTTGGTAGGAGTAGGGAGTATTATATATATATATATATATATATATATATATATATATATATATATATATATATATATATATATATATATTATTCTTTCCAGCAACTTTTCGGTAGTCAAAGTTAGGAGCGTGGAGTTATTTTATTTTGGTTTCAATTCTCATTCAAATTAGCTTGCATGGATTTAGAGAAGGGGGTTGTCAGGAGCCTTTTGTTATCTTTATTTACATTGGTTATTAGTTTAACAAAGTTTCTTTTTAATATTGTTCCATTAGTTTTATTTTATTTCATGTAATTAATATTAATAGTTTTAATTTTGTTTTTCTTTATTATGAATTTAATGACTAACTAAATTTTTAATACCTAGGATGATGATGAAGCTAGGTAATGGCATATTAATTTTTTATTTCCGTTTCGATATTAATGTCTAATTATTTGTTCCTTCATTTTTACCTTCGCACTAAATTCGTTTTAGTTCTATATTAATTGTGAGATTTTGATAGGTTATTGTTAAGATATGAGATTTTCATAATTCATATTTACTCGAAGAAGTTTTGATGAGTTATAATTAATCCTTAAATTTTCATGATCTATGCTTGACAATATTAATTGTATGAATCATTATTTTTAAAGGGAAGGAAAAACTAAATCGAAAATTAATTTAGGAAAAGAAGAAATAATTTATTAAGTTAATATATAGTGGATTCAGATTCCTATGTAGTTTTTCTTATTATTAGTTTTCGTTATTAATTTTTAATTTGCATTATTTAGTTAATTAATTTTTCACAGTTTTATTTTTAATTTGTTGGAATATAAATTAGGGATTTAATAATTAATCTAGTCTTTGTGGTTCGACCTGTAATTGCCTGTTCTTCAATAGTAACTGTGCACTTGCAGTACATAATTTTATCACATCAAGTTTTTGGTGCCGTTGCCGGGGACTAGATGTAATACCCCGGATATTTACGAGATTTGTAGAATAAATCAATTATGATTAATTAAAGGTTACGGTAAAACCTAGTTTTGGTGAATAAAATAAATAGAAATATGTATGCTGTAAATTTCGAGGACGAAATTCTTATAAGGAGAGGTGAATGTAATATCCCGGATATTTCACAAGATTTTTTTTAAATAAGTTCTTGATGATTAAATAAATGTTGAGTTTAAAACCTAGATTTAGAGAAGTAAAAGTTTTAAGAAAATGAGTAAACATTTGACCCTAATCTTGGTGTTAGGATTGAAATGTGAGTGAATATAGGTTTTTATATTTTAAAACCTAGAATTGATTATTATGTATACTTAGAGGTATATAAATAATAAGGTAATATAATACCTTTAAAGTTCAATGGATTTAGTTGACTGAAAGATATTGTGTAAGAAGGTAAAGAGAGATTATGGAATTATAATAAATATAATTCACCAAGGTTAGACATGAATAAAGAAGGTATATGTATACTTACGCGTATGAATGCAAGATAGCAAAGTGGTCAAATAGTCAAGTTTGACTAAACTAAAGCAAATGAAGTTAAAAACTCAAATTGGAGTTCGGTGTGAAATTTTGAGACACGGACGGTACCGTTGAGTTCAGAACGTCAAATTTAGTAAGAAAAGACATTAACACATTTTTGTGTCGGAGTTGACTTTTTGGTCAAAGTCAACAGTTGACTTTTATTATGAAAAAGTCAACTGTGAGTTCGGATGAGAATTTTGACGAACGGATTCCGGAATTGAGTTCAGGACGTCGAAATTAGCCAGAATAGTCGTAAACACTATTTTGTGAATGGTTGACTTTTTGGTCAAAGTCAACTGTTTGACTTTTATGGTAAACGGTCAAAATGAGAGTTTGAAGATAAATTTTGAAAAACGGACTTCACCATTGAATTAGGAACGTCAAAATTAGTAAGTAAGGACCATGAGTAAAATTTGGTGTCAGTTTGACTTTTTAGTCAAAGTCAAACGTTTGACTTTGGGTTTATGGTGAAAAGTTAAACTTAGAGTTCAGAGATGAATTTAATAAAACGGATGTTACCACGACGACGGGAACGTCGAAATTAGTAGGAATCGACTGTAAGTTTTTAATTTTGACACTTCGGGTCGAAATGTCAAATAGCGGGTCAAATAATTAAAAGAGGGGCCCAATAGAGGAACTATTTTCTCCATTTAACTAAGGCAGCTAGGGCTTCATTTTTCTTTTCTCACGCCACTTCCAGCAGATTAGAAAGAGAGAGAGAGAGAGAGAGAGAGAGAGAGAGAGAGAAGAAGCCATGGAAATACAAGAAAAAACTTAGAGAAAAAGGAGCTAGGGTGGTCGGATCATCAAGGAGCAAGAATTAAAGTTTAAGCTCTCATCTTGGTGAAGCTAGAGAGCCCAGAAAATCGATCATCCATGAAGGTATAAAACTTTCCCAAACTTGAACTTTAATGAAACTTAGGTTTTATGTTTTTTTTATATAGCTATGGTATGATAGCTTGGTATTTTGAGTGTTGGATCATGTTTATGTGATGATTTGAGTTATATAAGGTAGATCTATACAAAGATCAAGTGAAAAAAAAACAAGAAATCAAGAAAAAATGTTTCGCCGGAAAATTTTTATAAGTTGTTTGTTTAACACCGATTTGTGGTTTAATTTCAAAACTAAAACCATATTTAGACTCCTAAGATGTAGTAGATCAGATCTGGGCAAGAAAAGTTAAGAAATCTCGCCGAAAAATTTTCGGATCGCCGGAGAAGATGACCGGAAAAGTCGCCGCCGGCGAACTTTTCCGGCCGAGACCGTTTCTCTATGTTAGAAGCAGAATTTGAAGAAACTTTGTTCTACAAAGTTGTAGATAATTAAATTTCGTGTGGAATAGACATAAGATTCGTAATTTTCGGATAAACGGGCTAATTACTATGATTTTCGGAAGTTTCAGCACTTTAAAAATTATAAATAAATTAGAGAAAAATTATTTTATTCTGAAAATTATTTTTCTGTAATGTTGTGATATTATTTTAGAATTTCTGGAAAATTTTGGTGAATTTTTGAAGAGCTTAAATATTTATTGTATTTTAAGGCTATTTAAAGTTAATTTAAAAATAGCGGAAATTCATAGAAAATTCTATGAATGTTAGAAAATTATGAAACTTGGTGAAAAATCTTATAATAATATAAGATAAATATTTATGGTATTTGGAGGATATAAAGGTATGTTGTATTATTATTTCTATTTTAAAGCTATTAAATAATAGTTTTATAAATAGAAATAATTATAGAAAATTATCGGATAATATGAAAATTGGCATAACTTGAGTTCTTCAACTCCGATGACCACAAAATTTAAACTGGAACTTCTTGTTATCCTTTGTGAGATTATGTCGAAAGATGGTTATTTATTGATGTATAGAATGAAAGTTATAATATTTACTAGAACTTATTATTTTAAAAGTGAATGGGAATCACTCTTTGTGTGTAACTCAGATAATTATAAAATTTTTACTGGAGCTATATGTTCATAACAGGAGTTTACTGTCAAAATTTCGTAAATTTTTGACAGAGTAATAATTTATGATAAATGTAGTCATTTCGGACTATTTTGGCCTATTTAAAAATAGTAAATGAAATTGAAAAATTCCAGAAAAAATATATGTTCATGAGGATATCATATAATGATGATTCACAGAAAAGAAAGAATTTCTGAATGGTTGTGGTATTTTCCATATAAATGTTTGAGTTATGAATAAATGAGAATATTAAGTTAAATGAAGATTAAAAATTATGTAAATATGATTTTATTGACAAATGGTCTTTTTATGAGATGTTCAGATTTTATAAGAGTATGTGGGTCATTTGTAATAAAATGTTATGTGTATATCATTTTATGTTTGTTAGAGATAAAAGAAATTGTATTGAATAAACAATTAAATTAAATTGTTTATAAGTTTAATAAATGATTAAAATATTATTAAATGATTAATAATATTAGTAAGAGATTAAAATATTATTAAATACTGAATAATATTATAAGATGATAATTAGTGATTAAAATATTATCAAAGAAAGATAATATTACTAATAAGTTGAATTATCTAATGTTTGATTATGTGGCTAAATGTTAGATAATTTATTGTAAGAATAGTTGTATTATGAGTTAAGATATGATTTGCTGATGGAAAGATCAACCTTATAAATGATAGGTTTTTCATAAGAGATTAAATTAGATTGTGTAGCAGTAATCGACGGACAAGGCAAGTTTCCTAACTTCAAACTTTATTTTGTGCAAGTTTCCTAAACCCTACTCAATTTATATTCGAGCAGGATATATTATTTCATTGTTCAAGTTCCTAACTCAAACTCAAGTGATTATGTTTCAAGCATGCTATGGTTTAATTCTGTAAAATTATTCCACCTCTTTAAATTGTTGATTCGCACATAAGTGCATGTTGCATGTGTTCATCAGGTATGAAAGGCTGATCACCTTCATTACCATAAGGTTCAGTTAAATTGTTCATGGTCATTATTGACACTCAACATTTATTGATTCAGTCATTCAATTTTTGAAATTATAATTCGTACTCTTTCACAATTATTATATTATTGAAAATCCAAAAGCTTATTCTTTCTTTCAATCATGATATATCGTTATTGTACTTAAACTTGCTGAGCAAATTCATTGCTCACTCTTGCTATATCACGATAACCAATTTCAGATTAATAAGAATGTTCGAGGAGAGACGGAGACAGAAGCAAAAGACAAGATTATAGTGTTATGCATGATAACTAATTTGTTATATGATGTAAGTTATTTGTGTAAACCTTTTATGAATCTAAAGGTATAAATGTAGTTAAGGTTAGAAGCCTTGAGAAATGTTGTAGAATAAACATTTTATGTTTATATTTTCCGCATTAGTTATAGAACATGTATGAAGATGATGTATCGTGACGTACCAACTCTAGGGTTCAAGGAACCCGGATTTGGGGTCGTTACACTAGATTTAATTTTTTATTCCTTAATTTTTATTTGTTCGAATTAGTTTTTAGCACTAATATTTTTTCTAATTTTTAGGATTATCGAAGGAGGAAAAACATAAAAAAAAAAAATTATTGTTGTGCTTTCTTTGTACTTCGTATCTCTATATTTATTTATTTTAAAAAAATGGTAGTTTAGTTTATTATTTTTAGTTTAAATACTAATTACCGCATTTATGTATTCACTCACGTAGAGCACATCTTGCTTAGGTTTTGTTTTTATTTTATTTTATTTATTTATTTTTAAATATAAAATTTGGTGATTGCTGGAGAGTTGAGGTACATCAAATTTCTCTTTCTTTAGTAATTAATTCACATAGTTTTAGGACATTTTATTTGTTTACAGTTTTTTTTATTAATTGTGAATTTTTATTTTTAATTTAACAATAAGGGCAAAAACCGTAACAAGATAAGGTGGGGATTTCATCACCCTTCCTTGGCCACAAACAACCACACTTTGCATAACCGACTAAATAAAATCAAGTAGATGCTGACCCCTAAGACTCTAGAACTCAATTACGACAAGGGAATCTAGAACGAGTTGGTTACTTAATTAGTTATCGTACCTACGGAGAGACTCTCCCGTTCTTACACTTACCTGACTAGTGGCGTGATTAATTTCGAATTTGGTGGACCTTAAAGAGTAGCTTGAAACAGTTAAGAGCTGTCTAGATTTTATTTAGGTTGACCGTAGAATTAATATTTTTATATTCAATTTTTTTTGTGACTTTTATGGTTAGTTGCTTATTTATCTAGTGGTTTATGAAACATGAACTCTTACATTCAGAATAATAATTTTGTTTGAAACCAAGAATCCTATGAAAAATATTTTCTAACTTACCATAACCTTGATCCATATCCCTCCCCCTACTCTGCTATTCATATCCAAATTCATGTCCAGCGCCTCTATATCCAACAGAATATTCAAATGAAAATGAGAAAAAATTGACAGGAAGCCTTAGAAGAATTACTTAGAGTCGAAGCTAAATTGCATGCAGACCATGAACCAAACCATATCTCGTTTAAAGATCCAAATAAGTCAATTGGCCACTACAGTTAGTGAGAGTGAATTTTTTTTTAGTCAGCCTGAGTTTAATCCTATAATTTATCAGTATGCTGAATTTAATTCACTACACTATAAGTCAAACCAATCTGAGGAGCCAAACAATTCTGAGTCAATAGTTCATCTAATAAGCCTAATTCAATAATTAATGACGTCACATGTGATGAGTATGCTAAAATAGTCTATAAGCCTAAAGCTCCATACCCTGAAAGACTTATTTCAAAAATATAGCCTAATGATTATTCAGACCAACCCATAAAAGTGAATAAGATCCAAGAATTGTCTGAAAATAAATTTATGGGTGAGGAAAAAGCTTTTAACCTTTGTCTAAATCACTTTGGTCAAAATTGGGATGAAATTGAATACATGAATGGGGTCAATGATATGTTGGACTCCACATCACAAAAGTCTTAATCTAGTTTGGAACCTATAGTTGAACCAAGTTTTCCACATTTTGAGCCTTTAAAAGAGAGTCAAACTGCGCTTGAACTTAAGCTCATTCTTGAAGATTTTAAGTTAACCATGAGCTCATCTGAAACACTTTCTGTAATCATTGAGTTTGGTTTGACAAATGAACAAAAGGTTGTGCAGAATGAGAGTCTTAATAATCTAGATCATGCGATTTTGGATAATGAATGGAAAAATTCAATTTAAGAGATGCCTAAATTTTTTAAAATAATGGAGATTCGAAATGATCTAATGTCCCTTGGTGATGGATATGGTTGGCAAGTGTGGATAGATTTTATGAAGTTGGAATTTTTCAAAAGAAAATATCACTTTCCTTTGCCATTCATTGACCCAATTTTAAAAGGATCAGTTTGTCATGCTCACAATTGTTCTTCTAATGCAAGTTCTGATTATTTTCAATTTCTTAGACCTCCTAAAAATCATGACAAGTTCACACTAATTTTTCCTTTTGCATCACTATTTTACTATCACATGCATTTTAGGATTTATGAAATTTGTAGATATGTGCATTTGTTTTCTTTTTCACCACATTTTCTTGCAGCACTATGCTCCACCATACGAGGTACACTCCTTTCATTTCTTTGTTATCTATTCTTCATTTGCATACATTGAGGACAATGTATGATTTAGGTATAGGGGAATTTTTGCATTTTTATTATTAGATTATTTATTTATTTATGATTAACATTTTTTTAAGAATCTAATTCTTTTTATATTAAAAATTAAAAATTAAAAAAATTAAAAAATTAAAAATTTTGTTTGACTTTTTATTTGTTGAATTAATTCTAATAAGTGTCCGTGGAGTAAAAACTTTGAGTAGGATTAAAAGATTTAGAACTCTTGAACCTTCGATAAGATGCAAAATCTTAGTTTGGAACGTCATCTTGAATAAATTAAAATTCATATGCATTTTTGCACTTCACGTTTACACTAATTCTTCATTGTGGGGTATAAACTATAAGTCAAGTAATTTTAAGAAAAAAAATTAGAAGAAAAAGAAAAGGAAAAAAGGGAAAAAAATAATAATGCAGTGAGATGGAGCGTAAAACGCACTCATTGTAAGAAAAGAAAAAAAAAGAGTTGAAAAATAAATAAATATAAATACTGCTTCAATGTCCATCAAATAAAAAAAAGAAATCACGTTGAAAAGTTTGATGGATATAATCAGCTTGACTAGTCAGATTTTTGTGGTTTTTGTTACTCGAGTTAGTAAGCCTTTAGGGGTGCGTTTACACCTTGTGCCCTAAAGCCAACTGGTTTGGGAGTCATTGGTCAAACACTCGTTACATGGGTAACTCTGAAAAGCCTTAGAAAAAGAGACATTGCACAAGTCAAGAATGAAAAAAAAAAGAAAAAGAAAAAAAATTGAGTTTGCTTGATTTTCATGGTAAAAGTCACTACTAAGAGTTACATCACATTCACATGCATGTATCACATGAAATTAATTTTATGAAGGATGATGTTTAGAATGAAGATAAAGTATTTTTGATAAGGTGAAAGTGTGATTTTGAATTTGATCTTGCTTATGTGTAATACCCATGGATACTTAAAAGTTTTTTTTCCAATTTCATAATAAGTTCAACTTAAAAAAGATTTTATTTTGAATTTTGAATTTTAATTTGTAGGTATATTCACTGCAAACCCTCACGAGACACAACTCGTCCATTTGGGTTAACCTTGGAGTTTAAAGGTTTATTGCATATGTTAAACGTGTTTCCTACGAAAATGGGGTAGTTTACTTTTTGTTTTGTTTTTATTTTCTTTTTATTTTACTCGAGGATGAGTAAAAGTTAGGTATGGGGATATTTGATATACACATAATTATGCATTTTAATATTTTCAATTTTATTATTTTATATGTATATTTTATTTAACTAATACTTTTTATTTTGTTTGTAGAAAATAAATAAATAAATAAAGTTGAGTTGAAAAATGAGTTTTAGAAGCTTTCAAGTTGATTTTTATTTGAACTCCAATAAAGAGATGTGCAAGAAAAGAACTCTTGGAAGATTACCATGTAGAAGTACAAGTCAAAAAAGAAAAAAGAGACCAAGTTACGTAAAATTAGATTATGATTCAATTTATTTTCCCTATAAATTGGACTTTTGTTTTAGGGAGAAGGAGTACTATTTTATTTTCTTTTTTTCTCTTTGCTTTCGGTAGGAATAGGGAGTATTTTACATATATTTTTATTATTCTTTCCAACTACTTTTCGGTAGTCAAAGTTAAGAGCATGTAGTTATTTTATTTTGGTTTTAATTCTCATTCAAATTAGCTTGCACGGATTTAGAGAAGGGAGTTGTCGGGAGCCTTTTGTTACCTTTATTTACATTGGTTATTAGTCTAACAAAGTTTCTTTTTAATATTGTTCAATTAGTTTTATTTTATTCCATGCAATTAATATTAATAGCTTTAATTTTGTTTTTCTTTATTATGAATTTAATGGCTAGCTAAATTTGTAATACCTAGGATGATGACGAAGCTAGGTAATAACATATTAATAATTTCTTTCCATTCCAATATTAATGTCTAATTGTTTGTTCATTTATTTTTACCTTCGCACTAAATTCGTTTTGGTTCCATATTAATTGCGAGGTTTTGATACTATAAATTCATTTTTACCTTCGCACTAATTCATCTTAAAAATTTTCTTCAATTATAGGGTTCGTACTTTAATTACTTGGATTTTTTTATACTCATTGCATAACACTAAAGGTTTTAAAAACTCGTTTGGATTTATTATTCTTAAATTGCATAGTATTCCTACTAGTTGAACATCATTAAGTCTTGCTTGCTGATATTTTGGAAACTGCGATTATAGTTGCATTAGATTATTAATTTAATTGCTATAATTAATTTCTAATTATCTCAGTTTGCATTTGCATCATGACAACCCGTAGTGGAACCCAATATGGCATGCCCATAAAAGATACACTTAACCAATGATTGACTAAAATGACTAACTTGGAAACTCATATGACAACGTTGACTAACAGGGTTCAAGTCCTTAAGCAAGCACGACCTATAGTTAAGCCTAGAATAGAACCTGAAGAACATAAGGGACGATGATGAGGTTCCCAAAATGGACCATAATCAGCATAGACATAAGGAACACCATGGATCTAGACACATGGAACACCCCGAACCACGAGATTGTAGGAACCGAGACATGGGGTATGATGACCGTAGAGACTATGACTACCATAAGCCTAGAGATTATGGCTACGGTGGACCTAGGAATG
The DNA here is from genome assembly GCA_947179155.2 of Hedera helix. Lineage (NCBI taxonomy): Eukaryota > Viridiplantae > Streptophyta > Magnoliopsida > Apiales > Araliaceae > Hedera > Hedera helix. Next base: position 41,448,659 of record OX359276.1, on the reverse strand, counting down.
CAGACCATTATGATCAAGCCTATGAAGATGACACTAGGAAAATCAAGGTTGACACCCCTGAGTTTGACGGTAGATTTGACCCTAACAAAGGTTGATGGAAGTTTGAGGATGTGTTGTGACAGTTGAACCATCAATAAGATCACGATCAAGTATAGGTTTCCCATACCTAGGCTTGATGACATGCTAGATATGATGAGTGGATCTCGAGTGTTCACCAAATCTATGGAGTGGATATTACCAGGTCCGCATTCGTGAAGGAGACGAATGGAAAACTGCTTTTAAGACGAGTGACGGCCTATATGAGTGGTTAGTCTTACCCTTTGGCCTAACCAATGCACCTATCACATTTATACGAGTTATGAATCAGGTGTTACGACCTTTTATTGGCAAGTTTGTAGTGGTCTATTTTGACGACATCCTCATTTATAACAATACCCGAGATGAGCACATGCTTCACTTGCGTCAAGTTTTTACAACACTTCGGCATGAAAAACTTTATATCAATTTAAAGAAGTGTTCTTTTGTGTAGGAATCAGTCATATTTCTCAGGTTTGTTGTCTCCAAAGATGGAGTTTCTGCTGACCATGGAAAGGTCAAGGCTATTAAGGAGTGGCCAGAACCTTCTAACATACATGAAGCTAGAAGTTTTCATGGTATTGCCACTTTCTATAGGAGGTTCGTTAGAGGATTTAGTACCATTATGGCTCCCATCACTGATTGCCTAAAGAAAGGAGAGTTTGTTTGGTCTAAATCAGCCGCTAAAGCCTTTGTGGAGATAAAGAATAGGATGACATAGGCACCTGCCCTTGTGCTACCAGATTTTGGGAAAGTTTCTGAGGTAGCATGTGACGCATCAGACGCAGGTATAGAAGGAGTTCTTAGTCAAGAGGGTCATCCTATTGCGTTCTTTAGCGAGAAACAAAATTAGGCTCGATAGAGATATTCCACCTATGATAGGGAGTTTTATGCAAAAGTTCAAGCGCTTAGGTATTGGCGACATTTTTTGGCGGCTTTTCGATGATATTCTGGCGATGAGTAGCGACGACAAAAGGTGTCCAGGTAAGGCTCTGAAACCACTATGATGTAGGACGAAAATTGATGACCAAATAATGAACTGGTAAAGGTAATTCAATAAGAAAGATTAATAAAAACTAGGGTGATCCAACCGCAGGAGAACCACTACCCCTAGAATTTTCCAACCGCAGTAGGGAGGAAAGGTATTGATCATAACCAATAATTAGGGTAATCCTAGAATTACTAATCAATAGCGTCAATAATATGAGTACACAATCTGTTTAAATAGACTACGAAAACCCTAATCTGATGAGAATAATAAAAAGACACAAATAACCTTACTGATGAAAATAAAAATAAAACAATCCCATAAATAACACCACGTGAACTGCAAACTGATTCCCATCAAAACACGTACAGATATATAAATCTACATACACACACATACATGTATGTATAAAATGCTAAAAAGAAAACAAAGGAGAAAAGTGAGGGACAGGAGAAATTGAAAATACACGCTGTCACAAAGCTCCTGAACATTAGTTCTTAATATATAAATAACATCTAAAAGAAAGCAAATTAAATAATCTACTCATACCATTACCTTCCTTTCCTCAGGAGATGTTTCACGTTTGTTGCCAAGTTCAATTTCTGAAAGCCACTCACACATATAAAATAGAAGTGGAGAAAGGCAGTAGAAAGGCCGTCAGAAAAATAATGGAGCTCACATATAAATAAGAATCGACAAAATAGGCACATTAGGCGTAGAAGATAGAAGATGAGAGTGTTAAAAACATCGTAAATTACAAAGAACTTGCACAAAACCAAAAACGTACCATTTACTCTTTGGTAATCCGAGTCAGCCGGATGCATAGAATTTACTGCCGAGTGTTAAGTGAATATAAATTATCAGTTTACTAATTTCAACGGTTCAAGTTCAAAGTGTTATTCATAGTTCAGCTTGCACATGCCATCATAAAATAACAAAAATAGTGGATATTGCAAAATTTAACTCTCTACCACCAAATCTACTTAGTAAATCATAAGTTGAATTGCATTTTGTTTGATGCATACTTTTATACTAATGTAATTTCCTTCATAGTCATGTTTTCCCATTGTTTAAACAAATTAAATGGCATAGTTAACTATAAGTACAACCTTTTCTAACAATTTAGAATACTCCAACCACTTGGAATTCACAACAAATAAAATAATGTCATGCAAATAACAATCAAATGAGTTCTGATACTAAAACTTGAGCACTCATTTCAAAACTCAAACGCATTTAACCTCAATTCTACCCAAAAATAATAATAATGGGACTTGTAGAAGTAACCACCATTTCATAAAGCACAACTGCTAACATACCTGAGGCCGTGACTTCATCCATAACTTACCTTGCAAAGATACAAACGAAGTCCAAGTTATTGTAGGAAAAGCCAAGTATGACCATCTTCAAACACAGTCAATCCGACACGAATAAATAAATAAATAAATAACTGTCCGCTCCCTCTCGGTTGGTCATGTGTTATCCCATATGACTTGGGAAAAACTTTAGAAAATACTTTTTAAATGCTTGTTAATGTTATCTATTTGACATGTTGTTCAATGTTACCCTCAAATGGTGACCATACATAAGCAACAAACAAAATAATCATACAAGGAATAATAAATTATAATGAATTGATATGGTTCAATTCAATTACTTAGTCAAATTACCAGAGATCTGGAGTGGGAGAATGCAGAAATGGGAGAAATAAGAGAAGAAGCAGAATAAGGGAGATAAACAATTGAGGAAGAAGTAGAGAGAATCGGAAGTTTGGAGAGAAAGAAATCTTCATTCATCAAAATCATGCTCGATTACACTATGATATCTAGCATATATATGCCTTTACATCAGCTTCAAAAAAAGAGTGAAAACTGTGCGCTCAACTTACAGTAGCTCCCTCACTGAACATGTGAACTCCTAACAATAAGAAATGAGAAAGGACTACACTACCCTGACTAAACTGATTGAAAAGGACAAATACACCCTCATGTGCTTGGCTGACTTAACTAACTGCTAATCCCCTTATTATTAGCTATGATTTCCCCTTCCATTCCTTACATTTCCTGCCCCTCAAAAACACCTTTACCCTCAAGGGGGGGGGGGGGGGGGTGTTATCCAAGCGCTACCCCAGATAAAATTGATTCAACTATTCCTTTTATTGCCTGCCCTTCGGTAACTTTGTTAAGGCACCTCAAAACAGGGTCACCAATGTCTATGAACTCGGACTTGAGAAAAACTCCATCAACCAAATGAACTTGTTTCTGCAACTTTTGTGATGTGTATCCTGGTGGTATTTCATTTTGGACAATATTTCCAATGTATTTCAATGGAAGACATAGAACCCAATACAGTGCACTATTAAAAGATATAGGCCTAGTCGATGACTCATTAACATAAATCTTGGAATTTAAACTCTTCATTGCTATTGGAAATTGAACTCCCAGTATGAAGTGCAACCACAAAGGGGATAATTCACTATGATTCCACTTAGTGCAAACATAAAACTCAACACATAGATTAACATATAGATCAGAAAATGCAACCCCGTTTATGAAAACCCATCCATTCTTACCTTCAAAATCACGTCAGTAAAGGAATTGCAGAAAGAAGAGCTTACCATGAACAATGTACTTCCAGGGTGTTGTCTTCTAAAACCCTATTTTAATTTCTTCCTTTTCCCCTCCATTAGCATTAGTATTAAAACCATCAACTATTGTACCTTTAGTGATTTGAATTCCCTTGTTTGTATAAGTAACGCCCCGGGAATCCCCGCACTCTGGCTACGGGCGACCCCTGGTCGTTACGCACGACCCCTGGTCGTTACGCACGACCTTCACTGAATAACCACAACAATTAATAATTTAATGCTGCTAAAACTCAATATATTAATTGATAAAACTAGTTTATTTAAAAACTATTAAAATCTTCTTTAATTCCCCTGAATCGAAATCTTTACATTAATTTCCTTGACTTCAAGATCATATATATCATGATCAGTTTACCATAATAATTGTGAGTACACAAAAACTCACACTCCAACAATAAGCCATTATAATAATACCTTGACTTTTACTATCCGATCGAGTCCAATAATATTAGCACTCGTCTATCGTAGGTTCATCTTTTATTTCAAGAACATGGTCTCCAATCAAGAATATTACCACAACATATCTATCCCAAAATTTTACATCTTAGGGATATTATTATCTCAAATCAAACTTGATATCCATTATCAATCCCAATGGTAAAATTATTACCAAATTATAACTTCAATCCTGCTAGGTCATTAAGCATTTCTTGTTCCTTGGTCTTTATTATAAACCTCGGATGCTAACATTTAACTCCATAAAAATAACTTAAAGACATTAAGTAATTAAATTTATTACAAAATATCCTTACATAAATCGAGTGTATTAACCTTTATAGGAATACAACAAATCTATCTCAAAGGTTAGCAAGCATTGCTAACCACACAGCTTATTAACTTGCAACATCAATTAGTTTCAGAATTTTAATCTTTACATCTTTTCTTAACTCACAAAATCATATATATTATGATTCAATATTTAATCTTTACTTCTTTAAGTTCTTCATTATAATCCGGTAAGCTAAATACATAATTCAGTTTACTAGATTACCAAAACTGCAAGCCGGAATACCATTCCAGCAAGCTGAACTATTAAAACAGCAAACTGTTTTCCCATTACAGCATCCTGAATTTCTAATTCAACATACCATATATCTAATATAGCATCCTACATTCCAAATTCAGCATCTTGAATTCATTATTTCAGCATACCGTAATCTTGACATATGCTAATTTACTTAAAGTATTTCATTTGTATAAGTTTACATTGATAAAACGTAAAGTATACAACTTATTTTCATAATGAATATCCTTTATTCGTTTTACCAAAATTTATTACAACTTAATTCATTTTCTTTACAACAATATGAGTAATTCTAGCTCATATTTTAACTTCATAAATTTATGCAATAAACTCTTATTTACTTATTCGTTCAGAACTCGTAACATTTATAAATTGTTTATCATAGCTAAAAACATTACTAACTGAACAACGACAAGTTCAAATATCAAGATAATTACATTGAATGTCATTTTAACAACATTGCAATATCTATCTTCCATAATCTAGTGTCTTCCAGAATTTCTTCAGTTACTTCGCTGAAAATATTAATTTAAAGCAATGGTTCAGCAAGTTTAACAGTTATCACATATCACATATGTCACATTTCATACATGCTTCACAATTTTCATATATCGAATTAAAAATCATGCTTCAAAATTTATATCAAATCATGCTTCGTATTTGGGACATACTTCACATGTAATCGTAATTCATGCTTTGCATATACTTCACATATAATCATATTACAATGATTTTACATAACACAAATAACATAGATATATCTTCATATCCACAGTTTAAATATCACATGGTAGCATAACAATGCACATAGCAACAAATCCTGAAAAACTTGCCTAATAAGTTTATTCGGCACCCGCTAACATTACATTCCTCGAATAACCTACAATCATAATATGGTTGACATGTTCATATTAGTCACAATTTGACGCATTACTAGTCTTAATTATGACCATAGTTTTCAATTGTTTTAACTTTTACGTTAACCGATTTTAAATTTTAGTTAATTCATAACTCCTTCATACCAAATCGTAATTGACTCATCTTTGGACAACGACCCATATATAAAATGGTCTAACTATCCCCATAGGTTTCATAAACCCCAAATTACTCGAGCTCAAAAAGTTCAAAAACAGCCCCCTCAAAACAGCGAGTGGCAGTGCCCTTTTGTCCCGACCTATTTCACGGTAAAATTAATATAAAATAATCTAAAAGGAATTTTAATTTTCTTCTTTTTGATATCTCTTCGTAACTTCCATATCTACAACTTTTGTTTAGGTTTGAGGACCTAATTCAGTACACACGAGGCTGCACACCTCAAAGAATAGCTAGGTTAAAAACTGTCCCGAAAAACTGGCAGTCAGACCCTAGCTCACTATAAAATTCATACCTTCTTCGTTACATGTCCGTTTTTGATCATATTTACATAAAATTAAAGCTTATGAAGTCTAATTTAAATCTTATTTAGGTCTTGACTTCATCCCATGTATCAAACAACACAGATCTAACTGTTTACCCAAGCTATCCAAAGAATAAAACTTCCTGGATAGTCACACAACTTTATTTTTTTCAAAAATTTTATACTCCATAACATGGTTAAATATTTTGGGTGCTTCTAGATAACTTTCATATCTACAATTTTGTAGTTTACACCAACCTCAAATTCAAAACACATGATTTTATATCATTTTTACAAACTCAAAATTTGCAGCAGATTCTGGGCAGACAGTATTTTGGTTGGACCCAGCTTGATTCAAACGATCACTACACACAAACCACAAGGAATTTATGTGATCTAAAAATTTCTACGTGTAGCTTATTTCCACACCTTTAATTTGATATATCACCCATTCTCTAACTCCAAAAACTCAATTTTTGAAAAAACCTCAAACCAACAATAACACAACACATCTTTCTACGGAATGAGTTCTTCAACTTTCTTTCTGGGATGCTATCGTAGGCAACCAAAAATAAAATCTTACTTTGAAAAATATTAATGTAGTAGTGAAAGTAAGAGTCGAACCCACATAGAGTGAATTGTTTTAATAAATTCTAATGTTTTCAAAAATATCTAATTAAATGGGGGATTTTGAATTATTAATTAACTAATTAAAATTCAAACAAATAAAACTAAATAATAAATAAAGATGAGAAAAATCAATTAAAACAAATTTCAGTTCCTTAGTTCAGTATCCCCTTCTTTTAATCAACAAATTAATCAAGTTGTTATTATCTTTTTCTTCAATTGAAATTAATAATCCTAGATAACCGACAATCGCCAAGCTACCCGAAATCCTCCTTAAATTATAAATCTAATGCAACAATCGCTCACAAAAGTCCCTAACTATCATACAACCTAGAACTATCAGTTTAGATTTAATATAACAGTTGCATTAAAAATTAGAGAATTAGATTATTCCAAGCAACAATCTTAACATCGCAGATTATTTAACTTGCCATCTCGATAATCATAACAATATTCAAAAGATTGTCCACAATCAAATATTATTAATTGTTAGTTATGATCAGATAAAATATCGTTTGCTTAATATCAAATCTTAATTTAGCATATGATAAATTATTAATTAACTTAACAGGCCCTTATCAAACTAATCAAGCAAATATCATAAAACAATTAAAACAGATTATCAAGAATAAATCTCATGCATGAAGGAATAGATTATAAAACTCAATTAAAACATCAATTAAAAATAAGGTTAACATCTCTTTAGAACTGAAAATAAAAACTTAGCCTGACATACTTCAAAATAATCTCCATTAGTTGAAAAGCTCTCTCCAAGAAACTAGAAGAAAGATCTCCCAAAAACTTAAAATGAATAATGAGAGATGACCCTCTATTTATAGGCCTCTAACTTGTCCAAACCCTAATAGGAATTACACTTTTCAAACCCTAATAGGATTTAAAATAATAAAATATAAAATTTCTATTTATCTTCCTATTTCAAATTGGAATTGAAATTTTATTTATTTTATTTGCTGCATGCCTGATCCGCACGAAAATTGGAGAATGGGAAAGAAAAGCTGTTGGACCCACGCGCCCTAAGTCTTCTGGAATGTCCCGTAATGCGCGGGCTTATATATATTTTTCCATTCTCGGTTGACCGCGCATGGCCTTTGGCCTTTGACCTTTGACCAGGCCGGGCTTCACTGTTTAACACACCAAGCCGGGCCAGACCGAATTTAATTGAAAATATCCCTGCCTGTTTAGGCCTGCAGGCCGGGCCATACCATGCCCCAATGTTGAACTGATCTTTGTTAAATAGAAGCTCAAGCTAACTTTAAATGCAGCCCAAGCTAACTTTAAACAAATAGCCTAGAGTAGCTATATGACCAGAGTAGCTATGAACAAAGTGAAGACGCCATTGCCTTATTTATAGGCTAATGGTACTGTAATTCTTCAATGCCTATCGATGTGGGACTAGGGACTTATAAATTAACAAAAACGAAAATCAATGTACATCACACGGCCGACAAATCACATAACCCTTCCATTATCCATTTGCCTGAGCCGACCCATCATCCATCCATATTATAACGTCTTCGCAAATGTTAGGAGTGCAATTCCTTATTTGTACCAACTGTTACGACATTTTGCAACCGATGTGGGATAAGATGTGCAAATCCAAGACTGTTTTGGTTGGCTTGCTTGCAGCTAGACATGCATAAATGGCCTGAGGCCTGGAGCCTGACCCGAGCCCGGCCTAGACCCGACCTGGTCAAATTCAGGCCTGGTCAAAGCCCGGGCCAGATCGGCCTGGCCTAGAAGGCCTTAAAAAGGCCTCTAATTTTTGGATAAAATCCAGCCTTGCCCGGCCTAGCAAAAAGTCCGGCCTGGACTGGACTGAGGGCTAAGTCCGGCCTGGGCCAATATGTTAAGCCTGGCCTGTTAGAACTTCTAACTTTTTTTTTAATATCTTAGCATAACCCAATCCGTTTATACTGAGAGCCAATATGCTAAGATATTAAGAATTAACTTAGACATACAAGCCTTAACTTGGGTTAAAAAGTAGAGGGAGACCCACTCTATTTATAGATGAGAGCTGCGGGTAGAAGAAGCCCTACTAAGAGATGTGGGACTTGAATTCTACAAGGGGTTTGAGCACTTTGGCTATTTGGGACTTGAATTCTACAAGGGGCAGCTGAGAATTTCCTCTTCCTTCTTGATAACTATAATTTATGGAATCCTAAGAGTATTTTAGTGATACCTCACTGCAAACTCATTACTAGTCTGCAAATGTGTCTCAAGTCTTTAATTTTCACATACTATAAAGATTTTCAACATGCTTTGTCCTTCGGGAGACTCTAAGTAAACTGCTTCTCTGCCAATAATAGATTGGAGGCAAAATTCATGTTCCTATAATATATATTCCCTATTATATTTAGGATTGGGTAAGATTTCACCCTAATTCCATATAGAAATTTGCTTTGTTCCTCAAAGTTTGCGAGTTTGCCAACTCCATGGTGGTCCAAAATGAATTTGTGGACTGAAGTTAGAGAATAGATCCAACCAGCTAAGCTGCCAAGATACATGTCCCGAAATTTTTAACTCCCAGTATATTAAGAGCAAGCAAGAATTGCGTATGAATATGTAATAAGAAATGCACATGCATGCAAACCATAACTTTCATTATAAAAGATTCATACACAGTCAACAACTTGCAAAACCAAATTAAATCAATCAGAAATGCAATACAAATGATGTGAGGACCCGAATCTTCGGGATTATTTTAATAAGAATTTAATTGATAAAATTATCAAAGAGGTGTAAATAAATTATTATTTTATGTGATTTAAGGTATATGAAGAGATTTAATTGATAAATTAAATCTTTATGGAGATGGTGATAATTGATGTTAATTTAAAATAATTGGAAAGTAAATAAATTGTTTGGAAAGAATTTATGAAGAATAAGAGAAATTATATGTAAGGGACAATATATTGTACAATAAAATTATTATGGAAGTGCAGAAATTATTATTTAAATGGTATTATGTGGTAATATGAAATATGGAAATTGGATATGTATGTATATATATATATATATATATATATATATATATATATATATATATATATATACACATTTGTATATATATATATGTGTTATGTTTAATTGATAATTATAAATGTTATTAATTATGAGAATTAATGGATCAATAATTAAATTAATCCAATTTTTAAATAAAAAGGTAATGAGGAAGTTGGTGAAATTATAATTATTGATTATTTAATTAATCAATAATTATGGTGAAGGTTTAGAAATTATTTTGGAGGAGGAAAGAATTTATGAATTATATACTAATAAAGTATATAATTTATATAAGGAAATTTAAGTAAAATGTTAATGGAATAATAATTATATAAATTATATAAGAATAATTATATAATTTGTATAAGGTGATTAAATGGATTAAGGTTGGAGGAAATTAGGAAATTATTTAAGAAAGGAGAATGTAAATATATAAATTATATAATATTAAATTATATAATTTATATATAAAGAAATTAGTGCGAAATGTAACGAATGAAATTAAATGAGGAAAAAGGAAGGATTTAATTTATTAAAAATTATGTTTATGCATAATTAGATTATTATGACTTTTATGAGGAATAATATTTCAGAAACGTGAACATGTTAATGTAACATGTTGTCTAAGAAACGAAGTGAAAAAATTACGAAAAATAATTTTTATATGTTATGTGAATTATTTTATAATTTTTGGAGGTATAAATTACCTCAAATAATTACATGCATGTCATTATGCGTGTACAAAATTTGTCAAGAAAGGTACCCAAAAAGGGTCTAAATATTAATAATAAATCATATTATGATTTTTGATGAATTAAAATAAATATTTTATATACATTATATAAAATATTTATTACACGAATTAATTACGTAATGTATTAAAATAATTAAATTTGCATGATAATCCGGGTGGAACGTTCGAGAAAAGCAGCAAAGGCGGTGGGAAAATTGTATATATATATCGCAAGTAATTGAATTGCGGAAAGAGAGAATAAAAAGAAGAAAAAGAAAACAAAGAAAGCATGAAAAAGAAAAGAAAAGTAAACAAATATATACAAAACAACTTTCTCTCTTATTTTCTTCCATCACTGCCACCTTCCACCACCTTGTCACCGGAAATTTCACAGCCATCACCATGAAAGAGGAGGTTGGAGCTATCAAGAGGAGGAACTCCAAGCCTTGGAAGGTATAAATAATAATTTACATGATTTATTATGTATTTTTAGTAATAAATTAATTTTTTGAAAAAATTATAAATAATTAGAATAATGATTCCAAATAATTTTTGGATGTTTATGTGTGAATTATATGATTTTTAGAGTTATTTGGTGGAGAAAATTTGCTAGAAAAATGGAGAATTATTGATAAGGTGATGCACTGTTGCGATAAAATCTGAAGAAGGAACAGGAACAGTAGCCCGCGCATTGCGCGGGCCTAACTTGCGGTAACCGGCGACAAAACGACGTCGTTTTGGAGTCAGAAGCCCGGGCCGCGCTATGCGCGAGCCCAATTTTGCCGGAAGACGCTATAAAACAACGTCGTTTTGAGATAAGATTAGGGCCGCGCCATGCGCGAGGAAACTTTCTGGAAATAACGCGTGAAACGCCGTCGTTTAAGGATGACGCAGGCATGACGCGCGTAATGCGCTGCTGACTGTGGCTGGAATTACCGTTATGCCCTCCGACTTTCCGAAAAATTCCGGTTATGTCCCAAAGGGCGCGAAAATTACAGAATTGCCCCCAGATCTTCCAGAAAATGTCGGATGAGTCCCTTTAGCGCGAAAATGACTAAAATGCCCCCAGAGTTAGTTTTAATTGAAATAAATGTTTAAAAATTGTTTAAAAACTATAGAAAATCATAGAAAATTTCTAAAAATACAGAAATGATGTTTGGGCATTAAATTTAATATTTTTGTAAAAATATTAAATATTGAGGATTAATATTTAAATATTTTAAATATTAATCTAATGAGTTTAAAGGTTAGAAAATGATTAAATGAAAATCCGGACAACCAAATATGTTAAATTTTATCCAATGAGCCGGGTTGTCCGTAGTGAAGGTATTTAAGATTAAGTTAAATTAATATTTTAAGGAATGAGGTTAATATAATTAACCATATTATTTAATAATTGACCCGTTACCCTAAAGTAAATTATCGATTGGGGTTAATTACGTTATAGATGATATTAATTAATTAAATTAATATCATAAGAGGATAAATAATTATTATTTGATTATTTATGATCATAGGTTGATCGAGTTAAGGTTTTGAGCTATTAAGTGGACGCCAGGCAAGTTCTTCAGTCCCTTTTTATGATAAATGTTGGATTGTTATGAAATGAAATACTTGTTTACAAATGATGTGCTACGTGATACGTGATTAACGTGACAATAATGTGTTATTTTTGCAACGATATGAAAATGTATGAGATATATTGCTCAAGTAGAATCACAACACGTGATGTATGACACACACCAAGCATGATAAGGTATGTGCTATGTGAAGCATAAACTGTTGAACTTGCTGAGCTGTTGTGCTCATTACTTGCTTAATAAACATTTTGCAGGCAATGAAATAAATTTCAAGAATATTGGATTAAAATAGAGATGAATTGCCTAGAAGGTGGGGAAATGTTATTGTTATATTTTCCATTCAATGTGAATACATGTATTAAGTTATAATGATGTTTCGTATGTATGTATATATCGAATCCAGACAGAATATGTAAAGTTAAATTTGGAACTGTGATGGTACTAGATATATGTTATGATAGAGACTATTCAATGGTCTAATTATGAATTATGAAACAAGGAATATTGGATGGATATAATCAACATTAAAATTGAATGTTGAGCATTATGATAGAAAGAAAAAGTAAAGGTTGCGATCCATGGGACTAGGATCGAAATGTAAGGATTTTAAATATCCGATTATTTTAATACAATGATTGAGTTGAGGAAAGGAAAAGAAAAATTTTATACCGAAAAGATGGTAATTGTTGATTTTAAGTATCAATTAAGGGATCATTTAAGGTGGTTAAAGATTTATTAACGAACCGAAATTCGGACGTTAAGGAAATAATGTTTAATAAATACGAAATTTAAAGAATAAAGTGGGCCAAATTTCGGGGTCGTTACAAATGAGGGGCTAATCTTCATCAGATTCTCAATGATAAGGCTGCTATTCACAGCAACAAGTACTAATATACAGAGGTTGAAGAGACCCGCATGGCTCTGCAAGAAAATGCCAATTAGCATGACATACTTTCTTTCTGTATCTTAGGATACAATTCACAAGATGATACACAATTCATGAGAGATTTTTGACGCATGATACGCTTCACAATCTAACAACTATGAGTAAGAATAATTAAACTAGAAGCACCAAAGAAGGTGTATCAATGTACAACTGGTGTATGCTAAAGTCAACATAAAAACCTCAGCATGGAGACGAACAGAAAATAAGCACATCCCAACCCCAAGAAAGATTAACATAAAAAGACTACCAAAACTCTGACTTTTTCTTCTCAAATTATCCACATCAGCAAACAGATCTCAATCCCCAGGTTGGACTCCATTCACCAGAAAACTGATGTAAGGAGGAATGTGTTCTTTAACCTAACAAACCACAGTCTCAATAAAAAATACTATATGTAGAGCTCTTACGGATAGATCACATGTCATGGAAGAAATATTTTCACCTTGTGGTTTTGGTATGTTTTCAAGATGTTGAACGATCTTTTGGAAAAGCCCTTTCAAGCTCGCATCCAGGTCAAGGACCACCATTCCTGGAGTACCAAGCAGAAACCAGATTCTAGCAGCACTTGATGACTAGTAATGAGTTTGCAGTGAGGTATCACTAAAATACTCTTAAGATTCCATAAATTATAGTTATCAAGAAGGAAGAGGAAATTCTCAGCTGCCCCTTGTAGAATTCAAGTCCCACATAGCCAAAGTTCACAAACCCCTTGTAGAATTCAAGTCCCACATCTCTTAGTAGGGCTTCTTCTACCCGCAGCTCTCATCTATAAATAGAGTGGGTCTTTAACCCAAGGGAATTATTATGTCTAAGTTAATTCTTAATATCTTAGCATACTAGGCTCTCAGCATAAATGGATTGGGTTATGCTAAGATACTAAAAAAAAAGTTAGAAGTTCTAACAGGCCAGGCTTAACAAATCGGACCAGGTCGGGCCCAGGCCGGACTTAGGCCTCAGGCCAGTCCAGGTCGGGCTTTTTGCTAGGCCGGGCAAGGCCAGATTTTGTCCAAAAAATAGAGGCCTTTTTAAGGCCTTCTAGGCCAGGCCGATCTGGCCCGGGCTTTGACCAGGCCTGAATTTGACCAGGCCGGATCTAGGCCGGGCTCGAGTCAGGCTCCAGGCCTCGGGCCGTTTGTGCATGTCTAACGCCAACTGCCAATTCCAGCGTATTTACATAATTGCACCTGGCAGCTTTAATTTAATTCCTTTGTCCTACAAAATAAAATAAAATAAATAAAAATAAAATAAAAATACTAAAAATAATAAAAACACATAATAATAAATAAAATTCCTAAATTACTAAAAATAAATAAAAAACACATAAATAAAAAGAAATATAAGAATACTATAAAATTACATAAATTAACATAAATTAACATAAATTAACTAAAATTCTATAAAACCTATTAAAACCAAAATAAGCTAAATAATTAAATATTTAAGCACACAATAAATATAAAAATTAAGTATTAGGGAATAAAAATATCGTATAATTTAACCCTATCAAATACCCCCACACTTAGCTTTTGCTCGTCCTCAGGCAAAACAAAAATAAAAATAAACAAAAATAAAATAAATCTAACTAGCCCAACAGACTAAAGCGACTCAACTAACCTGACATACATGTCTCAAACAACTCGACTATTTACATGAGCAATAAATTAATATGAACTTCACATCAACCTCAAAGATTATAATCAACAACTCTTAGAAAATTTCAAAATAATACATCATCCAAAATTTTAACTTAATTATTAATTCCACTTTATTTCCAATCCTTCGTGTGTGTGTGTGTGTGAAAATTCATATATATCAAACTAATAAAAATTTAGATCAATTCATCTAATCAAATACATCACAAAATATATTAAAATTCTATACATTTATTTTCACATCACTTTCCATTTAATACAGATAAACACAAATCAGAAGATCAAATTTAAACATATCAACCACACCAGGATTTAACTTTAACCACATACCTTCCCAAGTATCATTAAAATTCGCTAGAAAGATTTTTTTCTTCTTTTTTTTTTTCATTCATTTTTTTCACGGTGAGTGCATTTTATGCTCCATCTCACCAGCGAGTGCGTTTTACGCTCCATCTCGCTGCATGTGTTTATGAGTGAGTGCGTTTTACACTCCATGTCAACCCACCACATGACAATTGTTTCACTTTTTTTTTACTTCGGGTAAGGTCAATTTAATAATCCCAAAAAAATTACCTTAATCATTTCTCCACATTATATTTACCTTATATTCGCTTCAAGTAATGTTCAAATAAGATATAGAATTAAAACATATCTTAAAAGCATTTAACCACATAAATTTTCTCCAAATTAAAATTAGTTCAAACATATGGATATGTGCAAATAATAAAATAAAAGATTTCAAACAAAGTACTGACCAACAAAAATGTCAAAATTCAGATTACGCCAAATTTATCAAATTTTCAAGAGTTATTAAATAAAAATCAAAATTTTATCATCGGCTAAAAATTAAAATTCAAATCAAAATATTGCTCAACTAACTTAATCCTAAAAAACTATCTCATTTTCGTAGGCAACACGGTTACACTTAGCACGTGCAACAAGCCTTTAAACCCTAAGGATACCCCAAGTGGACGAGTTTTGTCTCGCAAGGGTTTGCAGTGAATATACCCACAAAATTCCAAAAATTTCAAAAATTTCTTATTTTTTTAAAAATAAAATAAAATAATCTAAAACTTTTCCCCACACTTAAAACTTACATTTTCCCTAATGCAAAGTAAAAATGCAAAGATAAGGCACATATAACTAACATATAACAATAAAAAAAATAAAAAAATTAAGTATACTCCCCTTTGGGTTGCCTCCCAAGCAGCGCCTTTATTTATTGTCATTGGCTCGACAACTTTCTGCTCTCAATCTTGGTAAACTGGATCTGTCAACTCCAGGATCTCCACGTTTTCCACTTGATGACCGTCATAGAATGGTTTGAGACGATGGTCGTTCACTTTGAATATTTTTCCAGTACTCAGATTATGGATTTCTACTGCACCATGAGGAAAAATATTAACAACAATAAATGGACCTTCCCACCGAGAACGAAGTTTATCTGGAAATAATTTCAATCGGGAATTGTATAAGAGGACTTGTTGACCCACTGTAAAGGTTTTCCTTAAAATTTTCTTGTTGTGGAACGCCTTTGTCTTTTCTTTATACAATTTTGAGCTTTCATATGCTTCATTTTGGAGTTTTTCAAGCTCTTGTAACTGCAATTTCCTGTGCTCTCCTGCTTGACCTAAGCTCATATTGCGCTGTTTGATCACCCAAAAAGCTTTGTGTTCTAGTTCCACTGGCAGATGACATGGCTTTCCAAACACAATCCTGTAGGGTGACATCCCGATAGGAGTTTTAAATGCTGTCCTATACGCCCATAGTGCATCTTCCAGTTTTAGACTCCAATCCTTTCTGTTTGGCTTTACAACCTTCTCTAAAATGGACTTGACTTCACGGTTGGACACTTCAGCTTGGCCATTTCTTTGTGGGTGATAGGCTGTAGAGACTTTATGTATAACATTGTACTTCTTAAACAGAGCCGCTAGCATCCTATTGCAGAAATAAGTTCCTTTGTCGCTGATAATAGCCCTTGGAGTTCCAAACCTGACAAAGATATTAGACTCGAGAAAATCTGCAACAACTTTAGAATCGTCAGTCCTGATGGCTTTAGCTTCCACCCATTTAGAAATATAGTCAACAGCCAAAAGAATGTAAACATTACCATAAAAAGCAGGAAATGGTCCCATAAAATCAATACCCCAAACATCAAAAATTTTAACAATTAAGATAGGGTTTTGTGGCATTTGATTTCTACTTGATATATTACCTGTCCTTTGGCAATTTGCACATGATTTACAAAACAGATAAGAATCTTTAAAAATAGCTGGCCAAAAGAATCCAGTTTCTAAAACTTTATGAGCTGTTCTTTTAGGTCCGAAATGTCCTCCACAAGCGAGTGACAGAAAATAAGAATAGACAAAAACTCACTATCAGACACACACCTTCTAACTACCTGATCATAACAAAATTTCCACAAGTACGGATCATCCCACACATAATATTTTGCATCTCGTTTTATCTTTTCTTTTTGGAGTTTAGAAAACTCACTAGGCATGTAAGCACTAACCAAATAGTTAACGAGATTTACATACCAGGGTATCGAAGTTTCAATGGAAAGGAGATGCTCGTCTGGAAAAGAATCTTGTAATGGTAGAGAGTCTTCCTCCTTAATCAGCCTGCTCAAATGGTCTGCCACCAAGTTTTCTGCTCATTTCTTATCTTTGATTTCCAAGTCGAATTCTTGGAGCAGTAGGATCCATCTGATAATCCTCAGTTTTGAATCCTTCTTGGTTAACAGGTACCTGAGAGCTGCATGGTCAGAATAAACTACAACTTTAGTGACAAGAAGATAAGATCTGAATTTTTCTAAAGCGAAAATAACAGAGAGTAATTTTTTTTCCGTTGTTGAGTAGTTAATCTGAGCAGCATTCCAAGTTTGGGAAGCATAGTAGATGGCATGCACAACTTTGTTCACTCGTTGGCCCAAGACAGTTCCTACGGCATAGTTGCTAACATCACACATGATCTCAAATGATAAACTCCAATCTGGTGGCTGTATGACTGGTGCGGTGGTTAATAATTTCTTCAACTTGTTAAACGCTTCCTTGCAAACGTCATTGAATTGGAATTGCACATCCTTTTTCAGCAATTCGCACAGCGGTAGGGCTATCTTTGAGAAGTCCTTAATAAATCTACGATAGAATCATGCATGACCAAGAAAAGAACGGATCTTCTGCACACTGGCAGGATAAGGCAAAGCAGAAATAATTTTTATCTTAGCTTTATCGACTTCTAATCCTCTAGCGGAAACCACGGTTATTAGACCCGGATCGGACCACCGGTTGAACCGGTAAAAACCAGAACCGGTCCATACTACGGTCCGGTTTGGACCAATTAACTGGTTTAGCCCAAAAACCGTCCAGACTTAGCGACCCGACGGTTTAATCGCTTGACCCAGTGAACCGGTCACTGGTTCACGGGTTTGACCGGTCTAGACCTTATCAGTCACGTTGCCGTTGGAGAAAAGCACGGTGAGGGAAGTCGTCGAAATCTTGATATAAACCGCTGCAATCTAAGTCCCTCTTTTAGTGTTGAGCTTCAATCACGTCGATGACCTTTAATTTCCTAGTAGATCTGTCTGCCACCACCTTATTTGACACCAGATTTGTGGAAAGAAAGCAAATTTTGCCGCTGTAGTCGACGTTACCACCCCTATCTCTGATGAAAACACCTATTCCAGTCTAATTAGGGAAATTTTTAAAGTAATACAGTAATACTTTTGCCTCAGAGAAGAAGAAGAAAAAGCTTACGTGGTGTTGTTACTGCTGTATGTCATAAAGGCAGAGAGAGAGATAAGGTGCACGTTGGTAGAGTTTTGAATGTATGGTTCTTATTCATCAGACTTATCAGTTATCAATACAAAGGCAAAAAAGGAGGATTAAGGAAAGTTCATAAATTACATTTGCACCCTTGCATGTCAATTTGACAATTTCATATTCTAAATTTATAAGTTTTACAAATCAAATTATATTTTTATTTCTAAAATTAAATATTTTTAATAATATTATAACATATTTTTATTATATTTTAATTTATAAAAAAATAAATGTTTTAAAAAATTATTAATTATTAATAATATATTTTTTTTATGTATTTATGACGTCACTGGTTCAATAACGGTTCGACCACTGGTTGGACCAGTGACCCATCCACCCGGTACCCTTTCCGGTTCGATGACCGGTTCGGGTCTGAAAATATTGGCGAAAACTACATGACCAAGTACTATACCTTGCTCTACTATAAAATGACATTTTTCCCAATTAAGAACAAGATTAGTTTCTAAACATCTGTCGAGTACGCGAGTTAAATTGTCTAAGCATGCATCCAAAGAATCACCATGGATTGTGAAATCATCTATAAAAACTTCAATACATTTCTCAAGAATATCGAAAAATAGACTCACCATGCATCTTTGGAAAGTACCTGGTGCATTGCACAATCCAAAAGACATCCTCCAATAGGCAAATGTACCGAATGGACATGCGAAAGTGGTCTTTTCCTGGTCTTCCGGTGCTATCACAATTTGTTTATAACCTGAAAAACCATCTAAAAAGCAATAATAAGTGTGACCAGCTAATCTTTCCAACATTTGATCAATAAAGGGGAGAGTGAAGTGATCCTTTCTAGTTACAGCATTTAACTTCCTATAATCGATACACACTCTCCATCCTGTTTGCATCCGTGTGGGCACTAACTCATTATTATCAGTCTTAACAACAGTTATACCAGATTTCTTTGGAACTACCTGTACTGGACTTACCCATTGACTATCAGAGATATGATAGATAATACCTGCATCGAGCAATTTGATCACCTCTTTTTTCACTACCTCCATCATGGGTGGATTCAATCTCCTTTGAGCCTCTCTTGTCGGTTTAGCTCCTTCCTCCAAAAGTATCCGATACATACACACAGCCGGACTTATGCCTTTGATGTATGCGATAGTCCAACCAAAGACTGTGATGTGGTCCCTCAAGACTCGAAACAGCTTATCTTCTTGAACTTTGGTTAGATTGTTGGCAATGATCACTGGCAGGGTGTCCTCCTTCCCTAGGTATGCATACTTCAAATGTGTCGGCAACGGCTTCAATTCCAATGTGGGTGCCTGCACAACAGAAGGTAACATTTTTTGATGAGTCACAGGTAATTGAATAGATGAAACTATATAATTAGCTGAAATTTTTGGCAATGAATGCAAGGCAGCTATTGTCTCTTTCAATTCTTGTGTTTGCTCAATCTTTTCCTCTTTGTTCACCTCCAAACTCTTTGTGATGGCAACCTCCAAGCTATCCTTATGCACTTGGTCGAATGAATCCTGCACTAATGAATCAATGACGTTAATAGCAAAAATAGGATTGACATCGCTAGGATACCTCATGGCCTCATAGATATTGAACTGAATTTTCTCGCCATCGAACTCCATGGTTAAGGTTCCATTGTGCACATCAATCATGGTTCTTGCTGTCTTCAAAAATGGCCTCCCTAACAGTATATGGGCGGGTTTTGGAGATGTATCATCCTCCATATCCACGATGTAAAAATCTGCAGGAAATATAAGCTCATTGACCTGCACTAACACATCCTCAATTACCCCTTTGGGGTAAGTGTTAGCACGGTCAGCCAATTGAATAATAACACCAGTATTTTCCAAAGGTCCTAGATTTAAAGAAGTATAAATAGATAATGGTATGACATTGATTGAAGCTCCTAAATCTAGCATGGCTTTCTCAAATATGGTATTACCTATTTTGCATGGGATAGTTAACATACCTGGATCCTTGCATTTAGGGGGCATCTTTCTTTGGAGGACCACTGACACGTTCTCTCCGACTGTCACTTTTTCATCATCTTTCAATTTTCTTTTACTCGTGCATAATTCTTTTAGAAATTTGGCATATCTTGGAACTTGCTTAATCGCATCGAGTAATGGAATATTCACCTCTACCTTCCTGAAAGTATCCAATATCTCATTTTCTTGATCATCTTTTTTTGAAGTTTTGTGATTCCTGAGAGGGAAAGCTAAATGATTAGTCTTAAGCTGAACATGAAGTTTAGGAATTACCTGTGATGTCTCTGCCTCCTCCTTAGCTTTGTCCTCATCAAGCTCAACAGTAGCTTTTGGTGTATCCAGTTGTTTGCCACTCCTCAAGGTGATAGCACTTGCATTCTCTTTAGGGTTGACAATAGTTTGAGATGGTAACTTCCCTGAGCCTTGAGCTTGCATTTGGCCAACAGTTGTAGCCAACTAACTAATCTGATTTTCTAGATTATGGATGGAAGTTTGTGTTTGGCTTATGAAAGTTTTGAACATGTCTTCTAAAGATGTCCCAGAATTTACAGGTGCTCCTTGACGAGGTGGATACTACTGTTGAGGTTGTTGGAATCCTTGTTGTCTATTTCGAAAAGCATTCTGTGGCGGTGGTGGCGGCCTATTTCCTCCATAGCTCAGATTGGGATGATCCCTCCATCTTGGATTGTATGTGGTAGAATAGGGATCATATCTGCGTTGAGGTTGTCCTTGGAAGTTCCCCACTGCGTTGGCTTGTTGTGTGGTGTCATCCTCTTGTAATGTGGGGCAAGCATCTATAGCATGATCCAATGACAAACAAATTCCATAACTCTTTGCAACAGGTGTATTTCCCGCAGACATCTTTAAAACTAAAGCAGTTAAATCTGACAATTTTTGCTCAATATTGCCTGTGTTCATCTCATTGACCCTCTTCGGTGAGTGATCCACCCTAGTTCCATACTGCGGTGAGTTAGCTGCCATATTTGCAATCAAGTTCTTTGCAGCGTCGGGAGTCTTGTCAACTAATGCTCCATCACTTGCAGCATCGATCATACATCTATCCATTGGCAATAATCCCTCATAAAAATATTGGATAAGATGTTGTTCATCGATTCGGTGTAGCGGACAGCTTGAGCACAGCTTCTTGAACCTTTCCCAATACTCGTACAGAGTCTCTCCATTGTATTGTCGGATGGCGCATATCTCCTTCCTTATGTTGGCAACTCTTGAAGCAGGAAAGTATTTCTCCAAGAATAGTCGTTGCATGTCACTCCATGATTGTATTGAACCTGAAGGGAGAAAGTACAACCAATCCTTTGCTAGGTCCGCCAAGGAGAAAGGGAATGTTCTCAGCTTGATGTGCTCCTCATTGACTCCTTGTGGTTTCATGGTTGAACATACCACATGGAACTCCTTTAGATGCTTGTATGGATTTTCACCTGTAAGACCACGAAAAGTAGGCAAAAGATGAATTAGTCCATATTTAAGTTCAAAAGAAGCATCTAAAGTAGGATACTCAATACACAATGGCTGTTGATTTAAATTAGGAGTATCCAACTCCTTTAAAGTCCTGTTGTTGTTATGATTTACAGCCATCTTCTCCTCTTCGGAATCGCTAGGTGAACTATTGGAATAGAGTTCAAGTGCAACGTTGAGGCATGGTGAAGATATGAAAGCTTCTTCCACAACTACTCTCTTAGCTTGACGAGTCTCTCTTCTTAACCTTCTTGCAGTTCTCTCAATTTTTGGATCAAAATTCAATTCACCAAATTAAGAGGATCGGGTCATACACTACAAAACAAAGAAAACAAATTAAATAGTTAACTAAAGAAAACAAAGATAAATAAAACAAATAACACTCCCCGGCACCGGCGCCAAAATTTGGGATGCTGTCATAGGCAACCAAAAATAAAATCTTACTTTGAAAAATATTAATGTAGTAGTAAAAGTAAGAGTCGAACCCATAGAAAGTGAATTGTTTTAATAAATTCTAATGTTTTCAAAAATATCTAATTAAATGGGGGATTTTAAATTATTAATTAACTAATTAAAATTTAAACAAATAAAACTAAATAATAAATAAAGATGAGAAAAATCAATTAAAACAAACTTCAGTTCCTTAGTTCAGTATCCTCTTTTTTTAATCAACAAATTAATCAAGTTATTATTATCTTTTTCTTCAATTGAAATTAATAATCCTAGATAACCGACAATCGCCAAGCTATCTGAAATTCTCCTTAAATTATAAATCTAATGCAGCAATCGCTCACAAAAGACCCTAACTATCATACAACCTAAAACTATCAATCTAGATTTAATATAACAGTTGCATTAAAAATTAAAAAATTAGATTATTCCAAGCAACAATCTTAACATCGCAGATTATTTAACTTGTCATCTTGATAATCATAACAATATTCAAAAGATTGTCTACAATCAAATATTATTAATTGCTACTTATGATCAGATAAAATATCGTTTGCTTAATATCAAATCTTAATCTAACATATGATAAATTATTAATTAACTTAACAGACCCTTATCAAACTAATCAAGCAAATATATAAAACAATTAAAACAGATTATCAAGAATAAATCTCATGCATGAAGGAATAGATTAAAACTCAATTAAAATATCAATTAAAAATAAGGTTCAACATCCCTTTAGAACTGAAAATAAAAATTTAGCCTAACATGCTTCAAAATAATCTCCACTAATTGAAAAGCTCTCTCCAAGAAACTAGAAGAAAGATCTCCCAAAAACTTACAATGAATAATGAGAGATTGACCCTCTATTTATAGGCCTCTAACTTGTCCAAACCCTAATAGGAATTACATTTTTCAAACCCTAATAGGATTTAAAAAAATAAAATATAAATTTCTATTTATCTTCCTATTTCAAATTGGAATTGGAATTTTATTTATTTTATTTGTTGTATGCCGGATCCGCACGGAAATTAGAGAATGGGAAAGAAAAGCCATTGGACCCACGTGCCTTAAGTCTTCTGGAATGTCACGCGCAATACACGGGCTTATATATTTTTTTCCATTCTCGGTCGACCGCGCATGGCGCGCGCTCTTTTCCTTATTATTCTGCTTCTGCACATTGCGCGTTTATTGCCATGATCATCCCGCGCCAAACAACGTCGTTCCCTGCTGCTCCCGTTCTTCATGCGCGCATGGCACCAACTGTCAATTCCAGCTTATTTACAGAATTGCCCCTGATAGCTTTAATTTAATTCCTTTGTCCTACAAAATAAAATAAAATAAATAAAAATAATATAAAAATACTAAAAATAATAAAAACACATAATAATAAATAAAATTCCTAAAATACTAAAAATAAATAAAAATACATAAATAAAAAGAAATATAAAAATACTATAAAATTACCTAAATTAACATAAATTAACTAAAATCCTATAAAACCTATTAAAACCAAAATAAACTAAATAATTAAACAAATATAAAAACTAAGTATTAGGGAATAAAAATATCTTATAATTTAACCCTATCACTTTCATTTAATTTAATCCGTGAATCATCTAATAGATTCATTTAAATCTATGGTTAGACCATTACCGACAAGATATTCATGATCTACTACCATTAATTTCATTAAAATCCAACATATACCCAAGAAAATTAAAGATTTAAACAAAGGTTTAGGATTTATACCTTCATAGCTTTCATTATTTCTCTACTTCTCTTCTATGGCAGCCTTCTTTCTCATATTGTCTTTCTCAGTCGTGAGTCTCAGCTCTCTCTCTCTCTCTCTCTTCTCAATGCGTTGCTGATTTCTTTCCTCACATGAAATGGGTTTAGTCATATATTACATGATATAATCCAGGCTAGGATAAGAGATAAAATGAGTTTTGATTAGTTGAGAGAGATTACAATAGGATAAGATAAGCTATGATTGACTCTTATTAATCCACCTCATAAAAAAAATCTGAGATACAGTGGGCCCACTTAAAAATCTGTGAATTTAATTCTCTTTTGGGTCCTGCTTTTAATTATCTGACCCGCTCTTTGACTGTCTGACCCGAAAAACCAAATTTTCAATATTACAGTCAATTCTTACAAATTTGGACATTCCCGACGTCATGGTAACATCCATTTCTTCAAATTAACTTCCGAACTTTAAGTTTGACCTTTTTTCCTAAAAAGTCAAACGGTCAAACGGTGAACTCCGTTTCTCAAAATTCTTCTCCAACCTCAAACTTTGAGTTTTCAACTTTACAAGTCAAACAGTTGACTTTGACCAAAAGTCAACCCCTAACACCAAATTGTGTTTACTATCTTTCCATATTAAATTTGACGTTCTGAACTCAACGATGCAGTCCACATCGCCAAATTCTCTTCTGAACTCTAAATTAGGGTTTTAACTTGACTTTCTTCTCTTTTCTTTAGTCATACTTTCACTATTTGACCACTTTGGTCATTTCTTGACATTTCTATTTGTTACATTGCATTCACACATGCAAGCATACTAGTTTTATCAGGTATACAATTACCTCATTCTCTTCACACCGCTATTCCAAGTATTCACGACCACACAGAGTTCATTCTTAACTTAGACTGCCACCTTAATAACTTGACCACACATGCAAGTCTTACACTTATTAAATGTTTTGGCTTGTTCACTATATTCATATGGCTTGCCTTATATATCAATTTGACTCGCCATAAACTTAATCAATTTTGGACTATTCTTTAATTTCCAACACTTGGCCACTAGGTTGGGTTTAAACTTAATTACCACCACAATACCCAACTTGTCTCTTCCCAATTTCCTAATTTGGCTTATCCTAAATTACCACTCAAGGTTTAACTTTCAAAAGCTTGCTTAATTAATATATTAAGCTTTACATTATTCTTTATGATTAATTTAATTAATCATTTAACACGCTCGGCTAAAAATATAATTAGCGCACCCCCAAGTATATATGTATCTATATATATACACCTTCACGTTAAATTAAAAATATCTTTCCAATAGAAATTTATTTTCTTAATAAATTTCCTCATACACCATATTAAAACTTCTTACACAAATTCTTTTAGTCAAATATAATCACCGAGCTTTAAAGGTATTATATTACCTTATTATTAATATACCTCAAAGTATATATAATAATCAAATTTTATGTTTTAAAATTTTAAAACCTATGTTCACTCACATTTTAAATCCTAACACAAAGATTAGGAAAATCTTTACTCACTTCTACACCTTTTACTTCTCCAATCTAGGTTTTAAACTTCAACCTCTATTTCATCATTAAGACCCTATTTAAAAATCTTGTGAAATATCCGGGATATTACAGTATAACAACCCTTATATAAGAAGGGAACATCGACACTGAACACATAAGGCATGTAGCATGTATGTGACCGAACCGCTTTAGATAAAAACTTCAGAATGTTATAACTTTTGCTTATATAAACTAGAAAACCCTTCAGCTCCAAAATGCCAACAATTAATAACCCAAAATTTCTCTTGAATGCCATTATGTTTAAATGTGGGTTTCTAGGAGGCTCAAACCATTGTTTCACAGATGAATTATAAAGTTCTCCTTTTTGTGTTGGCCTTGAAATATGGTAATGGAGTTTAGTAGCAACAACATGGCCCTTAAAATCCTTCACTTGAACTTCTTTGAAAAGGTCATGAACATTGATGATTTTATTCCATATTAGGCTCTGCAGGAAAACACATACAAGCCTCACAAGTCTGTTCTGCATGTACTTGTCCCTGATGTTCTCACAAGATGATATACAATTTGTTATGTACGTGTGTATAAATTCAGTGGGAAGTTCAACGGTTGTAGTAAGCCGGTTTACAATTTCCATCGAATGAAGACTCATGTCCATGTTAACAAGAACCATGAAGTACTCTGAATTTTCAGTCGCATTCACTAACTTAATGAAAACTTCAACTGCAATTAAGGTATACAACATGAAATTTATGTATGGTAGTTACTAATTTAATATATATATATATATATATATATATATATATATATATATATATATATAGGTCGATCAACCTCATTTTTATCAATATCCAGTCACATGTTAAGGTAAGGGATATCATTTTTTTTATACTCTTCACCTTCTATGGTAAATGATATATATTTTTTTCATACTCTTAAACTTATTATGGTAAGTATTGTTCAATAAAATTTTTGAAATTGTTATATGTTCCTTAATAGTTTGTGCTTCATCTAATATCATTTTATTTGAACCTTCCTATTTTTCTGAACCTTCATATTGAACTTTAACCGTTATTTTGAACAGTGGATCTTGAATATTATTCTTGAATTTGAGTCCACATCATGTTAACAATTTGGACATTATTTGACTAAGGACAAAGTATCCTGTTATTCTATTCATTATTTATATCCCTGTTGTTATTCTAATATCATTAAGAATCAAGTTGTTGTGAATATCTGTGTCCTGGGGCACAGATGATAGGATAAATATGATATAATTGTTGTGTCTTTTAGGGCACGTGATGAATGTTCTCTTTGGCTTGGGGTAAAGAAGAACTGTTGTTGGTATGATCATGACTAGTGGTGTTTCAGATGATAATAGTTGATGCTATTTTTATGAAAAATAGAAGCTAGTGGACATCATAGTCTACATAATTCTTCTAATGGATTTCTCATTCTACTGCTTTTATTGATCTAAAACTTGTTATTTATTATATTCTATGGAGAACTCAACTGTTGAAGGCTAACGATAATTTACTCATTGTTATCTTAGTTATGATATTTTTTTACTAGGCTATTTCAGTTCATCATTTCGTTTGTTTTATTGTTCTTAAGGAAATGAGAGAGGAGCTGGGTCTAGCCGGAGAATGGAGTGAAGGTCTGAATGATAGTTGTAGTAGTCTTCACATGTTGTGAAATAGTGTGATAATAATAGTAAAGACTTAGTTGTGTATTATTGAGTTCCGTATTTTTGCACTATGTACTATTTTGTAATAGTTATCGTGTATTTTTGGTGGAGAATATTCATTTTGTCGGGGAATATTCGATTTGTACGACGGCGCCGAAATAACCAAACATTGGTGGACCCCACAACGAAATATTATCGGATATAGAAAATGACATAAGTAAACTTTTTAAATAAAAATTGTCAACGGTACTATTAGGTTTAACTGTTAAAATATTCGGTGGTAAAAAAATTGTAGAATACGGCATTGCACAGTAGCACACGGTATTGCATAGTATTTCATATTATTAAACTGATAAAGTGGCTATTGTACAATATTAACTTTATTGAACCAATAATTGTCACATGCACAATAATTCATACTATTGAACTGATAATTATTACAGTAGTATATACACAGTAATTCACATTACTGAATCAATAATTGTCATTACGCAGTAACGTGCTTTTTCTTTTATTTATTTTCTGCAATATTGTTATCACTATTATGATGTTGATTTAACTTTTGTATTACATTATTAGTTGATATTTTTTCTTGTATTGTGAGTATCTAACTCAGAAAGCCAACTATACTAAATATACAACAATTAGTCATAATAATGAATAATTATGAATTATTGTTGAATAATTAAATTGATAAAATTATTTGTTTTATTATAATAAATTATATAAAGTTATTTACTTTATATAAATTATGTAAAGTAAATTATTTTATTATGATATATTTGATAAGTAGATTTTATGTCTATTTATTAGGTATTTTATGCTTAATTATTTGTGAGTTTTAAAGTATTTTTAGTGTTTTAGGTAATTTATTTAATTTAATGCATTTTTATGTATTATTTCTATTTTTAGTAATCTTATATTATTTTTAAATTTATTTTGTAGGTAAAATAAATAAATTAAAACTCAAGTGGCAAAATGGTAATCAAAGCTGCTAGATGGCAATATCGTAATTATGTTGAAGTTGGCGACCGGTGGCAGTTTTGTAAATATTCGGATCATGCTAGCGCGCCATGCACGCATAATAGTTTTAGCAGTAACATGAAGCACAATGCCGTTTGGCATTTGGATAAGCAGCTGAGCAGAAACCGCGCTATGTACGGACGTGACTTTTGATTTTCAGTGCAATGCGCAGTAACAACAAGCTGGAACCGAGTGGAGACGCGTGGCGTGTTTTGTTTCAATAACTTTGCATTGGTTTTGCATTCACGTGGGTTCCAGCGTCCAATATCAATAAATTAAATAAATCCAATTGCAACTTGGAATAGGAAAATAAATAGGAATTTTATATTTTATTATTTTGTATTTTAAATCATATTAGGGTTTGAAAATTATAATTCCTATTAGGGTTAGGAGGATTATGTGGCCTAAAAATAAAGTGCTTGAGATACAATGGAATGCATAACTTTTACTAGAAAATTTTTCTTTTTTATTCTTTGGTGCTTTCTATAGTTATGTGTGGCTAAATTATTATTCTTGGTTTAATTTAGCGGAAGCCATCAAGATTTATACATTGTGAGATCTAATTTATTTTAAGTGTTCAATTTATATTTTGAGTATTGAATATTTTTCTGTGTTTATTTATATGATTGATTCGTTTAATTGCTAGGAGACCTACTAGTTTATTATTCGTATTAATCTACTGTTAAATTAAAAATCAAATCCGTAATTGTTTGGTCACTTTAATTTGCGAAGCAACTAAGTTTAAAAATTATTTTGCAGATCAAAAGATTATTATATTTTGGAAAAAATATTCATCTAAATTAAATGCAAACGCTTGGATTGTGTTGTTTAGTTCAACGATCTCTTTAATTCTTAAAACTTCTACTAGATTAAATATTTAGCTCTTGTTTTAGGTTATTTAATAGTAAGAGTTATTTAGATCACTTGTTTCTACTTAACTAAAATTAAGGAGAAATAGAAAAATTAGTCGAATGGGAGTAATTATGCTACGTTGAATATTTAAAATATGAATTGAGTTATTCTTGCGTCAATGATCAGCTACAAATTCTTGATGGTGAATGTTAACTTAAATTCTTGCGTCAATGATCAGCTATAAATACCCAATATTTTTTAATTTCAAATTTTAGAATTGGAAGTGGGTCGTGCTGTTGGACAAATCACCTAACAAGTTGATTTGGTCATGGGTTGGATTGTATTAAATATATATTAATACCGTGCTTATGTTTTGGGCCTTGGCCTATTTGTTGTCTTAAATATTGGGTTACTACTGTTTGTAGTGCTTGTTATAATATGATTTTTCATCTATTGTAA
This sequence comes from Hedera helix, assembly GCA_947179155.2. NCBI lineage: Eukaryota > Viridiplantae > Streptophyta > Magnoliopsida > Apiales > Araliaceae > Hedera > Hedera helix. The sequence continues at coordinate 41,418,936 of OX359276.1, read as the reverse complement.
TTCCAAGGGAACCCTTTAACCATTATAAAATATTTCTTTTTATTTATACACAACAATTTAGCAAAAAAAATGTTTCTCTTTTTTTCTTTTTTTATTTGCCTTCTCTCTTGGTCTACAATTAAGTTGAATTCCATTTTTTTATGCTTACTTTGTTTATGTAATTAGAATGTGCATTTACACTCAAAAAAATAGTTACAATTAAAAAATAATTAAGTTTGTGATAGGAAAAACTTTAATATACTGAGGAAAATGTCAAATTGGACTGTCATTGTTGGACAAATGGAGTATGTCTTTATTTCTTGGTGTCCGTTTGTTATTTTTGTATGTATATTGTGTGCATTTCATCTTTGTTGAGTCATTTTCAGTGGATTTGTATTGCATAGGCTGAATTTTTGTGCTTTATTTATTTAATTTAAAAAAAAAATAGTTAAAATCTGCCCCTACTGAGACCAAATCCCGGATCCTTCCCTGTCCTTCATGTAACTTCTATTTTGCATTTGTTTAGACAAAATATTATAAGTTAAAATTCTCATTAAATTACTTGCATATTTATTTTAGTTAATTTTATTTAAATTATTTCTTTGATTAAACCCCCCCCCCCCCCAATTTTGGTTTACAAAACATAAAATTAAATTAATTATTCTCTGTGGGATCGACACTTACTTACACTACACATATTTATTTTCCAAAGTAATATTTTATTTTTGGGTGCCTGCGACAGCACACCAAATTTTGGCGCCGTTGCCGGGGAGTGATTTTATTTATTTTTGTGCTTTGTAAATTTTATTTTAATTTAGTAATTTATTTAGTTTTTAGAATTTTTATTTTTCTAGTTTTCATATTTTATTTGAGTTTTGTAGGTTAAAGATGGAAGTCGTGGCTAGAAATTGAACTTTGAAAGAGCTTGCAGCCCCATATTTGAACTAACAACATTTAAGCATAACTTTTTCTACTTTAGATGTTAAAACTTCCTTTGAATTAAAGTCTGGTCTAATCCATTTAATGCCTAATTTTCATGGCCTTGCAGGTGAAGATCCTCACTACCATTTAAAGAAATTTCATAAGGTGTGCACAAGTCTGAAACCTTCTGGAGTGACTGAAGAACAAATTAATTTAAGAGCTTTTTCATTTTTTTTAAAAGATTTGGCTAAGGATTGGCTCTACTATCTACCCTCCGGAAGCATCACCACATGGGAAGAAATGAAGAGACTATTCTTGGAAAAATATTTTTCCGCTTCAAGGGCAGCCGACATAAGAAAAGAGATTTGCGGTGTGAAACAGAACCATGGAGAATCTCTATACGAGTATCGGGAACGTTTCAAGAAATTGTGTACAAGTTGTCCCCACCATCAAATCAGCGAGTAACTCCTTATCCAATATTTTTATGAAGGACTCATGTCTACCGATAGAAGCATGATCGATGCCGCTAACGAATGAGCTTTGGTGGATAAGACTCCCGAAGCTGCAAGGAACTTGATTGCAAACATGACGGCCAATTCACAACAATTTGGCACTAGGATTGATTTTTCATCCAAGAATGTCAATGAGGTAAATATTTCTTCCCTTGAGCAACTAATTGATAGTCTAACCTCTCTTGTTCGTCAAGTGGTTGTAGGTAATACACAACAAGTGAACGCATGTGGAATTTGTGCGGTAGTAGGACATCCAACAAATATGTGCCCCACTCTTCAAGAGAAGTCCCATGAACAAGTGAATACAACAGGTGGTTTCCCTGATCAACCCCAAAGGAGATATGATCCTTATTCGAACACGTACAACTCAGGTTGGAGAGATCATCCTAATTTTGGCTATGGAAATCAACAAGGGAATCTGTCTGTAGCTCAAAATTTCTCAAGCTACCAACAATACAAGCAGTTATATCCCAACAAATAACATGGCCAATCATTTAATTCTAATATGTCTTTAAAGGATATAATTCAATAACTTACCACTAACACTTTACAATTTCAACAGGACACGAAGGCAAATATGCAAAATTTGAAAACGCAGATAAGACAAATGGCAATTGCAGTCAGTCGACTATAGGCGCGAGGTTCTGGAAGATTACCCTATCAAACGGTTATAAATCCAAAAGCAAATGTTAATGCAATCACTTTAAGAAACGGTAAAAAGATAGAAACTCCAGAAAAGACAGAGTCTGAACCAAAAGAGCAAAGCAAAGTAAAAGCAAAGAACACAGAAGCAGAAAATAGCAAAGAGGACAACAACGTTCTAGGTGACAATGACACCCCTAAGTATAAATTTTCACCTCTTTTTGACTATAAGTTGAAACAATACAAGTAGTATCCCAACAAATAACATGGCCAATCATTTAATTCTAATATGTCTTTAATGGATATAATTCAATAACTTAATACTAACACTTTGTAATTTCAATAAGACACGAAGGCAAATATGCAAAATTTGGAAACGCGGAGGGGACAAATGGCAATTGTAGTCAGTCGACTAGAGGCGCGAGGTTCTGGAATATTACCCTATCAAACAGTGATAAATCCAAAAGCAAATGTCAATGCAATCACTTTAAGAAAAGGTAAAGAGATAGAAACTTCAGAAAAGACAGAGTCTGAACCAAAAGAGCAAAGCAAAGAACACAGAAGCAGAAAACAACAAAGAGGACAACATCGTTCTAGGTGACAATGGCACCCCTAAGCATAAATTTCCACCTCTTTCTGACTATAAATCGGTACCCCATTTTCCTCTTACTTTAACAGAAAAACGAAAATATGAGAAAAATTCAGATTTATAGGAAACTTTTCGTAAATATGAGGTAAATATTCCATTGTTAGATGCTATTAAACAAGTTCCTCGTTTTGCTAGATTTCTAAAAGAACTGTGTATACACAAGAGAAAACAAGCACTTAAAAGATATGAAAAGGTACAAGTAGACAACAATTCAAAGAAAACTCGCTACTAATTGCCAAGATCCAGAAATGTTTACCATCCCTTGCAAGATAGGTGACACTAGATTTGAAAGGGCCATGTTAAACTTAAGAGCGTCTATTAATGTCATGCCTGGTACTGTGAACCTTGAACCTTTGAATAGAAATGGTATTGTGATTCAGTTGACTGATAGATCTAACGCTTATCCTAAGGGTATAGTAGAGGATGTTCTTAGGAAGACCTTTCTTAAAGACATCTAAGACTAATATCGATGTTCATAGTGGTACACTGACAATGGAATTTGATGGCAAAATTGATAAGTTTAATATTTTTGATGTCATGAAATGTCTTAATCCTTTTTACTATGTTGATGTGATTGATTCTTTAGCACATAAAGTTTCTGATAGAAAGAATGAATTGGAAATAACACTTGGTTAGAATCTTGGGAAGGAGAATCAGGAGTTAGTCTTGAGTACTGATTTGAAAAAAAATTATTGCGGCTTTAAATGGTTCTATAAAGACAGGTAACGATCCATATTTTGACTTACCAGTACCTAATAAGAAATCTTTATCTTCTGTTTTGCAGGATCAAATTCCAGATTTGAAGCATCTCCCTAATCATCTCAAAAGTCTATTCCTTGAAGAGGGAGTAAAACCTTCGTATCAACTGCAAGGAAGTTTGAACATGTCCATGATAAATGGAGTAAAGATGGATGAAATTATCAAAATTCAAGAGGGAGGAGTGACGTAGTGTTTGAAAATGCTGTCAAGCCAATGACGATAAACAAAGGCGCTGCTTGGGAGGCAACCCAAGGGTAGTATAATTTTTTTTATTTTTATTTTTGTATTTATATTTTAGTTATTTATGTCTTTTTTTTTGCATTTTACTTTACATTTGGGACAATGTAAATTTTAAGTGTGGGGGAATGGATTTAAGTTACCTCATATTTTGAAAAAATTAGGGAATTTTAAGTTTTTTGAAATTTTTAAATTTTTTGGATAAATTTACTGCAAACCCTCACGAGACAAAACTCGTCCACTTGGGGTTTATAGGCTTGTTGCACATGCTAAGTGTAACCATGTTTTCCTACAAAAATGTGGTAGTTATTTATTTATTTATTTTTGTTTAGGATGTGTCGCTTGAGCAATAAGTTAATTGGATTTTAATTTTTAACCAATGATAAAGTTTTAATTTTTATTTAATAACTCTTGGAAAAATGATAAATTTTTGCTTAGTCTGATTTTTTGACCTATTGTTAGTATTTACTGTATTTGAGACTTTTTAAATTTTTATGCACATATCCATATATGTTGAACTAGTTTTAACTTGGAGAAAGTTTATGTGACTAATTGGTTGTGGAAGATGTGAATTTTCTCTATACCTTATTTTGATTATATTTTAAAGTTTGATACAGAAAAATATATAATTGGAGGATTGAGAGAAAAAAAAATAGTAAGTAAAATAATAATTTGACTAGTTTAATTTTGTAGCCTTTGTTACTTGAGTTAATAGATTCTTAGAGGTGTCTTTACACCTAGTGCTATAATATCTTAGATATTTACAAGATTTGTAGATGAGATTTTAAATAATTAATTAAAGGTTATTGTTTAAAACCTAGAGTTGGAGAAGTGAGATGTGTAGAAAATGGGTAAATATTTTTTTTAAACATAATTTATTTGTTAGAAATTAAATGTGGGAATATTTTAATGATGCATGTAGAGAATTTATTAAGAAAATTAATTCAATTGAGAAGTGAATGTGGTTATATTAATATATACATAAAGTGTGTTTGTTAGCCAAATAAGAAGAGGAAGAAATTAATGCTCAATTAAACTAATAAATTAATTAGTTTAAATATGAAGTAAGAAGGAAAGTCGTGAAATATAATTAATTAGATTAATTATATTAGTTATGAGTTAAAGTTATAGAAACGCTAGAAGGATTGCCTAAGATGGCGATAATAAGATGTAATTAATTAAGTAAGTAACTTAATTATTAAGTTGTTGTATAGAGTCCATTGATGAATTTAAAACAAGCCCAATATATTAATTATTTTAAGTCTTGTTGGTAATATTAAAGAGGTCCAAATAAATTTAAGGATTTAGCCTCATGAAGAGTCCAAGTAATTTAATTACTATTAGTGGACTAGCCCAAAAGGATTATAAATGTTAACCCAATATGAGAATGCTTGCATGAAGATAGCTAATTAAATAAGAGAGCCCAATGCAAAATAAGCTATATAGCCCAAATATTTAAAAGTCAAATGATGGTCAATGTGTTAAGAGAATATTTTTCAAGTATTAATTGAGTGTAGAGAATTAACTAATGTAGGGTTAATTGAATAACCTTAGTTAGTAGGCAAGAGAGAGAATTAACCAAACATTGGTTAATTGTTAGATGAAGGAAGGTAGTGATGAGAATTAACTTTGGATGAGTTAATTGAGTAACCCAATGTGGTAGAATAATTTAAAGCAAGTCTAATTGGATTATATTATAAGTCCAATAGAGGTATTAATCTAGGTCAAATAAATTTACCTAGTAGTCCATGTAATTAATTAAATCTTGATCCATGTAATAATTAAACTAGCCCAAAGCTTGTTTTAATTAAATGTAGCATATGATAGTTAATGTTAACCCGATAGAATAATTAAATTGAGCCAAACCAAATTAAATGGATGAGCCTAATATATTAAATCTTAGAGTCTAATGTGGAGCCCAAATGATAGTCAAAGTTGTGGTTAATGAATATATATATATATATATATATATATATATATATATATATATATATATATATATATATATATATATATATATGTGTGTGTGTGTGTGTGTGTGTGTGTGTGTGTGTGTATAGATGTATATATGTATAAATATACATTAAAATTAAATCAAAATTTGAGCCAAAATGGAGCATTTGGCCAGCAGATTTGGGGACCCCACATGGGTTGAATTGTTGCATTTCAATTACTTCTAAGTTACTCAAGTGATAACTTGTATGCAAGCTTGATGGATGTCATTCAAGTAGTCAATCAATCCGTGCAATAGTAATCTAGCTTAGCCTCTAATTTAACCAATATTGGTTGATTAGTAGGAGTTGATGGTGATTAAGGGAGTACTATATATAGAGTGCTTCACCTATTGGTTGTGTTTGGTTAGTCATTTTGCTAGAGCAATAAGAGAGAAAAGAGAGAGCTCCCAAGAGAGAAAAGAGAGAAAACTTTTATAAAGTGAGAATCCACCAAAGAGATTGCTAGAGAATAATCAAGGTGGAGTCACTAGTGAAGTTCATGGCTAAGAGTAGAAGAGCATCCATGTCCAAGAGGTTAAAAATTGTTCTAACCATTCCTTAGTGCATTTTTATAGTCTGTTGACGCCGGGTTTTCGTCGTTTCGTTTTTTTTATATTAAAAAACCCTTTCCAATTTTAGCCTTTGATTTAAGATGTGATTTTGAAAAGGGTCGGCTTAGTGTCGACGGGTTTTGAAGGGTCGATTTTATAATGAGCCAATTGACCAGAGTCGCCAGTTGGTATATTTGAAATGGATGTACCAACTCATCCGAATTTGTTTTCGTAATCGCTGGCTCATGTGTGACTCCGAGTTAATTGGTCCGCAAACCGAGATTCATAGAGTTCGGGGGCTTGCTTAAGCGAGGGGAATGTGTTAGGCACCCCCCGACTTCCGTGAAACACGGTTACCACAATCTCGATGTTTTTCTATCATTTTAAATTCCTAAAATGTGTGAGTGCGCATGTGTGTGCGTGTGTGCCTAAATGAATGTTTGTGGTGAATTTTGCATAAAAGTTGATTTGATTTTATATGACAAATGTGTTTTGTCTGGAAAGCGCTTTAGACGTCTTTTGACCTAATTGACAAGACTTTGATTCATAATAAAGATTGATTTTAATTTCGAAAGCAAAAAGGGTTTTTATTAGATGTCATTCATGGAAAACAAAGCTTTTTAAACTTTTGTCAAATAGGTATCGAGACTATACATTGCCCTCTAATAATAAATTGAGTAAAATGAAGGCAACTTCTAGAACTCTTTCACCCTATGCACAAAGTTTAACGAAAACATTTATTTATATTTACGAAATCATTTTTTATGACCTTTTAAAACCAAGTGGAGCCTTTTCGTCAAACACGGATTAAAGATCGCCAAAACTCTTAATTTTTAAAACCTCGTGAATCTAATATCCTAATTTGATCATTTGTAGAGAATCTTCATTGTTTGCCTTATTTTGGAAAACCGTTTTTTTTGTGTTGTAAATCAAACAAGCATTCAAAACATGTCGGGGCTATCCATGGGCATGTGAGCCGTCTAAATAACCCCAAACACCCACAATCACATATTTTTTATTATTACGGGGCCTTAACCCGATCACGGTTTGGTATCGCTTTAAGGCCCGATATTACATATATACAACCATGAACCTTATCTAATGATTACATACACTAACAAATGTCCATCATCGGGATTTGATCACGAGGATCTCCTCCCTAGGCTCACAGTTACCCAAATCGTTGCATAACCATACCAAGGCAAATCTAACGATACTAGACTTGTTATTACATTACATAACCCCAAGATCGCAAACACAACACCACAAACTATTCATTACCACAACAAACGATATATCACCGTACGGATGTCATCGGGGCGTTAGGAGGAAGTTACGTTCCGATGGAACCCTCGCTAACAACCCCTAATCCACAGATCATCATCATCATAACAACAAACTACATCAAGCAATCCAAAACACGAAATTATACTAGCAATACAAACAATAAAAATAAACAAGAAAACACCCTTTTCACCTTGCAAAATACCGATTAAAGCTTCTTATTTCACGAATCGGACAACACCACAAGAACACTTGACTAATTAGCAAGAGAAGATGAATTTTTCACTTAAAACTATCCAAGATCCGAGCATTTCTCTCTCCTCCCGCGTACTCTCTCTCTCTAAAATTCTTAATTTCTTTCTTCTTTTCATCTCTCGGGTGGAAATGGCAATGTATAGCCTTCCGCAGGTGCAACTGTGGCTGGCCGCAAGTGCATCTGCGGCTGGGCTCGCTAGCCGCCCGAGCCGAATCCTCGACTGCCGGGTTGTCTCCTCGAGCCGCGCACTGTCCTCTTTGTCGGTGGCCGCAGGTGCATCCGCGGCTGCCCGGCTTGCTTTTCTCAATTTCCGTGCCACGCAGTCTTAAATTAGCAATTTCTGCTGTATTAATTTGGAAGGCTGTTTCCTGATACATAAACCGTTTTAGAGCATGGTTTCCCGGGAGCGAGGCCCCCTACTGCTGTAAACGTAATGGTCCTTTGCCGTCTTTGGCTATCGCGTCGGGCTTTGTCTGGATTGACCGTATGTCTTGCTTCAAATGACCCGATTCTCGTTGTGCATTTGGCAGCTTTGATCGTAAACCGTGATGGTGACTTCGTGTTGGCGTCCACCTGTCCTTCTCGAATATCGGGTCAAATGACGATTTTGCCCTCCTGTCAGGATTAGTATACAAGTGCAAAATTCGGGTGTCTACAGCTGCCCCTCTTTATCATGTTTATGGAATGAAATATGAAATGGACATGATAAATAAGTAGGCACCCGATGCATGAAATGCCCATACATATTTAACGATGCCACACATATATCAAGATGATGCGATGTCACATTCAGTATGTTCATGTAGAGGTTAGTTTCAAAGTAACGAATGAACACTGCCCGGGTCTCGTCTCCGGCGGGTCATTTTTTGAAAGGTCAGGTATCGTTTCGTTTTTTGAATTGGTCATGTATCGTTTCTGACGGGTCGTTTTTGAATTAGTCAGGTATCGTTTCTGACGGGTCATTTTTGAATTGGCCAGGTATCGTTTCTGACTGGTCGTTTTTGAATTGGTCAAGTATCGTTTCTGACTGGTCGTTTTTTGAATTGGTCAGGTATCGTTTCTGACGGGTCGATTTTGAATTGGTCAGGTATCGTTTCTGACGGGTCGTTTTTGAATTCGTCAGGTATCGTTTCTGACTGGTCATTATTTGAATTGGTCAGGTATCGTTTCTGACGGGTCGATTTTGAATTGGTCAGGTATCGTTTCTGACGGGTCGTTTTTGAATTGGTCAGGTATCATTTCTGACGGGTCGTTTTTTGAATTGGTCAGGTATCGTTTCTGAGTGGTCGTCTTTGAATTGGTCAGGTATCGTTTCTGACTGGTCGTTTTTGAATTGGTCAGGTATCATTTCTTACGGGTCGATTTTGAATTGGTCAGGTATCGTTTCTGACGGGTCGTTTTTGAATTGGTCAGGTATCGTTTCTGACTGGTCGTTTTTTGAATTGGTCAGGTATCGTTTCTGACGGGTCGTTTTTGAATTGGTCAGGTATCCTTGCTGACGGGTCATTTTTGAATTGGTCAGGTATCGTTTCTGACGGGTCGATTTTTGAATTGGTCAGGTATCGTTTCTGACTGGTCGTCTTTGAATTGGTCAGGTATCGTTTTTGACTGGTCGTTTTTGAATTGGTCATCCGGTTCTAAAATCTTGTATCTCAACATGTGACAAGTTACATGTTGACTCGGGGTAACGAAAAGGGAGGCAAAAGGGCACCGAGACCAGTCGCAGGTGCATATGCGGCTAGGATCGGCTCCTATTTCAGATCGCGACCCCTCGTGATCTGTGACTTTCTTTAACTTTCTTTCTCTCGTTTTCGGTTTTCCTCGTCCCCCACCCGGCCTTTTCGTCTTTTGGACATCTCTTGGCAAAATCTGCTCCGATTAAATCAGTCTACACACCTTGGGTAACGTTTTAACTCCTTTTTCTTTGATTTTCGCTTTCATTTGACTATACCTTTGCTTGTTTGAATATTTTAATTTAGCAATGCATGCTTATATGTGATATTTGTGTTACACGCAACATAGATAAATATCGGGTTTTGTAGACATGATTCATTATTTTGGAAATTCTATTGCTTTAGTCATTTTTATGCTCATGATGCATTATTTTCACTTGCATTTTGGATTTGTTGGTTGCCTGACTTGATTAAACATGCCTGATCGTGCATGGGATGCCCATTTAACAAACGAAACTCTGCCGAAATTTCGGAAAATCTAGCGCACCCTTAGGGACTAATTTATGCATTTCCAATCTCATAAACATGCCATGATGCCCTATGATTTCTAGCAATATGCAATGAGATTTTTGAAAGATAACGGGCTAAGGATGTACCTCCCTTTCGTGATGCAGTTTCAGTTATGGATCCTGCTGCTCCCAGTGGCTCCACAGTGCCCTGGGTTGCGGAGTCTGTCGTCGCAGAGCGGCCATCTCAGCTCCAGCTCCAGTCCTAACCCGTCATTCCCGTAGACTGGCGGAGTCTGTTATTCGCCCCGTTCAGCCTGATGTTGATGAGGACGCCCCAGCTGAGGCAGAGGCGGGTCCTTCTGGCACAGCGGCCCCTCCCACGCGTCGGACCTTACCCGGGGCCCGTGCTAGGATACCGGATCTGCTCTGTCCGGATCTCAGTCGTCACCCCTCAGCCTACCTTGCGGCTAACGAGGTATATCCGTTGTTTACATTCATTCATCCTTGTGAGATTATCAGGACTGACTGTTTCGGCGGTTGTCGCAAGTTCCTGAGTTTACCCAGCCTCGGGGTAACTGGTTCAGCATTTACACCCTTTACCACGCGTTACATCCTGACTACAGGGGGATGGTAGACACTTGGGGGTTTAGACATTTCTTCACCATTGCCCCTCGCCGATGTCCGTGGGGCTATATGAGGGCTTTATCTGAGCGCTGGTTCCACCAGACCCAGTCGCTTCATCTTCTGGACTGCGAGCTGCTGTTGACCCCCTAGACTGGCGTTATATTACCGGGGTGGAGTTCTATGGACCCCGTGTTCCCCTGGAGCCGGACATCACCCCCGTAACCGTTCGATCCCTGTTGGGGTATACTCCTCAGGACAAGGTCTTTAAGGCCCGCAACATCCGATCAGGAGCTTTGGCTGTGGATGCTATTGGAGGGGCCCTTTATGAGCCATTTCCTGAGGACCGATCCGCTCGTGACTTCCTGCTCCAGCGTCTGTTCTTGACTATCATGAAGGGTTATTTTCTGGGGAACAACTCCTCGACCATCCATTTCAGTATCGTTGGAGCTACTCGAGATGTGGATCGGATCGGGGACTATGACTGGGGTTCCTTCACCTTCGCTTATTTCCTTCACGACCTTCGCCTTTGCTTAGAGGGGCAGACGGATGCTTGGCTGGGGTTTTATCCCTTTCTACTGGTAAGTTCCATTCATTTTGCCGCTTTTCATCTGTTTCATTCCTTTGTCGTCCTTGGTATTTATGTCCCCTTTTCCTTGTTTATCAGTTCTGGGCTTATGAGCGACTACCCTGCCTGCGGCCGATTACTACCCTCGGTCCAGAGACTTATCCCAGGGGTCGTCGATGGCATCACATCACTTTGGCGGAGACCCCGGAGTCAGATAGTTTTTTCCACTGTCAGCTGCAGTTAGAGATGATCTCTTCGGCGGACGTGACATGGGTTCCCTACACTACGGCTCATCTGGCGGCGGATTTTGCTGGTGGTTTTCCCGCGGACCAGGAGTTGGCTTTGTCTACCCGTCGCATCCCCCTTCTGACTTATGGTGGATGGGAGCTGTATTTGGGGGAGCGCGCTATCCGGTGTGTTTTCGAGGAGATCCGTATCCCTTTCGCTCCTCCTTCATGGAGATTTTGGTTCATGGATGCCCATTTCCCAGAGGCATTGATGGTCGGGAAAGACGGATATATGCTGTCAGATGGCCCTCAGACGACTGATAGCTTTAGTGCCTGGTGGAGACCTCGTACTATTGGGCCTCAGACTCGGGCCACATTCTTCCTTGGAGACCTAGTTCACTGGTCTGTGATGATGACAGACTGGATGGAGTGTGTTCGGGCCCCCACCCACTTAGACCAGATTGCTTCCTTGGCTCGGCGGGTGGATCAATTGTCATCTTTCGTTCGGAGCTTGGGCCGGGATCCAGAGGAAGCTTACGCTGCAGACCCTTACGGACCTGACTTTGGTACAGCTCCCAGCTCATCGGATGCCCCCGCTCCGCCTTATTCCTGCCCAGATCTGAACTTTGGTGCTGAGGCTTCCATTCCTGGGGACGGGGGTCATGCGAACCAGTTTGAAGATGATACTTTTATTGAGGGCCTATAGTTCGCCGACTAGGTTTAGATAAGCTAGGACCCCTGTATTCGGACCTGTTTGCTTTATTTATCATCATCATTTTTGATTCCATGTATTATGTAAAGAATTATCTTTATTTTATGCATAATCTTTCTTTCTGATGATTCATCTGTTATATTATAACCGGTATGATGCATGAGCTATTGTATATATGGATAAGAAATGACCCCTGTAGAACCTTTTTGATACTGCTTTTACAGATGTCGTCAATTGATGTGGTTCGCGTGGGCCCTCACACCCCTCAGGGATCATTGTCAGGCTCTATTCGTGGCTAGATAGTTTGCTACCCTCCGACCGGATCATTGCAGAGGGTCTTTTGGGACACTCTTTGTCTCTTTTGTCATTCCAGGTGCCGCCGGGCTTTGTTGACGGCATTCTCAGTTGTTGGATTCCTGATAGACATGTTTTCAGGTTTGGGCTGGATCATCTGACTCCCACCCTTGAGGAGTATGCTCGCTTCACTGGTTTGTCAGTGGATGGTCCCTGCGCCCGGGTTACCTCCGGCCCTATGCGTCGTCAGTTCCTGACTTTTACAGGTTTGCGAAGGACAGCCTGCTGTCGGTGATCTCTTCGAGCCACCTTGTTCCTCTACCCTTCTTGGTCGACAGATTTGGCTCGGTGGATAGCTTCTCTCGATTCTTCAGCGATTTTTCAGTGTCTGAGGAGCGCTGGGGCGCTTTGAGAGTGGATGTTTTGATGGCCTGTGTCATATCAGTTCTATATATGCCTGCCGGGGACGACCTCCTGGATATGCGGGTTATTGTAGCGGTTCAGGCCCTTCAGGAGGATCATACCATCCTTCCCATGATACTTGCAGAGACCTACCTGTCGGCCTCGTATTGTCATTCTTTCCCTGGCCGTATATTCAGGGGAAGCTCTATTTTGTTATGTGTGTGGTTCATGAGTCACCTTAGACCCATCGGGCAGTTTCATCGACACGGTTTTTGTTTCAGCCATAGTTTGGCCATGCAGTTCTCATTCCGCCCTCGGCGATGCACTGATGCGGCTTCATGGAGGGAGTTCTTATCGGCCATTGAGGAGCCCTTCCATCTACTGATCTACTCAGGTTATTGCTCCTTCCTGAGCTTCTTGACTCACGTGCCCCCTTTTGATTTCCTCCCTCTTCTTGGTTTGAGGGGGGTGACGACTTATCATCCCTTAGCTGTCATGGGGCAGTTTGACCAGACGCAGGACCTTCATCTTTTTGCGGGGGCAGCTGACTACCGATTTCTTATATCGCCTCAGACGGAAAGGGAGATGCTGATGGTCCATGATCTTTGGTCACACAGGGTCTCAGCCGAGTTCAGGGATAGTCATCCGGGCCAGACACCCGATTATCTGCGATGGTTGCTGGGAGATTCTGAGGTTGATGATTTTGACCAGATTGGGGTATTGGATGGTTTTCGAGGACTTTCCCCAGATGAGACCAGTTCAGATGCGGTCATTCCCCCGAAGTTTCCAGGATTAGCGCCCAGATCTGATGTTGAGGATGTTTCTGCTTCGGCACACGTCCCTTGCCCTCATTTGGAGGATCGGATCCAGAGATTAATGATTGAGGGTACCAGGCTCCGGTCAGCCTTGAGTGCTACTGAGATTGAGAGGGATACTGCCTATGCTGAGCGGGATGCCGTTATACTAGCCCGGGATGCCGCCCTATCTGCCAGAGATAGTATCATTGAGCAGGCCAGAGTTATCATGGAGGCCCATTCTGCGACTGTTAGTAGTGCTGCTGCCCTTTTGACTCGGATTGACATGATGGGACAACAGATTATGGGTGAGCCGGAGCTTTATGATGCCTCGACTATTCTGTCTATCCTGCTCCAGCTGGTTTCTGACCTGTAGATGATTTTATTTCCTGCACGGACTATGTCAGTTTCATCACTATTATTTAAAAGACAGACTTTGTAATCAAAATGTTTTGTATATATAGAGAACTATTTATGGTTTTAGTCATTTCCCTTTTTGATGCATCGTCGCCCTCTATTGGATCATCATTTTATTCAGTCAATTATGATTTTGATATATTGCCTTCTTTCTTTTCTCAAGTCTCGATTGGGACTCCACAGATATTGCCGCACGACCTTCTGATTTCATTGGAGTGAGTCTTGAATTTTGGCTGATTATATGGCTAGGTTTGGGTAAGATTTGGGATGTATCTGTCAAAGTAGGGTTTCGGGGCTTTCTGGAAATGGGTTTGGTATAAGGACAAGGTTTATTATTTTGTATAGAATGGACCATGCCATGATGGCTGCCTACATACTCCCACAAAGTCAGGAGATCAGGTCCGACGTAGTTTGAGTTACAAAGGGAATTTCTTTTTTTTTTTTTTAAGCATAGAACCGTTTCACTGAGTCGGAATTCAGGGGTTGCGGAAATACCTCGCCATCCATTTCTTGTAGGATGAGGGCCCCTCTAGATAGGACTTTCTTGATCACAAAGGGTCCTTCCCAATTTGGAGCGAATTTCCCTTTGGCTTCATCTTGACAGGGCATGACCCTCTTTAGCACTAAGTCATTTTCCTTGAACTTCCGGGACCGTATCTTTTTGTCGTACGATCGAGATATGCGTTACTGATATAACTGACCGTGTAATATAGCCACCACCCTCCTTTCATCTATTAAGGCTAATTGGTCATACCGATTTTGTATCCAATCCTCCTCGTCAATCCGCGCATCGAGCAAAATTCGGAGGGACGCCATCTCCATTTCAACTGGCAAAACAGCCTCCATCCCATATACCAAGGCGTAAGGGGTTGCCCCTGTGGATGTATGAACTGATGTCCGATATGCAAACAGCGTGAGGGGCAGCAAATTCGGTCATCCCCGGTGATTGGCAGACATTCTCGCCATAATCCTCTTTATATTCTTATTTGCCACATCCACGGCCCCATTCATTTTGGGCCTATAAATGACAGAATTGAGATGCTTGATCTTGAATTGGGCGCATAACTCCTTCATAAGGGCATTGTTCAGATTCTTGGCATTGTCGGACACCAAGATTTCAGGCTGTCCGTACCGGCAAATGACATTGTTCATGATGAAACCGATTATAACTTCCTGCGTTACTTTGGGGAAAGAAGCTGCCTCCACCCATTTAGTGAAATAATCAATCATGACGAAAATGAACCGGTGGCCATTGCTCGCTTTGGGCTCCACGGGTCCGATTACATCCATACCCCACATGGAGAAAGGCCAAGGGGAAGTCATACAGTGCAGTTCATTAGGAGGCGCATGCATCACATTACCAGGTGCTTGCCATTGGAAACATCGCTTAACATGATCGTCACAGTCAGCCTTAAGTGATAGCCAGTAGTGCCCCGTTCTCAAAATTTTCTTGGTTAACATCGGTCCACTCATATGCGGCCCACATACTCCACCGTGCACTTCGCCCATGATTTTCTATGCTTGAGTCTCGTCTACACATCGCAAAAATCCCAAGCCCACATCCCTCTTATACAGGGAATCTCCGCTTCAATAGAATTTCATTGCCATCTTCTGGATTCTCTGCCTTTCCGTTCGGTTTGCCTGGTCGGGGAGAGATCTATCCCTCAAGTACTTCTGAATGTCATGATACCAGGGCTGATTTGGCTGAACCACATCTTCTGATAACTCCGATATATGTTCTTCGTAAGCGGGAGCATTTTGCACTGTTATTTCAATATAGGGAGTGGCTTTGCTTTTGAGTACATGGACTAACGAAGCCAGGGTGGCCAATGCATTGGCAAAGTCATTCCGCCCCCTGGGAATGTGTCGGAAGGCTATGTCTTCAAATTCTTACATCAACCGGATTACACACCGGTGGTACGGAAGTAGTCGAAGCTCCTTAGTGCCATACACCCCTGTCGCCTGTCTGATTACCAACTCTGAATCTCCGAACACGGCTAATCTTTTCACTCCCATATTGCGGGCGAATCTCAGTCCCAATATACATCATTCATAATCCGCCGTATTGTTTGAGTTACTGAACTGTAATTTGGTGAGAATGGGGTATTGCTCGCCCGTAATGGAGACCAAGACCGCTCCAGCTCCGGCCCCTTCAGCATTCATGGCACCGTCGAAATATATTTTCCAAAACTGCCCTTCGTCATCACACCTCGTTTGCTGGACCCACAATATGTCCTCACCCGGTAGGGAAGTTTCTAAAGGCTCCATTCCCCCTGTTGGCATTTCTGATAGTTGATCTGCAATCCCTTGCCCCTTCACGGCTTTCTGGGTAACATAGAGGATATCGAATTGCTGTAGGATTAACTGCCACCTTGACAGTCGACAATTCAACATCGGTCTTTCAAATATATACTTTAAGGGATCGATTCGCGAGATCAAATAGGTAGTGTGTCCATGAAGGTAATGCTGTAACCTCGTAGCAGCCCATGCCAAGGCGCAACATGTCCTCTCGATCGGTGTGTAATTCTGCTCACAGCTGCTGAATCTCTTGCTGAGGTAATAAATGGCATGCTCCTTGCCGAATTCATTTTTCTGCCCCAACATACAACCCATCGCCATATCGTTCACGGATATATACAGGAAAAGGGGAATTTCGTCCTTCGGAGGTACCAGCACTGGCGCTTCTGTTAATTGCTTCTTAATAGTCTGAAAGGCCTTTTGGCATTGACTGTTCCACTCTCGGGAGTCATCCTTCCTTAACAGTTTAAAGATTGGTTCGCAGGTGGTTGTCAGATGGGATATGAACCGACTGATGAAGTTTATCATCCCCAAGAATCCCCTTATCTCTTTTTCTATATGAGGTGTTGGCATATCCACAATGTCTTTGATCTTAGTCGGATCCAGTTCGATGCCTCGATTGCTCACCAAGAATCCAAGGAGCTTACTTGACTGAACTCCGAAGGCACACTTTGCTGGATTGAGCTTCAAATTATACTTCCTGAGCCGCTCAAATAGCTTCTTGAGGTGCGTCACATGGTCAGATTCCGCCCTTGATTTCACAATAATGTCATCCACGTAAACCTCTATCTCCTTATGCATCATGTCATGGAATAGGGCCATCATTGCCCTCTGATAAGTGGCTCCTGCATTTGTGAGGCCGAAAGCAAGTCGTCTATAACAAAACGTGCCCCAGGGGGTGATGAAGGCAGTCTTTTCTCGGTCCTCTTCCGCCACCATTATCTGGTGATATCCCGCGAAATAATCGACAAATGAATACATTTCATACTGAGCCGTATTATCCACCAAGATGTGTATGAAAGGTACTGGGAAATTATCCTTGAGACTGGCTTTGTTCAGATCCCTATAGTCAACGCATACTCTCACCTTTCCTCCGGGCTTCGCCACTGGGACTATATTGGAAAGCCATTCTGGGTAAGTAGACACCATGATGATCACAACCTTGAATTGTTTGACTATCTCTTCCTTCACCTTTAAGCTCCACTCCGGTTTCAATTTTCTCAACTTATGCTTAACTGGCCGGAAACCCTCCTTGATAGGTAGTTGATGTACAACAATATCCGTGGACAAACCGACCATGTCTTCATGTGACTAGGCAAACACATCCTCATACTAGCTCAATAACTCAGCTATTTCTACTTTCTGGTTGGGAGTCAGGTCCGCCCCAATTTTAAGCTCTTTGGGATTTTCAGGGGTTCCTATGTTGATGGTAATGGTTTGGTCTAGGTTGGGTCTATCCTCGACCCGCTCTTTGATCTCGTCGGGAGCGTCGTCCTCACCTGCGTCGTCCTGCTCAATTCCCATCAAATCAAAATCCAGTTCTACATCAAAATCATAATCGTCTTTCAAATTTGGAAAATCGTTTGTTAGGCTAGAATGACTCAAATCAGTACACCTGACATGAAACAAAAATATTTGTCATATATATAAACATTAAGTACATGACTTCCTTTTCAATAATCATGACAAAAGTATGAAATAGACGTGCAGATACATAAAACAAAAACACCGTCTTAAAAACCCCTTGATCCCTCTACTGGATAAGATTCCCGGACATTCCTGCATTTACCCTTTTCTGGATACTACTGGCTGCACGGTCCAATTCTTAGGGATCACTTTGGTTTTAGAGCTAGTGATGGAGGGGGTCTCTGTATCTGGCACTTCTTCAATGATTGCGGCGACTTGGCTTCGGCTTTCATTTACACTTTCCTCGGGAACTTCTAACCCAGCCCAATTGATGAATGGCATGATCTGCTTGCCTTTAGACATCTTTTCCTTTCCCTTTTCATTGGGCCCTGACTGCCCCGAAAGATGGCATTTCTTCTCAAACTGCTCCATGATTTCCTGTAAGAATTCCCTTTGTTGGGCCAATCCTTTGGCTGGGGGAGCCCTCCCCTTGTCCTCTGTTTCAGATGCATGCTTGACTACCCTCGGGGAGTGTTCATTATCGGTTTTTGGGATCGGGACTCCGGTTATCCGAGAGGGAATTTTCTTGTATGAGTTCTTTGACCTTATACCTCCGTAATATCCTAACCCTGCCTTGCCCGACTGTGCTGGTATCTGGATGGGCTCGGGATCCCTTGACTGTTCTTGCCCAGGCTGGAAGTTCATCGCCATCATTTCTCGGGCAACGAAGGTGAGCTCGGGAGACATTTTAGGCTTTAAATTCGGAGCTCCCAACTGCTTGTACTGAGGGGTGCTAATTTCAAATGTCTAGTAGCTGATTGGTTCGGCCGATTCGTCTACATGGATCACAGGCATGCCTTTTACAGAGGGAACAGGGTAGTCAGGTTCGGCTGCAACTGTTACCAAGTGCCCCTCAACGATGAACTTTATTTGCTGATGTAGGGTGGAGGGAACTGCCCCTGCCATATGAATCCAGGGCCTCCCTAGTAGCAAGTTATAACTGACAGTGATATCTAGCACCTGGAAAGAAATGTCAAAAGTATAAGGCCCGATCTCCACCGGTAGCTTAATCTCTCCCACCGTGTCCTTTCGAGACCCGTCGAACGCCCTTACCACCACTTGGCTGGCCCGCAGGCGCTTAGGGTTGATTTTCATCTTTTCCAGGGTACTATACGGGCAAATATTCAGGGCTGACCCACCATCGATCAAGATTTCGTTCATCACATACCCGGAGGAGATGACTGCAATGTGTAACGGCTTCCGGTGCCCCCTTCCTTCTTCAAGGATGTCGTAGTCGGTGAACGAGATTACATTGTTGTCCAACAGGTGACCCACCAAGTGACCGAATCTTTCTGTACTAATTGACTTGGGGACATGAGCCTCTTCCAGGACTTTGCTTAATATCTGATGATGATCAGTTGACGCCAATACAAGATCTAAGATTGATGTCAGGGGCGGTTGCCCCTCCAGTGCTTTAACCACATTCGCCTTGCTGCGATTCATTTTCTCCCAAAACTCCACGGCTTTTTCCTCCGAGATTTTCCCGTTTTCCTTTTTCGTGTTCTCAAAGACCCGCCTTGGTAAATACAATGGATTTCCCCTAGAGCTGACTGATGCACAACTAGCCTCCTCCTCGGTCTTCCCCCCGTAATTCCACGGAACAGCATTCAGACTGGTAATTGGCAATTGTGACCTGGCTGCTATAACAATGGGTCTTGGGGCCGACAACCGGATAGGCTCCCTTTTGGTCCTTCGAATTACCCCAACCAACTTGATAGGCTCATTTTGCGCGCCCTCCTGGGCATTGGTCATAGCAATCTCTTCTTCTATCCTCCTTACGTACCTCAATTTTAAAGGACCTTCCGCCCCCATTGGTTTCCACTACGTTCACACCTCCCCCATTATGCTCGGGAAGAGGGTTGGCCTTCACATTTGGGGGTTCCGGTTGTTCCACCACGATCTCTCCGCTGTCAATCATGTTCTGGATCTTATGTTTTAGCGACCAGCACTCCTGGGTGTCATGCCCCGGGGATTCCGAGTGATAGGCGCACCTCTTGCTAGGGTCATATCTCTTGCCCTTCGGGTCTGATGAAGGTGCTAGCTCTGTAATCTTTTTCTGGCTTACCAACATGGCCAGTATTTGTTCCAATGAATCCCCCAATGGGGTGAACTCTCTCTCTTGTGGCTTTTCGAATTTCCTGCGCCCCTCACATCTTTGATTGTTGAAATTTGATGGACGCGGGGCCTCATTTCTTTGCATGCGGACCGGAGGGTTGGTCATTGCCTTCCCAGATAGCCCTTGCAAGACTAGGGACACATCTTCTTCTTTTCTCTTCTGGGGTCTCCGGGAAGAACTGCCATAGTTTCCACTCTGGATCTGCTCCGCAACAGCCTCGAGAGCTGTGAAGTCTCGGATTTTCCCCGATTTTAAACCCATCTCAGCCATCTCCCCATGTTTGATCATCTCCGCAAAAGGCTTCTCTATCCCCGCTATCACCCTTTCATAGTAAGGGGCCTCTTGGATATCAATGAATGTCATAACCATCTCCGCCTCACTCATGGGTGGGTTTACTTGGGCCGCCATCCTCCTCCACCGTTGAGCGTAGTCTCTGAAGGATTCATTGGTCTACTTCCTGATTTTTGTCATCTGGTATCGGTCCGGGGCCATTTGGGATTGAAAACTGTATTGCGTTAGGAAGGTGTGGGCCAGCTCCTCCCAGTTGTGGATCTTAGCATTATCCAACCTCGCACACCATGTCCTAGCCTCCCCTGTCAGGCTTTTCTAGAATAATTGTATTCTCAACGATTCGTCCTCAGCATATCCCCCTAGCTCTCCGATGTATACTTTCAGGTGCATGTACGGATCTCCTGATCCGTTATACTTTTCAAATTCGGGGAGTTTGAACTTCTCGGGATATCTGGTTCCCGGAAAGATGCATAAATCGGAGTAGTTAACACTGCCATACGACCCGATTCCCTTCATAGTTTTGATGGCCTCTTCCATCTGCTTTATCTTCTTGCTGACGCTGCTGGCAACCTCATCCTCTGGGATGATAATAACTTGCTTTGGCGGTTCCACCTTCGGAGTTTCTGGGGTCAGCCCGGTCCCTTGAGATGATGGCCCCGGCGGGTCCTCGGGTTGTAGCCCTGTTTTTAGCTTAAAATGCGTTTTGAGCAACATGGTCAGCTCCGTCATTTAATTTCTCACAGCATCGAATTCTTCCCAAGATACGGGAGCTGGGTTAGGATTGGGGTTCTCAGCCATTTCGACTGTTAACTCTCTGGCTTTCTTGGATCGGAGACGAGTTTGGAGAGCAATCCTTGCAAAATAAAACACGCCAAGGTTTAGTTCCAGGAAATGACATTGGCAGATGCATGCTAAAGCAAATATATATTTTTTTTTGCGTTTTTGGGTTTTGTAATCTTTTTCTGCAAAACAGGGTCAGTATCCCTTTATTTTAACCAAGGTATGACATTGTGCAATTATGATGCTCTCCAAGCTGTCCCTGTAAAACAGAGGTTAGTACTTTTATTTTGACAAAACGGGAGGCCCAAAATGTTTGACTAAGCATGATGTCACGTGTGTAAGACGTAAAAGGGTATGAAGAGACTTCCATGCGTTTGGGTTTATCTGAGGTTGACCTACCCTAAGTTACTCTCGCGGGCTTTTCGGCATGAAGGTTCCCAGATCTTCGCAATATACTAGACGGGAATAAATCCGGTCTTTCAATTGGATTGGATCTGAGTGGATGCTTTTCCTGAGCCTCGCTGGGGAGCGCCCCTTTGAGTCCAGTAATCCACATCCGACGGGTTTGCCTCAGGAGGAGGAACTACTCAACATACATTCATCATTCATTCATCGTACCTCACCGTATGCATATGATGACATTAAAGTAAATCATTCGTAAAGATAACGCAATCACAAATCTCGCACATTCATTTATACGCGCACAAAAGTAAATCGACGTAAATAACGCACAAACACATTTTTGAATTTTTAAAGGATAGGAAAACATCGAGATTTAAAATGCGGCTTAAGCCCTCTAATGTCCCCAGCGGAGTCGCCAGCTGTCGACGCCGGGTTTTCGTCGTTTCATTTTTTTTATATTAAAAAGTCCTTTCCAATTTTAGCCTTTAATTTAAGATGTGATTTTGAAAAGGGTCGGCTTAGTGTCGACGGGTTTTGAAGGGTCGATTTTATAATGAGCCAATTGACCAGAGTCGCCAGTTGGTATATTTGAAATGGATGTACCAACTCATCCGAATTTGTTTTCGTAATCGCTGGCTCATGTGTGACTCCGAGTTAATTGGTCCGCAAACCGAGATTCATAGAGTTCGGGGGCTTGCTTAAGCGAGGGGAATGTGTTAGGCACCCCCCGACTTCCGTGAAACACGGTTACCGCAATCTCGATGTTTTCCTATCCTTTTAAATTCCTAAAATGTGTGAGTGCGCATGTGTGTGCGTGTGTGCCTAAATGAATGTTTGTGGTGAATTTTGCATAAAAGTTGATTTGATTTTATATGGCAAATGTGTTTTGTCTGGAAAGCGCTTTAGACGTCTTTTGACCCAATTGACAAGGCTTTGATTCATAATAAAGATTGATTTTAATTTCGAAAGCAAAAAGGGTTTTTTATTAGATGTCATTCATGGAAAACAAAGCTTTTTAAACTTTTGTCAAATAGGTATCGAGACTATACATTGCCCTCTAATAATAAATCGAGTAAAATGAAGGCAACTTCTAGAATTCTTTCACCCTATGCACAAAGTTTAACGAAAACATTTATTTATATTTACGAAATCATTTTTTATGACCTTTTAAAACCAAGTGGAGCCTTTTCGTCAAACATGGATTAAAGTTCGCCAAAACTCTTAATTTTTAAAACCTCGTGAATCTAATATCCTAATTTGATCATTTGTAGAGAATCTTCATTGTTTGCCTTATTTTGGAAAACCGTTTTTTTGTGTCGTAAATCAAACAAGCATTCAAAACATGTCGGGGCTATCCATGGGCATGTGAGCCATCTAAATAACCCCACACACCCACAATCACATATTTTTTATTATTACGGGGCCTTAACCCGATCACGGTTTGGTATCGCTTTAAGGCCCGATATTACATATATACAACCATGAACCCTATCTAATGATTACATACACCAACAAATGTCCATCATCGGGATTTGATCACGAGGATCTCCTCTCTAGGCTCACAGTTACCCAAATCGTTGCATAACCATACCAAGGCAAATCTAACGATACTAGACTTGTTATTACATTACATAACCCCAAGATCGCAAACTCAACACCACGAACTATTCATTACCACAACAAACGATATATCACCGTACGGATGTCATCGGGGAGTTAGGAGGAAGTTACGTTCCGATGGAACCCTCGCTAATAACCCCTAATCCACGGATCATCATCATCATAACAACAAACTACATCAAGCAATCCAAAACACGAAATTATACTAGCAATACAAACAATAAAAATAACCAAGAAAACACCCTTTTCACCTTGCAAAATGCCGATTAAAGCTTCTTATTTCACGAATCGGACAACACCACAAGAACACTTGACTAATTAACAAGAGAAGAGGAATTTTTCACTTAAAACTATCCAAGATCCGAGCATTTATCTCTCCTCCCGCGTACTCTCTCTCTCTAAAATTCTTAATTTCTTTCTTCTTCTCATCTCTCGGGTGGAAATGACAATGTATAGCCTTCCGCAGGCAGCCGCAGGTGCAACTGCGGTTGGGCTCGCTAGCCGCCCGAGCCGAATCCTCGGCTGCCGGGTTGTCTCCTCGAGCCACGCACTGTCCTTTTTGTCGGTGGCCGCAGGTGCATCCGCGGCTGCCCGCCTTGCTTTTCTCGATTTCCGTGCCACGCGGTCTTAAATTGCCAATTTCTGCTATATTAATTTGGAAGGCTGTTTCCTGATACATAAACCGTTTTAGAGCATGGTTTCCCGGGAGCGAGGCCCCCTACTGCTGTAAACGTAATGGCCCTTTGTCGTTTTTGGCGATCGCGTCGGGCTTTGTCTAGATTGACCGTATGTCTTGCTTCAAATGACCCGATTCTCGTTGTGCATTTGGCAGCTTTGATCGTAAGCCGTGATGGTGACTTCGTGTTGGCATCCACCTGTCCTTCTCGAATGTCGGGTCAAATGACGATTTTGCCCTCCTGTCAGGATTAGTATACAAGTGCAAAATTCGGGTGTCTACATAGTCTATATAAGTTTTAAAAGGTTGAAATATATTTTTAACCGATCAAAAGTTATTTTGATGCTCTAGAAGTCTAAATCTATGATATATAGGTAGATTCACGGTTTAGTATGTTTAATACAAGTATTGGTATGTGTGGTATGCAAATAAATGGAAGAAAATTCCATATTGTGTTATCGGTAAAACCCTAGATGGTTCGATCTTAAATTTCTTGTCAAAATATTTTCAAAAATATGATCGAACCATGAAATGTTGTAAAAGAATAAGTTAGGAAGACAACAATACTAAGTTGGTGTCATTTGGATGTATAGATTTTATTTTATTCAAGTTTGAACCAATCGAACCAAGGATTTATGAAACTAGTTTTTCATTCTTTCCTTGTGAACGCTTTTACGGATACTTTCGTTTGGAATTTGGATTGGTGATATAAAGAGAAGTTCTAGATCATGAAATTATAAAGAATTTAGACTCAAGAATCACCTCAAAATATTTTCGTATGACAAAGTTATGACCAAATTACTGAGAGAGGTTGCGACAGCCAAAGTACACGGCGTCTAGACGCCCAAGCGTACGCCCGCCTTTTTTTGGTTCTGCCAATGGGCGTAGCTACGCCCCCAAAATAGCTTTGGGTCGGCGTCTTTAAGCCCATGCTTGTTAAAAAAAATTAATTTTTTAGTCCAGATTTGTTCGGAACTGAAAGTTTCACTTTTCGGGCATTGTAAAACTTAACAAAAGATAAGCTATTGTAAGAGAGTCTATTAGTGACTAAATGGTAGCTAAATGTTTAAGATAAAGATTAAGGTTAACACAATTAAAAAGTTAACTATTGGTATTGATTGAAGATTATTAAATATTATTAAATGATCAATAATATTAGTATATGATTAAAAAATTATTAAATGATGAATAACATTAGTAAATGATTAAAATATAATTAAATTGTTAACAATATTAATAAGTGATTAAAATATTATTAAATAATTAATAATATTAATAAGTGATTAAAATATTATTAAATAGTAAATAATATTAATAAGTGATTAAAATATTATTAAATGATTAATAATATTAATAAGTGATTAAAATATTATTAAATGGTTAATAATATTAATAAGAGATTAAAATATTATTAAATAGTTAATAATATTAATAAGTGATTAAAATATTATTAAATGGTTAATAATATTAAAAAGAGAATAAATATTATTAAATGGTTAATAATATTAATAAGTGATTAAAATATTATTAATGGTTAATAATATTAGTAAGAGATTAAAATATTATTAAATGATTAATAATATTAATAAGTGATTAAAATATTTTTAAATGGTTAATAATATTTGAATGTAGTTGTATATTATCAAGGGTTGATCATATTTTGAGGTATTTGGTACATTATTAAATGTCCAAATCATTAAGTTATGTAAAAGAAGAAAGTTTAATTGAATTAAACCAAGGTAAGAGTCCATTAGTGACTAAATATTAGACAACTTACAACATATAGGTTGTATGAAGAATGCAAGGTATTGGTGAAAGTTGGATAAGCGTACTCGACATGTCCGACTATGTTTGGGCTAGGATTTTTGTCCGGAAGTCAAAAGTTCGTTTGTCGAACATTTTAAAAGTTAATAGATTGAAGTTAAGGTCTTAAGTTAAGACTAATTTATAGTTATTATAACTAATGATGATGTCGATTTTATATATAAATTGTAAGTTGAACGAAAGACGCAAATAAGCGTAAACGGTAGAAGCGAACCAGACAAGTTTTTCAGAACTTGCTCCTATGTGCATTGCTATGTTACAATGTGTTATTAAATTATAAATATGAAGATATATTGATGATATTTGTGATACGTGAACAACATGAGGTATGGTTACATGTGAAATATGTACAGATATAAAACATGATTACTAGATGTTAGTTGTTTATTGTATGTGATGCATAAGAAGAATGATGCATTCATAAAACGAAAAGCACGAAAAATGCATGATGTAAGAATAAAATGCAGAGCATGTATAATATGTGAAGCATGTAATGTGTTATGTGTAACTGTTAAACTTGTTGAGCCGTCGTGCTCACTCTTGCTTAAAACCAACATTTTCGGATAGTGCAAGTTATTCGAAGTTTTTGATAAAGATCAAGAAACAAGAGTACATACTACTTTCACTGAAGGTCTAAACGACTATTGTAGATATCAGTCCGAATTGGATAGGCAAAATGATTGTGTAGTATAAGAATTGGTTGGTATGTAATATGAGTGTTAAATACTCAAATTGATTGTAATAGAATGTCATATCATGTATGATATTGAGACATACTAGGAATGTATAAAGATTACGATTCTGGAATAGAAAGAAATGTTGTAAAATTGTTAATAAATGATTATTTAGCAATTATAATATTGTTGTACGTCATGAACAATAAGGAAAAGGTAGTACTCGTGTTGAACCGGATCTGAGGTTCAAGGGTGTGACGCCCCCAAATTCGGGTCCCTTGAACCACGGGTTTGGTGCTCACGTAACTATTCTACCCTGTCATCTCATACATCCAATCTGAATAAAATAATAATAATAATAAGAACTTAATTTACATTAATACATAACTAATCCCAG
This sequence comes from Hedera helix, assembly GCA_947179155.2. Lineage (NCBI taxonomy): Eukaryota > Viridiplantae > Streptophyta > Magnoliopsida > Apiales > Araliaceae > Hedera > Hedera helix. The sequence continues at coordinate 41,392,171 of OX359276.1, read as the reverse complement.
GTTCTACATACCTTTATACATACAAGCTGTCGTACCTGACATATTACAAAATATAATACTAAATACACAATAATTACAATACTAGCACATCTACTGCTGGTTGGTTTTTCTTTTACCCTTATCTACACCCGACCCCTCAGTTTTCTCTGGCTTAACTGAAATATCATGAATTAAAGCAAGAGTGAGCTTCAAATAGCTCAGCAAGTAAATAAACGCAAGATAACATGATATTTTAAAATAATAAGTATAATTCGTTTACAATGAAATGGAGGTATACATATCAACCTTGACTTGTAGCAATTTAACAGATGATGAGAGAATTATAACACCAGCTGAACATGAATATCTAAGAACATGGAATTTTAATTGCTGTATGGTCACAAGACCAAGAACACGTTAATAACAATATCAATCATCAAGACTGATACTGCCCAAATTAATTATAATACGTTAAGAACAATCTCAATCACAAAGACTGACATTGCCCAAGAGGTAATATCACCAATTTAGATGCGTACTCTGGGTGATCAGCCCATCGTACTTTATATTGCGCACAACATACATCTAACGACGCAACCACGTCATAATTATTTCATTGCCTTTATCCTTTATTCCCCCTTTTTATTAGGGTTGTTCTGTTACAGCATATCATAGAGTCCGCACCACAACAATGTGGATTGGAGAACATAACAATCAATAACTGAATTTAACATGAAATATACACGTGTCTAGCCAGAATCAAAATTGGCATCGACCTTTTCAAGATAGTTCGATAATAAATGAACTTTACATGGTAACATAAATGTACAACATGAATGTCCGTTCAAGAATCTGTAATTAAAAGTTCAGTCAGAAAACTTGCCTTGGTCTTCTTCTATCACAACTGGTAAAATATGATCTCCTTTATAACCTATATGACCATAATATTGGTTCATGCATTAGTTATATACACATGCATGCCATAACTTGCTAAACAAGCTACCCGTTAGCTATACATAACCCTAATCACGTAACACATTGTTCATTTAAACCTTAGCATCTACCATATTGATTATTTTTATCAATTTATGGTTTACATATGTGTTTCTATCATTAGACATCAAAACATTGCATTTTGGAATTAAAATTTAATTTTTTTCAAAGCAGCAGGACTGCGCCCCGGTGATTTCCTCTGCGCCAGACAGTGCCCCGGCGTCGACTGAAGGCGTTGTCCGCGCATTCCTTGTAGTTGCACTTGTTGGTTTGTAATATTCATAAACGCAATCAAATTACACAAAATCGCGGAAGCATGGTAAAATCAAATTTAAAATTTTACAAACAATAATCCAGGATCGACCTTTATGCGCAACTATTAATTAATAAAGAAGAAGTTAGAGATATACCCTTGTAGAACTCAAAGCTTCAACGGGTACAAGTTCACCTCCAAATCCTTCGCGTTCTCCTTGAATTTCACCGATTGAATTCCAATGATCAATGTTAGCCACCCAAGTGTTTGGCCTCTAGAGGTGATCCACCAAGGAATAACAATAATTCAAGAAGTGGGTGATGGCAAACCCTAGTTTTCTCTCTCTAGAGAATATGTGAATACTCTCCCAAAACTTGCGGAAATGTATGTGTGTAACCTTAATCCATAATAAGACTTCTCTTATTTATAGATTTAGTAAACCCTCCTAACACCTTTAGGAATATGGTTTTTAATTAAACTCCTAATCTAATTAGGAACTTAATTGATTTAATATAATAATTATAATTCCTAAACTATTTAGGAACTTAATTATTAATTATGAGAGTACTCTTATTAATTAATTCCTAAACCATTTAGAAACTAAATAATAATGATAATAGTAATAATAATAATAAGACTCCTCTTATTAATTTATAATTAGTATTTCCAAAATACTAAATAATAAATATTAAGTTATTTAATTTATTCTATCCACATAGTATAAATTAAATATACTTAATTCATTATTACAATTATGCCATTTACTTCTTAAATAATTATTTTCCTTTTGCGGTGTGACCCTTTAGGTTCTCCATATTAAACCGGTTATAGAATAAATTAATCAGAACTATTCTAATCTTATTTATATAAATAAATTAAACTATTTAATTCATTTAAATAAATAATATTTATTCCATAATAAGGGTAAGCCCCCTTAGCGATCAACGACTTTTCAGATAATATAGATTTCAACATTTAATCACAAAAGAACCTATTCAGCGAATAGTTACCGTACAATTCAATCCTTCTACCTCACAACGTCCCAATCAAATATAAGACATGGTATTACTGTCAAGTCTTATTTTATTTGATTATATGCATTTCGATCCTTAAATGAATAACTCTAATTAATGTAAATTAGAAACTTCTTTCTAATTTCCATTCTGCTTTGGCCAAGGACTACTGAGTTGTCATTTATCGAATCGCATAGGACGTTCCCTTCTTTTACTAGAAGTGGTAGATTCTTTGTTGATCACTCACCTATCTCCATGTATGACTTATTATATCCGATCATACCCTTTGATACACCCTAAGGGTTTTAAGGAATATGTCAAAATATAATTCATCATACACAAGATACTATGATGATCTCAAGTCCAAGGATTACTTGTACTACTATCACAAAGGAACTCCTATTGACAGGCAAGTAAGACTCCATTAGGTGTACTTGAGCGAGTCACGTTCAGTGAACTTATTCTCTAATAAGCACCTACATACTTGCTTTAGTGTCTCTACACAAATGGTTATGAGATCAATCATCCTCTTCATAAGAGCAAGCATAGTATGTATTAATCTATCCGGATTCACTAATCCCCATTTTAGTGATCCAACGATTAGGAACAATTTTAGTTTTGAGCTATCTTGAATTTAGATCTCATTAGCATGATCCTCATCATGGTTCTAAAAGCATTGCTCGAAAACTATGGGTTTATCCATTTGATTAATTCAAGTAATTAGAGATTAAAAGGAAATTGAAAGGAATGATTGAAAGAAGATAATCATTTGTTATGATGTATATAAATGATGAAAGGTGTTATATGTTTTGAGACATGTCTTAAAATTCTAGTTAAAGGAGGTTATTTGGAATGATTTAAGGAATTGATATTGGAGGATTTAATTAAGATAATCATTTGTTCAATGTGTAAGTATAGAATATAATGCCCCCGAGATTGAGTAGAAAGAATGTGGTACGCAAGTATGGGTTAAGTTGGCATTTATGTGTGATGTAAATATGTAAAGGAACGTAAAGATCGTAAAAATGATATTATGAGCGTAAAAAGGATAAAGGACGATAAATTTTGGTAATTCGGTCGAGATTTGCTTTTTGAGGAAGCGGTTTATGGAAAAGATGAGTAATCCGACTATATTGAGGTGTCGCAAAGTGAAATTTATTGAAGGTGGAACCGAAAAGGTTCGTAGGAAATTAAGATTGGAATACTATGCAAATTGTCAGAGTATTGTAAATTATTATAATTAATTAATGAAATCCAATTTTCAAAGTGTGACAAGTGTTATGGGACAAACCAATTGTAGAGTATTTGATGATAAAATGAAATTCAAGTTTATGGAAATAAATTTGGATCGGAAAAGACGTGAATTGGATTAAAAGTAATTAAATTATGAATTAATGGAAATAATTTCCTAGACTTTGTGACAATGGATCATTATGCCTTTAACAAATTGGGAAATGACATTGGTGTCCTTAAATGGTGCAATGACCAATATAACCTTAGTTAGCCATGTGAAATGACTTAAATGCCCCATAACTATGTATGGTTAACTTAACCAATGAATGGTTAAGTGTTAGGATTATATAAGTAATATATGCATGATTATATTGTGTGGATAGCAAGCTAGAATTCCTTTCATTACACCATTCGAAAGTTATCAGTAAGTGAGCTTCTAAGAGAGTTCAAGAGAGAAAAGTTGAGGAAAGTCTAGGGTTTTTGCCAAGAGCTCAAGGAATTTGCTGGAAAAGTGAGCAAGAGATGGAGAAATTAGACATACAAAGTGAGAATCAAGCTTTATGAAACTTGGTAGCAAGCAAGAAGGAGACTATATGAAGGTATAACTATGTTCAAGTCTTAATATGTTGTGTTTATATGCTTAAATGCAAGGGCAAAGGTAGCCATGCATGAATTAGTGGCTAAATGTAAGGATTATGTGAAGTTACATGCTATATTTTAGTTTATGTTGAAACCCTAGGCTCAAGAATAGTATTTGTAAAGGTGGTGCACTATTCATGTATGAAATCAAGTTAGAAACTATGATTTAATGGTTGATCATGTGTTATTTGTTGTTAGACATGATGGAAACCTAGTTCAAGGTGACGGTTATGTTGAGTATATGGGAAATTTCATGATAGATAACTTCAAAGTGCACAAATAGAAGAGAAATATGTTCTGTTTAAGAAAAGTGTAATATTAAGTTACGATTTATGAAGGATTATATGTTATATGTTGCTAGATGTGATAAAAAAAAAACCTAACAAAGAAGGTTAAACATGTAAGAAGTATGCATAAATTACATGATAGATGGCTAAAAGAATCATGAAAGGTTGAAATGTATGTTTTGTAAGGGGGAAGTTAAATATTAGGCTATACTTTGTGTATAAGCCAAATCGTGATTGAAGATGAAGATACATATATAGAATCCATTACACATAATTCTTCTGTGCATGCTGTATTGAAGATGACAAGAGTGAGGATGATATGTTCCATTGAACTTCACTAGCCTATCATTAGATGTAAAGGTGAGTTATTCTTCTATGCATGCTGATATTTAACATAAAGTATTAGTTTAGCATTGATATTTTATATTTTACTAATATGTACATGGAATTTGTGAATTCAGTTTATGGATGAAAAAAAAAGGTTATATTTAGCTAAAATTATTAATTACGTAACCGAATAACTGAATAAACCGACCGATTTAACCAAAACCGAATAAACCGAAAACCGATTACGATGTAAAAATTTGAGCGATTTTGGTTTTTAATTTTTTATAACCGATTTAAATGGTTTGGTTATTTTTTTTTCCCAAAAGACCGACCAAACCGACCGTGTGCACCCCTTCACTCACTCCCCAAGGTGCTTCGCCGAGCAAAATACAGAGATAAATCCCTAGAAGGAAAGGCAAGGAACAATGCATTGTTGCGACACTTCGGAGTGATAAGCCTAAACCCTAAAGCATGTTTATAGAGCAATAAGATACATAATTACACACTCCAATCAAATTAACGGCTGACGTCAATGTCATGAAAGTATGAATAGAAGCCTAAAGAACGAAACAGAAAAGTAAGATAAAATTCCAAGAACATTCTCAAGCTGCTAACCAGGCAGATGTTAAACCAGAACACCGCGAGATATAGCAATACCATTACTACCAGATCATGCTTTAGCTTAGTTATAACGTCATTCTTCTACACCCATAAAAGAACGATTCATCTGATTTGAGACAAAAAAAATGTGTAACCGCACAGATCCGCTCAACCAAGTCATCTAGTTGACAATATTTTCATCTATCAATTAACCAGAGAGCCAATTTAATAACCACCTTATATTTGATGGAAACTGCCAAGACATTCAGGGTTATTTTACTCATCTCAATGACTAAATATTCTATCAGTGCTCGAAATTGATTACTTCACTTGCAAGACAGACTACTAAACATGTATCACGATACACTTATCCAGACCATCAAAGTTCTATTAAAATATTAAAAAAGTAGATCCACCAGATTTAAAATGCATAATAACAGCTAATGTTCTAGAGCACAAACAAATTCAATGTCCAACATACTTTTTTGTTCAAAGCGATTCAAGAGCCTTTTTTCCATAGCGCAACTCAAGTTTTTTCTGCTTAAATTAAACTCTGCCTCTTCAACGTCACTTGAGCGTGCTTCCCTCCTTGCAACACGTTCACCATCAGATGTATTGCCATCATTATATTCCTCAAGATCTGAAAGTCACGAAACAATACCAACTGACTTCAGTTTTATCTTCTCTGCACGCCGTTCTTCCTTTCTTCGATGTCTTTCCCCCCGCCGTCTATGCGTCTCCTCTTTTCTCAGTCTCTTCTCTTTAGCTCTGTAATCTTCTCCATGATATGATTCTAGCACCCCCTCACTAGGCAGAGTGCTTTTACAAATAGTTGGAGAACTGTTTTGATACTTCAGACTGAGGCACCTTTTGACGTCTTGGTTCACTGTCCAATTACATCAGGATTAAAGCACGAGTGTTTAAGTCTAAAAATGCAAGTAATTAAACAGGCTGATATTATCTAGAATTTTTTATTTTTTATTTTTCGAATTCTTGTGAGTAAGGGAAGCTATAATTAGCAAAAGAAAGATAGCGAAGCAAACAAAAACAGTGTTACCTAAATGCGTGTGACGCCCCCAAATCCGGGTACCTTGAACCTTGGACTTGGTATGTCACGATATGTCATCTTCTTACACTCTAAACAATTAACGCGGAAAATATAAACATACATTGTTTATTCCAAATGATTCCACAACAATTTCCCCAATGGTCTATCAACCTTAACTTAATACATACCTTTAATAACTAAAAAGGTTTACATAGTCAAACCACATTAGATAACATAGCGGATAATATCGCCTGATAATGTACTCTTGAATTTCTCATCTTGTCTTTGTCCTTCTTGAAACATTCGAGCTTAACTGAAATATTTTCATGATATAGCAAGAGTGAGCAACTATTTTACTCAACAAGTTTAAATACAAGAAAGATATATCATGATTGAAAAGGAATAGGCTTTCGGATTTTCAACAATATATAATAATTGAGAAATAACGATAAATAATTGAATAACTGAATCAATAATGCTGAGGGGCCAATAATGACCATGAACAAATACTTTGGTAATCAAGGTGATCAGCCTTTCATACCCGATGAACATATGCAATTTGCACCAAGTGCGATTAACAATAAATATTATTGAAGTGAAATAATAGACAATAATTAAACCACAAGCATGCTTGAAAATGATAATTCAAGCCAAAGTTAGGAACTTACTCAAATAATGAGTTTAAGGTTAAAGAACTTGCAGTCAAAATACTTGCAAGGAATAATAAAATGTGCTTAAGTGAAGGAAACTTGCTCAATAAAATAATATATCCTGCTCGAATGTAAATTTAGTAGGGTTTAGGGAACTTGCCTGTCGAACGACTTACTGCTAGCTTCTTTAGATTTTCAAAATCCCTTGTAAGACCTAACATACGCAACGTTGACCTATCGATTAGTATTACGCATATATGGTTACTCATGCTATCGACTCAGCATTTAAAACAATTAGGGTAATTTACGTAGCACATAACCCTACATCACAGCTCCCAGAATGTCTCTGTTAAGTTTAATTAAACTCTTGAACGAACTATTACAATTGTCCAATTAATAGTCTTGCTAGCATGCCTTAATCGTTTAATGATTAATTATGTCACCCTTATTTATTTGGTGATTAATTATTTATCTTGCTCTTATTTATTATTTAATATTGATTAAATAATAAATAAGTGATTCTCAAACTTATTTAGATTTATAACTAAATATTTAATTGCCCTTATTTATTATTTAATATTGATTAAATAATAAATAATAACTTACCTCCCTAAATCACTAATAACTTGATAATAATTTATTACTTAATCTTACTTAGTGTTTAATATTATTTAAATATAAAAAAAATTAGTTTAATAGTCTTTAATCATTATTTAAGATCAAGTAAATAATAATCAATTAATTAACCTAACTTTACCTTATAATTTAACCCCCATTAACTAATTATTATCCCTTAATTATTATTTAATACCCATTAAATAATAATTAATTAGTGAATTTCCTTTACTTTATTATTTAAATCCCCATTAAATAATAAGTAATTATTTACTATCCCCTAATTATTATTTAATATTAATTACATAATAATTAGTTAATTTATCATCATCATTTATTATTTAACCTTAAATAATAAATGATTAACTTATAATCCTTTAATCATTATTTATTCAATAATAATTAATCAACTCACTTCACTTATTATTTTTAATTCAAATAGTAATTAATTAACTAGTTCCTTTTTTCTTATTATTTATTAACAGGAAAATAACATAGGAACTCTTCAACATTATTTAAGTTAAATCACGTCATACTAATCACCTTGATGTTGTATCCATTTATTTAGACAACAACCCATTATTTGATATTCATGGGTTGTTAAATAAGCAATGAAAATACATAGCAAGTTGAGTTAACCAAATGTTTTTCTTAATCACTGATTTATTTTAACCCATAACCAAATCCTTGGTTTAATTGCACAAAAAGCTCAAAGTTGCTTACTTATCAAAACAATAACAGTTTATTATTTTCCAGAACCCATGTGATTTTATTTTAACAAAATCCATTAGTATCGGAAATGTTCAGCTGCACAGAAACTAAACCAAGACAAACCTTTCTGGCCCGACACCCCCAACACACACACACCACGCACAGGGCAGCAGCCCTGCAGCTAGCTTTCCCGACCCAGCCCCAACGCACTGTGCACAAACCTCACGCACACAGCAGCAGCGCATACGACGCCCACACCACAAACGCACGCCTACGCACATGACACAACCAACACAGCAACTACTGGTTCTAAGAGGCATTAAGCCGAGCAGTTGGTGGGTATCCATGGAAGTACTACACAAACATACATCCCTGTTTCATAAACAACCACCCAGACTTGGGTTTTAACATTACAACCATTGTACACTATAATCTTAAGCACAGCAGTCACCTCATTCATCAAACAATTATTGTACATAAACAATTAAAAGACACAATCATTAGGAATTACCCTTGCTGCAGTTTTCGTCCTTGCCCAGAAAGCTCGGCTGTCAATGGCGTCCTTCTTGGCCTCAAATGTGTGACTCCAATCATTTCTCTCTCTATATTAATTTCGCCATAAGCCTCTGCTATCTCGTACCTGTGAGTAAGAGGTTTCCAGCCCCTCATAATTTATTGAAACCGAGTATAAAAGCTACTCATCCCTTTCTTGGCCCCTTGGTTATGGTCTGTTGGATCCTTGCTCTGCCAATTGGCAGTCTCGAGCCGCACCCCTCCCTTTGCCGAGCTACTCTGATTCCCTAGCCTGCCCAGACCTCCTCCCATCCCAATTACGCGTCACGTCCCTGGTTCGTGCGTCCCATCGCGTGGCTTCCGTTGATTTCGGATAATGGCCAAGGGATATTTCCATGTTGTGTGGCTACTGAAGAAGGAGTGGGGCTACTAATAACTGGGCTGGAAATTAAGTAAGTTCCATGGGCTGCCGAAATTTGGCTTGTGTGGTTAACTAAAAAGTGGACTGTCCTTTAATCAATATGGGTTACCTGAAATTGGCTGTCATTGCCCAATACCAATTTGGTTCCAAATTTAGTGTCCCAAAATGAAGTCAGCGAACATCACATACATATCATTTTAGGTTGCTGAAAGTTGGGTTTTAAATCACCAAAAAGGGCTGCCGAAATTTGGACTGTATAAGAGCAACAAGGCTGTTGAGTTTCGGGTCTTCAAAGCTATTACCATGGGTTATTTTAAAACATCACTTGGGCTGTTAAAATGGGTATCCATTAATTGCCACTTTGGGCTGCCAAAAATGCTACTACTCAATGTAATTTACTTAATAAACTTGGGTGTTCATTAGCACACTTCATATCCTTGGGCTAATTTAATTTATTTCCATAAAATATAATCCGATAAAACCCAATTAGATCCCTTGGGCTTATTATGGAATAACTTCACCGTAGTAATTAAAGCTTTGTAATTAGTTAATTATCACTAACAAAATACCTTAATTAAATATATCATTTAATTAAGTATTTTGTTATACCCACCTATGAGATCATCAATTTAAGTTATTTAATAAATAACTCAAATTGATTAGCTACTCATGCAATTAAATGATTTAATTACCTATCAAAACCAAATATCGAATTGAACATACAATTATATTATTGAATATTCTCATCTTATTCCATAATTAAATTACATACATAATAATTTATTTATTTATCCCACTGATTGCACAGTAATTATTTAAGTAACATAATTATGACTATTGTCAATGAAAATTAGAATTTAGCTAGGCTGGGTTTATAAGTTCAAACCCCATAATTCATAACCCACAAGGTAAATTAATAACTTGTGTTTCAAAATAATTATCTCGCATTGTTCCAATATAGCATAATTAATTTTTTGGGCTTAATTAATTACGTCCTAAACTTGGCCTTTAAGGGCCCACAATTAAATTATTAATTTAAATAGCCTACATTTAGATCATAACTCATGAATTAAGTTAGATAAATTAATTCATGCAACATTCCCTTTCGTTCCCTAATTAATTCAATTATTTGGATTAACTAGGTACACATCTTCTTCTACTCTTAATCACACGTAACTTTCACTATTTAAGCCATGTTGGCTTTCCTTTTTAAATTTTATTTAAATATACATTTATAAAAATGTATACCTTCATCTTCTCACATCGCTAAAATAAACATTTAGTTCATATACCTCATTTAATTTAAATTAAATATTACACAAAATTTTCTGGTCATTACAAATGCTAGGATTCAAGTTAGTTATATATATATAACTTAACTTTTATGTCGCATCTAAGGATTTAAATTATTAAATCGCTTGACTTCCTTCCTCACTCCTTAATTAATTCACTTAACTAGATTAATTAGGCAACTCTTCACATCTTTCATAATTCATTTAATCACCTCTACACCTTTTCCATACTCTAAACTTAGGTTTTTAATTTTAAACCTTTATTTTCTTTTAAAATGTTATTTAAAAGAAGTATTGTCAATATTCGGGTTATCATATTCACCCATTCTTCTAAGAATTTCGTCCTCGAAATTACAGCACACATATTTCTACTTATTTCATTCACCAAAACTAGGTTTTACGTCAACCTTTAATTAATCATATTTGATTTTTTTTCTACAAATCTCGTAATTATCCGGGATATTACAATGCGTCCAAAAGAAACTCCTTCAATGGTAAAACTGAGAGGGTAGGAAAGAATAACCAATTTACATACAATAACAAGGCGATGCGAGAAAACTAAATAGACAGAGGGAAGATTATCCCCCACATTAACATCGCGTTTTTCTGAGTTTGGCGAGAAAAAAAGAGGAAGAATATTTAGAATTTGTGATGGCAAGTAGGCAGTCAATTATAAATACTAAAGCAAAAAAATGATGAAAAAACACCTATCCTAGCATGTCATTTCATCAGTAAGTTTCTTCCTCTCTAAAAGATTTTAGTTTTTCTTTAGCTTTTACATAAATTAGGTATGATAGATACCTAATACCATGCCTTTGTATCGGAACCATTGCTGCAACTGGTTGATTAGACAGTTGCAGGCCTGCACAAAGTAGCCACTCCTGCAACTGCTCTTCGCCTCCCTTCTTAAACTTTGTCAATGCTGCTACTAATGGATCAACATACCTATACATCAACTGCATTGAAAAGCATTAAATATTTATACATGTAAATCCTATTAATAGGTGCCAGTTTGAATTCAGAATTGTGAGCTACAATTATGTGCTATTTCTCACACGTTGAAAGAAGATTGATAACACAATCATAATCTAACATGTCTTTAAAACTGAATGCTCAAAAACGAAGATACTTGCCTCATCTAAATCTTCAAATGTGTCCTCTCCAATTTTAAATGTTCTCGATAAGTGAAGCAGATTTGGCATGTCCTTGTGAAACTGTAGATCTTCGACTATCTCCTTGAGAGCATAAACCCCATCATTGACTTTTAGGGTCAATGTCAATAATCGAGGTCCACTAGAACTAGGAGAAATGATACTTTCACCACAATTCTTGTCGGACAGGAACTATGCAAAACACAGGAAGAGAACACCAAATAAAACATAGTTTATCAAGACCCCTACCCAGTTCATGTGTTATGCTAACAAAGACTATTATAGTGTGTGTGTGTGTGTGTGTGTGTGTGTGTGTGTGTGTGTGTGTGTGTGTGTGTGTCTTAAAAGAGCTTGCATTTTCATTCCAAACTTAGGAAGTACATGGTACAAAGCCGTCATAGGAATCCATACTTAAAATTTATTATTTTGTAGTTATATTTGAAACTAAATCTTTTATGAGCGGGACATCTTTATTCAGCACTTTCCATAAATACACTTGAATACCATCAAGCTAAAATGCAGCGTGTGGCACAACCCGTGTGGCTATTTATTGTAGAATATAGCTACAATGCAACTGCAGCTACACTGCTCCATCCAGTGTAAATATATGTGAACATGCATGAAAGAATTTAATATTAGCAAACGCACCTTAATTGCTTCATCAGATGTAATATTCTGGAAGCGAGGATGATCTATCCTTCTTGACTTGAAAAGATTTTTGGTTCGCTCTTCTTGCTTACGAGCTTTGTCCTGATCATTCACTATGGTATGGTCTTTCTGATAGTATGGATCCCTGTGATGAATTTGGTACCGATTATTCCTCATAAAACTTTCTTTACATGATAAATAAAACTAAAACTTTTCCCAAACGAATTGTGTAATTCATAACACCTATGGAAATAGTCTAGTTAAGTTATAAAAACACTTATTAAAAAGTAAAATTCGATAACTAACAGTCGGGTATGCATAACCCTTTATGTGGACTTTTAAACATTTACCGAGAAACCCTAGTTTGCTATTAAGGCAAGTCTTCTATCCCTTGTGTGTTATGTGAAGTCTTCAACTTTTGTTTGCAAGTCTTCTAACTCTTATGTGTTATGTTTATAAGTTATGAATGTGATTTATACGCTTTGTGTGACAACGTGTTATAAATTGTTGGAATGAAAATTATTTGTGTTGTTGAATTGAGAGATATGTTAAGTCAAAACATGTTAAACTTTATATGAACGCATATACTGTGTACGTGTTATTAATTAGACTTGTTGACCCGTAGAGCTCATTTTTTAGAATAAAACTTTATTTACAATTAAAGAATTATGATAAGAAGATCGTGAACGTAAAGAAAAAACGTAAACTAGGTTTCATGTTTTATTTACTTGTATTGGTATAAAGTCATAACGACTTTTGTAATACGAACAAGCAAACCGTGTAATAGAATATTATATGAATGATATTATTTATTATCATTAAATATTGTTATGTCTTTATTTTGATATAACTTAGAATTGTTAAAGATCTATTCATCTGAATGAGGGTATTGGTAATATGAACTGATCGTGTTATTGCCAATACTCTGAATTTCAAATAGATAGACAAAGTTAATACAATATGGATAAAGAACTATAAATCTGAATTAGTATATTGAATAACATTGTGAATGCTATAAGAACTGAGATCTAGTACCGACGAAGAAACCTAATTCATCGCAAGGTTCCTTTGTTCTAAGTACAAGTGTGTTATTTATATTGTGAATTTTAGATGAATGGGAAATATCGATATAAAAAGATATCGCTATAAAGATATGTATCTAAGTTAAGGTATTGAATAATATGGGGAGTGCTGTAAGAGAAGGAGTTTTGTCACGGATAAAGATACAAACATTTATCGCAAGATTCTTCTGTTCCAAGAACAATCCTATTATTAACGCTGTGAAACTTGGATATATTGAAGTATAAAATGTCTAAATCTTAAGGTTAAAATTTGCTTGATATATATATGGTGTAATTCATGTATACGAATGAACTACAAGTTGATACTTGTATAAAGGATGAGATCGAGATCAAGTTAAGATCCATGGACGAAGTAAAAGAATTTTTTTTAAAGAATTGTCTGTAATAGACTAGTTCAACTAATATGATTATTGGATCATTGGTTAAGTTGGTAAATGTTATAGAAGTTTAACGCAAAAGTCCGTTGTAGGTAGTATGGGGATTTTGGGGGCGTTACAGTTGCCATCAGAGTTGTGGATTATAGCTCTAAGGTAACGAGTACCTTAGGATATAATCTGAGGATAGGATTAAATGGACTTGTGAAAAGTCCATAGATAATTAAAAGACATGCATAAATCTTATTAAATCTTAATACATAAAAATATTATATGAAAGAAATATACTGAATAAAGATAAACTCTTTACGAGAATAGCTAGAGATGAATGGACTCATAATGAGTTCTCAAGAAAGTAATAAGATAAAATATAATATTAAATGTTTTTGGTATGAAACTGTTTCATCAAAATGAAACGATGTGTTTAGTATTATGTGTAATTATAGTATTAATACATAATGACCAGACAAAGTAAAAAGGTAAACTCATAAAGAAATGTAAATGATAAAAGAATGAATTAAATAAAATTCATAGTTAGAGAATGAGTATGGATTTCAATTGAAAACTCATGTTAGCAAAATTGAGTAGAACGACTCTCTTGTATAGGAAAGAGTTTAATATATTTTAAAGAACCGATCTAACTACATTGTTGGTACGAATGATTCGTGGCAAGTGTTTTCAAAGCGGGTTACACATTGAATGAAGTCATTTGAGGATAGAATGAATGAGACAGGGAATTGATTCATTAGTTCTTGGGTGGAGGAAACACTTAATTCACTATATTGATAAGTAAATTGAAATCTTGGTCAAACTCTTCTTTGTATATATTATGAGAAGTGATTCTTTTCTCATATGTATATTGATTAGTTATTAGTTGTTACATCAAAACTATGGTTTTAAAGATATTTGTATGTTAGTTACTAAGTGAACGAACCCTTGTATGGGCGGGGGCTATGATATGTCAGTCAAACCTACTTATGAGATGCAGTTAGGGAATTATCATATTCAGGGAGGTGTTGAAAGATATCAATACGAACTGAGACACTTGCATCCCCGTGGAGGAGAACTGATATATTTGTTCTTATGGTTTAAAACAACCAACTAGTTTACTATATTACTATATATATATAGTTTACTTGTGTTGAGGTTAGAGAATAGTGGAAAAGATAAAGGATTAAGGCTGATCACCTGAAGTACTGTTATTAGTGTTTTCTTTCTTTGTGAGTGTTAAACATGGAGCGGGTTCTCAATCTTATTTAATTAATTGTTACCCAGAAGAGAGTTTTTCACTCCTAGAGACTATCAAGCGTTTGTGGGTCATATAGCACCCATTGTATTAGAAAAAGTTCAAGGACTTGATTGACCCCTCGATATCAATTAGAAGAAAATCCTTATTAAGGGAAGAATAAGACTGAAAAGTATAGTATTATTATAGGCTTAAAACCTAGTGTAAGTTTGACCTAATTTAAGTATTAGAAATTTGATGTGAGTAAAGATTAATTAAGAAATTTCATGTTAAAGACTAAATTAGAGAAGGTTAAATTGTAATTTCGAGGACGAAATTCTTGTAAGGAGGAAAGAGAGTAATATCCTGAATATTTATAAAACTTATAAATATGATATTATTTGGTTAGAGATAATTGTAAAGTAATTTCGGGGACGAAATTCTTGTAAGGAGGAAAGAATATAATATCCTGAATATTTATAAAACTTATAAATATGATATTATTTTGTTAGAGATAATTGTAAAATATTTCGAGGACGAAATTCTTGTAAGTTGGGTTACATGTAATATCACAAACATTTCAAATACGATCTAAAGAGATCTATATAAAGGTTGTTAATTCAAAAACCTAAGAACGATTACTCGAGTATACATTGAGCTATCTCAAAGACTTAATACTACTCGAAACTACGATCGTATTCGACTAAGAGGTTAATTAAAAAAAATTAACCTAATCTGTGTTATGTGATTAGTAAAACTTGAATTGAGCTTCAAATGTGTTATATGATTTTTTCTATGTGTAAGATTTTGTGTTTTGGTTTAAGTAGTTAACCTTAACATTTATAAAAATCAAGAAGTTAATTTAAGGTTAAAACTTAAATTGAGAAAAAGGTTGAGGAGTGGGAATTATACCTACGAATCAGACACTTTTGGACTTGGTATTTTGTCATTTCTAAGTATTTTTAGTGCATATTATATTTTTATGTTATTTTTGTAGGAAAATATGGAAGGATAAATATGGAATTTCTGAGGAAACAATGGCATTTTGGTAAATAAGTTAAAGTTGAGTGTCGGGGCGCCAAGTGAGCATCGGGGCATTCAAAGCAGAATGGGTGTCGGGCCAATTTTGAAGTTGGGCGAACTTTGCTGACTTTTTAGTAGGGTTTGGTTGCAAAAAAAAAAAAAATCCTAATTTTAGATAGGTAACTATAAGTAGAAAACTAGGAGGCTTTAGAGAAGGACTTTGGACGTAGATTAAAGATCACAATTGAAGACTTGGAGAATCAAGGAGCCACTCAAGGAGATCAAGACAGAGGATTGGAAAGACAAGAAATTTCGTTTAGAGTTTTTCTTTTCTCCTTCTTTTCTCAGCTTTGTAATCTAAGATGATGATTTATTTGATGTTCCTAGTTTTTGATTTCACTATGAACTAATTTATCAATTAAGGCTACAATTGAACCTTTTACTAGTATGAATTAAATATCTATTATTTTCTAATTATTAATTCATTTAGAGTTATCTATCATGTTTTGTGTATAATTGTTAATTGTTTGGCCAATAATTAGTGGGATACCCTAGATGAATTCGAAAGATGAAATATAGGGTTAGATTCAAATGTGATAGCGTATATTTTTAGTTATTTAGTGAATTGAATAACTAGGGTTGTATATGGAATAGGAATATATCTATATGTTGCATGTGACCTATTAGGGAATTGGAGTTTAATGTGTTTGTTTCTCTTATTTTGCATAGGAATATAGCAAAGTAATTAAAGTAAATATTTTTATGTGATCATTGGAAAAGATCTAATAATTATTCATGAATTCCTGGTCAATAACTTTAATGGATTTAATAATTGAAAATATAGAGGATAGGTTCATGTGATGTAATTGGGGATATTTGTTCACTAGTTTGGGGGAGTTAGTCATGTGTTGATACTAGTATTGTTCAAACTACCGACTTGTAATTGTGCACCCTATTTTGAGTTTGATTTGAGTGAGATTAGCATGTATTGACTATGTACTTGTTTCCAGGTAACAAACATGTCGTTTAAACGTCAACGTGACGAAGGGTCATCATCTAAAAACTTTAAGCGTTATGAAAAAAAGAAGTTCACAAGTGCAGAAGCTTATGCCTATTTCACCAAGTTAGCCAACAAAACGATCATTCCAAAATGTAGATTAGGACTAGATGAGAACCAAGATGGTGAAATTACTGTGATGATTGCCGAGATGTATTGGTTTACTTTTACAGAATAGCCGGACCCGGCGGTGATCCCGATAGTTAAAAAGTTATATGCTAATGCAAAGGAGCACCAATATTGTAATGTGCATGTACGAGGCAAGACAGTTTCTTTCAACAACGAGGCTATTAATCAATACTATAATCTACTAGCATTAGAAATTGACGAGTATGCTGAATATATGGACGGTGGCCCGGATTATGATCAAATCATTCAAGAGCTATGCCAATTGGGTACGCGATAGAAGGTAAAGGAAAAGGCATCCATACAGTTCCCGCTATTTACATTGAGTCGTTATGGAAAGGCATATTATGCCTTTATCTGTGCTAAATTGATGTCGTCCACACATGTAAGCGACGTTACAAAATAAAGAGTCGTTCTACTTTACTGTCTCGTGCAAGGTAGGGCTATTAATATGGGCGAGGTGATTATGCGGTCGATCCTCAGAGCTATTGAAAAGGGAACCCAAGGAGGACTACCACACCCATCCTTAATTTATGGGTTATGTCAGCAGACAGGTGTCAAATGGGAAAGGGATGAACCAATATTACATCTGATGTCACCGCTAGACCATTCATTGACTGTACGATATAAGGTATGGGAGGGAGGTGAGTCTGATCCAAGAGGGATGGGATTTATAATGCATCTAACTGAACCACAAGCTGAGGAGGAGCCCATGACCCTACTAAGGTAGTGTCTTCTGAGGGTTCATTATTGAATAAAGTGAATAAACGAGTTCTGAAGTTGTAGGGAAAGATAGATCGACAACGGGATGATATGGATCATTAAAACCATCGCTTTGCCAAACGCCAATCTAAGATGTACAAGTACAACATCAGTTTCAACATGGTGATGGTGGAAATGTTTGCTAAGTTGTACCCATCTGCAGATCCACTTAAAATCCCTACGCCGAAAGTTTATTCAACATATCTGCCTTCCAACTCCGATACTGAAGAGGAAGACACTGAAGATGAAGTTGACAGTGATGAGGAGGTCGATCATGATGATTGACCTAATTCGGGAAGTCCTCAATCTTGATTTTTCAATCTTTTATTCCATGAGGACATTATCGTATTTAAGTTTGGGGGTATTATATGTTAATTACATTGTTGCATATTTTCCTGATAGGACATTTTTATATTAATGGCATATAGTTTGCATATTTTGCATATGTGTTTTTTTTTTAAAAAAAATTGAAAAATGAATGTTTATTTTATTTTATTTTATTTGCATTTAGGGCCAGTTTCATTACATTTAGGAAAACTTTAGCTATGTGTTGATATGTGAAACTTGATGGTTGACCAATGATAGAAATTTGATTCAATTAATAACTCAGATAAAATGGATAATGAGTGCTAATTCGACTCTTGACTGTTTGTCAGTTTCGTTTTATCGAAAACCCTTAGTTTTAGAATGCACATATTCAGTGTGTTGTTTTGGTTAAGACTTAGGTTAAGTTTAACGAATTTGATGCTTATGAAGGATATTACAAACCTCTGTGGCCTGTTTGAGCATGTTTTAAACATCAAATTGCTTCAATGTCCGTCAAGAAAAGATAAAAGAAAAAATATATATAATATGGATAAACAGGGATGGATATAAGCAAAGCTTGACTAGTTTATTTTTGTGGCCTTAGTTACTATAAACCTTTAGGAGTGTCTTTACATTTAATGACCTAACGCCAACTAGTTTAGAAGTCATTGGTGGAAAGTTCGCTACATGGGTGGCTCTGAATAGCCTAATAAAAACAGACATTACACATGCTAAGAAAAGAAAATATATACGAGATGGAGCGTAAAACGCACTCGTTAATAAAGTAAACCATATGAAAAGTACGTTATACAGGGGCATTATAATTCATATATCTGAGTAATATCTTTCATTGAGCATTGAAATTTATGAATTTGGCTGAGTTTTGATTGGGTTAATGTATTAAATACATACACACACACACACAATAAGGGTTGAAAATTAAATGAGATTGGTGATATGTTAAGTCTTGAATGATGCATGAATTTGAAGTTTATTTGGGGTTATTGTTAAGAATCTTTGAGGCTAGCGTTTGTCAATTATATTGATTCGTGCTCGAGTAGTGTAGGTTATCACGTGTTTAGTTTGCATGCATTTTTGTTTATTTCTTTTGTTTTTCTTGGGACAAGCAAATGCTTAAGTTTTGGGGTATTTGATGAGTGGAAATTATACCTACGAATTGAACACTTTTGGACTTGGTATTTTGCTATTTCTAAGTATTTTTAGTGCATTTTTTTATGTTATTTTATAGGAAACTGCAAAAGAGGGATAAATCGGGAATTTCTGAGGAAGTAGTGGTATTTTGGTAAATAAGTTGAAATTGAGCGTCGAGGCGCCCAAGTGAGCACCGGGGTATTCAAAGCAGAATGGGTGTTGGGCCAATTTGGACGAACTTTGATGACTTTTAGTAGGGTTTGGTTGCAAAAAAAAAACACCTAATTTCGGATGGGCAACTATAAGTAGAAGACTAAGAGGCTTTAGAAAAAGGACTTTGGACGTAGATTGAAGACTTGGAGAATCAAGGAGCCACTCAAGGAGATCAAGACGGAAGATTGGAATTTCGTTTAGAGCTTTTCTTTTCTCAGCTTTGTAATCTAAGATGTTGATTTATTTGATGTTCCTAGTTTTTTATTTCATTATGAACTAATTTATCAATTAAGGCTACAATTGAACCTTTTACTAGTATGAATTAAATATCTATTATTTTCCAATTATTGATTCATTTAGAGTTATCTATCATGTTTTGTGTGTGATTGTTAATTGTTTGGCCAACAATTAGTGGGATACCCTAGATGAATTCGGAAGATGAAATCTAGGGTTATATTCGAATGTGATAGCGTGTATTCTTAGTTATTTAGTTAATTTAATAACTAGGGTATAGAATAGGAATATATCTATATGTTGCATGTGACCTGTTAGGGAATTGGACTTTAATGTGTTTGTTTCTCTTATTTTGCATAGGAATATGGCAAAGTAATTGAAGTAAATATTTTTATGTGATCATTGGAAAAAGATCTAATAATTATTCATGAATTTCAGGTCAATAACTTTAATGGATTTAATAATTGAAAATATAGAGGATAGGTTCATGTGATGTAATTGGGGATATTGTAGTCTTAAGCTTTAAACATCTGGTATTCAATCTTTGTGTTAGATTTTAGTTTTCATTTAATTTTAGTCATATTCAACATGTGTGATTGTTTAAATAGAATTTAGTTGACATGAAATTAGTTTTTGAAAGTTACAAGGCATAGATCTATGTGAGTTTGACACTTTATATTTAATCTATATTACTTGTTGATCACGTATACTTGCGCGTAATTGTCAATATATAAATCGAACAACAAAGGTTAACACCTAAACCCTAACCCTAAGGGTTAGGAAAACCTAAGCTCCCTAGAGAAACGTGTACGTTTTTTTGACATTATGTTTCAAGATCTACCGGTAATACGATGTGAAAACACGTATTATTCAATAAAAGTTTTTTTCGCATAAAAATGCGAGAATTAATATTGCTTCTTATTTTTAAACTTTTCGTTTAAACATATAGTATTTGTATGGAACATAGATACGTAATAATCAATAAAAGTTTTTCTCAAAAAACGTGCACGGGAATAAGACGAAAAATAATTTTTTTGATCTTTCAACCATTTTCTGAATCTGCCTTAGCAACCTAAAAGAAATTTGTAAATCATGAAATTTTAATAAATTTAGACTCAAGAATCACCCAAAAATATTAAGAAATGAAGAAGTTATGTCTGTTCGAATGAGCGAAGGTCGAGCAGCCAACCTTGCAGCCACCATTCGAATTTTTGGCCTAAAAATAAGACTTTTCGCAAATGAATTATGTAATTCATAACACTTATGGAAATAGTCTAGTTAAGTTATAAAAATATTTATTAAAAATTAAAATTCGATAAACTAGCTGTCAGGAACACATAACCTTTTATGCAGGCTTTTAAACGTTTACCGAGAAATCCTAGTTTGCTAGCAAGGCAAGTCTTATATCCCTTATGTGTTATGTGAAGTCTTCAACTTATGTTTGCAAATCTTCTAACTCTTATGTGTTATGTTGATAAGTTATGAACGTGGTTTATACGTTTTGTGTGACAACATGTTATAAATTGTTGGAATAAAAGTTATTTGAGATATTGAACTGAGAGATATGTTAAGTCAAAGCATGTTAAAGTTTATATGAACACATAAACTGTGTACGTGTTATTTATTAGACTTGCTGAGCCTTCGAGCTCATTCTTGTGAATAAAACTTTATTTTTAGTTAAAGAATAATGATAAGAAGATCGTGACCGTAAAGAATAAGCGTAGACTAGGTTTCATTTTTTATTTACTTGTATTGGTATAAAGTCATAATGATTGTTATAATACGAACAAGCAAACCATGTAACCGAATATTATATAAATGATATTATTTATTATCATAAAATGTTTTTATGTCTTTATTTTCATATAACTTAGAATTGTTAAAGATCTATTAATCTGAATGAAAGTATTGGTAATATGGACTGATCATGTTATTGTCGATACTCTGAATTTCAGATAGATAGTAAAAGTTAATACAATATGGATAAAGAACTATAAATCTGAATGAGGATATTGAATAACATTGTGGGTGATGTAAGAAGAAAGATCTAGCACCGATGAAGAAACAAAATTCATTGCAAGGTTCCTCTGTTCCAAGTACAAATTATTAATATTGTGAATTTCAGATGAATGGGAAATATCGATATAAAGAGATATCGTTATAAAGATATGTATCTAAGTGATGGTATTGAATAATATGGGGAGTTCTATAAGAAAATGCGTTTTGCTACGGATAAAGATACAAACATTTATCGCAAGATTCTTCTGTTCGAAGAACAATCCTATTATTAATGTTGAGAAACTCGGATATATTGAAGTATAGAATTTCTAAATCTTATATATTGAAGTATAAAATGTCTAAATCTTAAGGTTAAAATTTGACCGATATTTATATGGTGTAATCCATGTATACGAATGAACTACAAGTTGATACTTGTATAAAGGATGAGATCGAGATAATGTTAAGATCCAGGGATGAAGTAGAAGATTTTTTTTTAAAGAATTATCTGTAATAAACTAGTTCAACTAATATGATTATGGGATCATTGGTTAAGTTAGTAAATCTTATAGAAGTTTAACGCACAAAGTCCGCTATAGGTAGTGTAACGACCCCGAAATTCGACCCACCTTATTACCTTAATTTTCATATTTATTACACATTATCTTCATAATGTCCAAATTTCGGTTCGTTAATAAATCTTTAAACACCATAATTGATCCATTCATTGATTTCAAAATCAACAATTTCCCAATTTTTCGGTATAAATTTTTTTTTCTCTTCTTTTTCTCATTTCAATCCTTGTATTAAAATATTTGGATATTTAAAATCCTTACATCTGGATCCTAGTCCCTGGATCGCAACATTTACTTTTTCTTTTCTTTCTATATCATAAAGCTCAACATTCAAATTTTTAATATCATTCATATCCATACATATATTCTTTGTTTCATGAATCATCATTAATACATTTTATCGTGACAACTATCTTGAACCATCACCATTCGTAATTTAACTCTATTCATCTTAACCAAATTCGACATACATGTAAACATATACAATGCATCATTATAAACTTGCAAAGTTACCCACACATAATTATAATAACAACATTTACAACCTTCTAGGTTATTTCATCTCTTATGTAATCCGATATTTCTGAAATTCATTTCTTAACCTGCAAAAGTTTATATTAAGCAAGTAATGAGCACAACGGCTCAGTAAGTTCAACAGTTTATGCTTCACATAGCACATACCTTATCATGCTTGGTGTGTGTCATACATCATGTGCTTATGCTTCTACTATAGCAATATATGTCACATCTTTGCACAACGTACACATAGTTGTCATATTATCCATAGATCACATAACACATAATTTATATGCATTTGAACAAGTATTATTATATCATAACAGTCAACATTTAACATTTAAGGGACTGAAGAACTTGCCTGGTTTCCAATTAATAGCTCAAAACCTTAACTTGATCAACCTATGATCATAAAATAATCAAATAATAATTATTTATCCTCTTATGATAATAATTTAATTAATTAATATCATCTCTGGATCAATTATTAAATAATATGGTTAATTAAATTAACCTTATTCCTTAATATATTTATTTAACTTAATATCAAACACCTTTAATACGGTCAACTCGGCTTATCGGGCAAATTTTAGCGTATTCGGTTGTCCGAATTTACATTTATTCATTTTCTAACATTTAAACTCATTAGATTAATATTTAAATATTTAAATATTAATCTTCAATATTTAATATTTTTACCAAAATATTAAATTTAATGCCCAAACATCATTTCTATATTTTTAGTATTTTTCTATAATTTTCTAGAATTTTTAAACAATTTTTAAACATTTGTTTCAACTAAAACAAGTTCTGGGGGCATTTTGTTCATTTCCACACCCTTAGGGACACAACTGGAATTTTTCGGAAAGCCCAGGGGCATTTTCGTAATTTCGGCGCGTCAAGGGACATAACTGGGATTTCTAAAAAAGCACAGGGGCATAACTGTAATTACACGTGGCCAAAGGACGCGCTGGTCCTTTCTGAAAAAGGCCAGGGGCAAAACGGTCTTTTCAGAGTCGTCGGCCGCCGCGCATTGCGCGCTGCCTTCTTCCCCGCACCAGCCAAACGACGTCGTTTGGCTGTGCTGTACCGAGGTCCGCGCATTGCGCGACACCTTCTTCCGCGCCCCCCTCAAAACGGCGTCGTTTCAACCCTGTTTCCGAAAAAAATGCGCCGCGCATTGCGCGGCATACCCAGAATTGCTTTCTTCTTCCGTCCGCGAAACAGTGTGCCAACTTAACAAAATTTCTTCATTTTTTTTACACAAATTTTCACCACAATACCATTCCAAAAATTATATAACTCATACATATACATCAAATAATTATTTAGAATAATTATTTTAATTATTTTCTAATTTTTCACAAAAAAATTAATTAATACCAAAAATAATAAATAACTAAATAACAAATTCTTATACCTTCCTTAACTTGAAACTTCCATCCTTTGAAGCCTTTCTATACTTGTTGGCACCAAACTCTCTCTTTCTCTAGTGGTGATGGTGGTTCGGATGGTGGTAGCATGGTGGTGTTCGGTGGAAATAAGGAAAGAGAGAAAATGTATTCTTTTTCTTTGTTTTTGTTTGTTATTATATATATATATATATATATATATATATGCTATCCTTATTTCTTTTTCCCTTTTTATTAATAGCCAACAAGAATTAAATCATTTGAAATATAAAACAATTCCACCGACTTGCAACCACTTGAAACTTCTGGATTTTTCTCGCGCAACATGCATAAATAATTAATTTATTACATTACATAATCATTTCGTGTAATAAATATTTTATATAATGTATATAAAATATTTATTTTAATTCACTAAAAATCATAATATGATTTATAAGTAATTTTAATACCTTTTTCGGATCCATTACATGACAAATTTTGTACACGCATAATGACATGCATGTAATTATTTGAGGTAATTTATACCTCCAAAAATCATAAAATAATTCACATAGCTTATAAAAATTATTTTTCATAATTTTTCACTTCGTTACTTGGACATCATGTTACACTAACATTTACACGTTTCCGAAATATTATTCCTCATAAAAATCTTAAAAATTCCATTATACATAAACATAATTTTTAATAACTTAAAACATTCATTTTTCTCATTTATTTCTCATTTCTTTATCATTTAACATTAATTTCTATATATATAAATTATATAATTTAATATTATATAATTTATCTATTTACATTCTCCTTTCTTAAATAATTTCTATTTTACCCAAAATAAAATTTTCTTCCATCCTTCATTAATTTAATCCTTTTATATAAATTATATAATTATTCTTATATAATTTATATAATTATTATTTTCTTCATACATCACTTTAATTTCCTTATATAAATTATATAATTTATTATCATATAATTTATATAATTACATTTCTTCTCAACTAATTTCTAAACCTCCTCCATAATTCTTGATTAAATTTAAAATCAATAATTATAATTTTACTAACTTCCTCGTTAACTTTTATTTAACTTTCGGATTAATTCAATTATTAATACCTAAATTTCCATAATTAATAGAATTTATAATCCTCAATTAAACATGCACATTTATATATATATATATATATATATATATATATATATATATATATATATATATATATATATATATATATATATATCAAATTTCTATATCTCACATTACCTTGTCACATCATTTAAATAATACCTTCCACATTTCCACAATAATTTTTATTGTACAATTTATTGTACTTTTACATCAAATTCCTCTTTATTTTTCATAAATTATTTTTAAGCAATTTATTTACTTTTTAATTATTTTAAATCAACATCAATTTTCACCATCTCTATACAGATTTAATTTATCAATTAAATCCCTTCACACACTTTAAATCACTTACATCATAATTAATTTAAACAACTTTGATAATTTTATCAATTAAATTCTTATTTAACACTATTAAAATAATCCTGAAAATTCGGATCCTCACAGGTAGTACGTGGATTTTGGGGGCGTTACAGGTCTAATGGCATCGCCTTTAGAGATAGGAGTGTCTATGGGTTTGCAATTTCTTATTTAGAATTGCTTTAGAACCTTATTAAGGTAGGTAGGTCTCTTGAGGCAAACCAAAAAGCTTTCTTGAGCGATCTCTATAAATCTTAACTCCAAGAACATAAGTTGCTTCCCCCATGTCCTTCATCTCAAAATTAGAGGAAAACTACACTTTAGTGGTGACAATCATCTCCTTATCGTTCTCAGCTAGCAGAATGTCATCGACATATATCGATAGGTTAAAGAATTTATCTTTGAACCGTTTGATATACACACAATGGTCTTCTCGATCATCATAAACCCATCACTAATGACGGCTCGATGGAATCTCAGATACCACTGCCTAGATGCCTGTTTTAAACCATAGATAGAAAGTTTGAGCTTGTATACTCCTTCTACAATAAAACCCTCTAGCTGATCCATGTATATTTCCTCAGCTAAGTCTCCATTGAGAAAAGCTATCTTAACGTCCATTTGATATAACTCGGGTTAAATGCACTGCAGACCCTTGAACTGTTGGGTTTTTGGATTTTGAGCCATTTACTCTCAGTCAACGCAAATTAATTTTTAAAAACATAGATATTGAACCCCAGTGTGCCACATGTGCGTTGACCGCACACGTGGCACATCTGACATAGCGCCTTCAGCCTTAATAAGTGAAAAAAAAGCTACCCTCAGCACTCGAACCTGAGACCTTATGTTTGAAAGTAGCAAGTTAAAACCACTTGAGCACCACTTAGCTAGCTAAAAATTTAAGCCAATAAATTGATCATATTATCTAAATCAAATGTCCCTAGCACCCTTCAACAAAAGACGATGATTCCCCCACATGGAGTATGGTGCATTTCACGCAACGATGGACGTGATTCATTTGGAAGTTGATTCCATTGATGCACATAATTAATAATAGTAGTAGTAGTAGTATTAGTAGTAATAATAATAATAATAATAATAATAATAATAATAATAATAATAATAATAATAATAATAATAATAATAATAATAATAATAATAATAATAAGAATAATAATAAGAATAATAATAATAAGAATAATAACAACAACAACAACAACAACAACAACAATAATAATAATAACAGTAATAATAATAATAACAGTAATAATAATAATAACAGTAATAATAATAATAACAGTAATAATAATAATAACAGTAATAATAATAATAATAATAATAATAATAATAATAATAATAATAATAATAATAATAATAATAATAATAATAATAATAATAATAATAATAATAGTAATAGTAATAGTAATAGTAATAGTAATAGTAATAGTAATAGTAATAGTAATAGTAATAGTAATAGTAATAGTAATAATAATAGTAATAGTAATAGTAATAATAATAATAATAGTAATAATAATAATAATAATAATAATAATAATAATAATAATAATAATAATAATAATAATAATAATAATAATAATAATACTAGTAATAATACTAGTAATAATAAAAATAATTAATAATAATAATAATAATAATATTAATAAAATAATAAAGTGGGTTGTGGACATCTGCTTTACAAAATATGTATAATTTCTTGGTTTATATTATCACCTAGCCCCAAGTGCTCGAGTGGTTCTAACTTGCAAGTTTTAATCTAGAGGTCTCAAGTTCGAATGGTGGGAGCAAGATTTTTTTTAGTTATTAAGGCTGATGTTGCCACGTCAGATGTGCCACGTGTGTCCACGTGTGCAGTCAACGTACATGTGACACTCTGGGGTTCAATATCCAACTTTTTAAAAAGTTTGGGGCTCAATTTGTGTTAACTGAGAGTAAATGGCCCAAAATCCAAAAAGCCAAGAGTTCCAAGGTCTGCGGTGCATTTAACCTAATATAACTCCAGATCCAAATAGGCGACAATCGATAGAATGAAGCGAATTTAGGCAAACCTCGCAACTGGTGAGAAGGTTTCTGTGACGCCCCGAGATCCCACCTTCCTTAATTATATCTGATTATCTCTGGATATCAAATATATCAACTTTAAACTACATTAATCTGGAATCTCGTGCGTTAAGCTTAATCCGTTAATCTTTAAAACCAATTTGTTGACCATAAATGCGGTCCATTTTTATTTTTATTATTTTTATTTTTTTAAAAAAACTTATTTAACTTACATCTCTTATCTGTCTCAGGATCGCAACGTTCACTTTACTCTTTAATAAAACTTAGGTCAACACTTATTAATTGTGACCAAATCTATTATCTTTATCAAGTCATACATATATTTTTGATTTCACATAACAAAATCTGTAATTAAATTTCGCCATGAAGTATTTATACATGACCCTGTTTACTTAAACCTGTTTTGAACCTGATACTGTTCACATACATTTGTTTACGTACATCTATATCGTACATAACCATTCCAGTATCTACATACACATATCTGCATCATATCTTATCCTGCTTACTTATATCAACTTACATCATGTGAGTTTATTACATATCAAACTCATCTACAATAATACATTAATCATACATCATTACAATCTTTTACTGAATATCACATACCTACAAAACACATCCCAACGGATTCACAAACATTTATTCCTTAGTTTACATGAACATTACATAAATACATATAACAAATTCTTCCTTCACGCTCATCCACATATTCACATTCTTTACCTTTAGCTGCACCGGAACCTCCGGCCTTCTCGTACTTTACCTGAAATGTTAGTTCATGGCAAGAGTGAGCACAAAGCTCAGCAAGTAATCAGATAACACCTTTCATGCTCGCAGTTCATAATATGCGTTATGCCTTACTACTTTATTATGTTAACATGAATGCCACGTATTTCACTTAACAGTTAAATCACATAGTTGCACATAGGGCACATTTCAAACTTCTCTTACTACTACATAGTTCACATAGAACAATAGCATCTTATAGTCTGAACACTTACCTGGAATTCATTTATTAACTTAACATTTGCCGCCTTGCTTGGTCAATCTATCCATCTTTACCTCAGGTTACTCGATCGAACCTTGTTTGTAAACATATAATCTATAAACATCATTATATGACCATAACTTAATATGAATTATCAAACTTAACTCATAATTATACGACTATTCGTCTCTAATTATTTCCTATTTGATGTATTAAACCTTACGTAGGTTTATAATACATTTCAACTCATTAACGACATTTTTCATAACTCATAACTCGTTTTAGCTTAACTTTAGGCATGCTATGTTATGTCATTTCTTATATCATTATACCTTGACATCCTTTATATAGCTTATTCTTATTCATTTAGGGTTTACATAACCCATCTCTATCATTCTGTATCAAATTATTTCATTTTGGAAAGATTTTGCTCTTAGTGAACAGTACACTGCGCCCCCGGGCAGTGTTTCTTCTTCAACATCTCGCTGGCCGCAAAAAGCTCTCAGCCGATGAACAGTAACACTGCACCCCTGTGACGCCCTGAGATCCCACCTTCCTTAATTAAGTCCAATTATATCTGGATTACATAGTGATTAACTTAAAACCTAGTTAACCGGGATCCCGTGCGTTAAACTTTAACCTTTGACCTTTAAAATCGTTCTGTTGACCATAAATTCGGTCCATATATTTTTTTTTTAACAAAACTTATTTAACTTACAATTCTTACCTGTCTCAAGATCGCAACGTTCACTTACCTCTCATTAAAACTTAGGTCAAACATGCATTATTTGTGACCTGGTCTATTACAATTATCAAAATCATATAATATATGTTTCACATAACTTGTAATTAAAATTTCGCCATGATTTACCCGTACATGGCCCTGTTTACATTGTACCTGTTCTGTACCTGATCCTGTTCATATATGCCTGTATACATACATCCATATCATACATATCATATTCCATACATCCGTAACATATATGCGAGTTCTATTACATTTAGACTCGACTAACATCAAAATACATCAATTTATAACCTTTACATCTACTAATTGAATAATATATACATACGTACATTTATCACTTAGGATTTGCAAACCTTATACCTTTTTCTTCCTTTCTTAAGTTAATACATACCACACAATCCCAACGGACTTACAACTATTTATTTCTTTACATGAATATTCCACAAATACATGTAACAATTCCTCATGCTTTGTTATGCTATCATTAATCTTTGCCTTAGCTGCACCGGAACCTCCGGCCTTCTTGTACTGTACCTGAAACGTTAGTACATAGCAAGAATAAGCATAAAGCTCAGCAAGTAATTCAGCTAACACCTTTCATGCTCACAATCTATAATATGTGTCATGCATCTTTTACCTTAATATAATATGTTTAATGTCACGTAATTCATTTAGCGCTTAACCACATAATTGCACGTAAGGCACGTTCAACTCATTTCGATCACGTAGCTCACATAAAATATATATTGTACTTAAATCTGAAAAACTTGCCTGTTTAGCCTTTGTTTACACTTACCCTTTACTGCGTAGCTTGGCCTCGTCAACCATTTCTTGCCTCGGTTACTAGTCCGAACTTCAGCTGTAAACATACAATCTACATTCATCATTATACGATCATAAACTCATATGACTTATCAAACTTAGATCATAATCGCTTGACCATTAATCTCTAATCACATTACATTTGATGTATTACACCCTATGTAGGTTAGTAATGCATCCCACATTGTTCCCTGACCTTTTCATAACTTAAATCATGCTTTGGCTTAACTTTAGGCATGTTACACTATGCCATTTATCGTTTCATTATACCTTGACATCCTTTAAATAGCTCATTCTTATCAATTTAGGATTTATGTAACCCATTCTTATCATTCCATATCAAAATATAGCCTTTTGGAAGCTTAAATTTTTTTCAAATGAACAGCAACTTCGCCCCGGCGCTGCCAGAGCTCGCTGGCCGCGCAATCTTCTCGGTCGATGAACAGTACATTGCGACCCCAACGCAATGTTTAGTACAAAACATGGCGCCGGGGCGCAGTGTTCAGATTCTGGAATCTGATTTTTGTACTACTTTTGCCGATTTTTAATTCCTTCATCTTAATTCCAATTGAGCTGAAATTTGGACCACATCTAGACCTCACTACCTAGTATTTTAGAAAAATACTACTTGACTCATTTAGCTTCTTAAAAATATAGATACACTAGCCCTTAGGAGGGCTATTCAACACGTTTCAACACTTAGAAAAATTTTCAACTTCAAAATCAACTTTTTACCAACTTTGTGATTTTTGGCCATAAGCTTTAAAACTCAATTCTAACACTTGACATAGTTCACATAGGCATATATGACATGTCTAGACTTTCAAAACCATAAAACTTCGCACGAGGCGATAGTTGTCCGTTAAAATCCTTTTAAGTTCGAAACGATCCATTTCGATCGTTCGAATCGCCATTTTAATCAAATTTCCATCTGTTGATTTCCAAATCAATCTAGGCATGTGTATTATCATAAAACTTAAGTGCTTGGCCTCATTTCACTGTTAATATCCCAAAATTGCCAAAAATCACGCTTGGACGACATTTTCATCAAAATTTCAAAACTCTTTGTCTTCAAAACTTTGTCTATCATTGGCCCCTTAATGCAAAACTTGTCTCTAACAAAATATACAACACATATAGCATACAAGTGACTTGCATAGGCCTTCAACATCTTTAAAACTTTTCAAATGAACGTATTTTTCCAATATAGCCCGTTTTGGTCGTCGGCGAACGTTTTAAAACATTTAAACACTTCAATTGTCGCCATACGAACCAGATGACCTCCAAATCGACTCAAACACACGTATTTATATAAAACTTAACTATTTGGCTTCATTTGGCCTTCAATTCCCCAAAATAGCCAAAAGTTACCTATTGACGACTTTTTATCAACTTTTAAAATTCCAACTTTAGACATAACTTAAATTCTTAGACTCAATACACCACATAGGCTATCACCAATACATTTAACAACTTTATGTAACCACGTAACTTCTATACGCATCTTCCAAAGCACTTTACAGATTACAAATTGGTTTAACGGCAATTTATAGCCTAATATTCAAATTTCTTTTACTAAATCATGCTTCTCTTTCATTTATGATTCTTTAAATTTTTCTAACATACTAATATACATGAATCAAACATGTTCATCCTCTTCATCTATATTTTCATCAAATCTAACACATATAACAAATGATCATGTCCTAAATCATGACTTTTGGCTTGAAATCTTACATGAATAGTACACCACCTTCGGTTTATACATCAACACTTGGGGTTTCACTAAAATTCCCACATAGAACATACACTACACAAAATCTTTACATCTAATTATGAACACATGCATGACTACTCATAAACTAGCCTTTAATCTCATAATCATCAAATTTTTAAGTCTTAAACATAGTTATACCTTCATATAGTCTCCTTCTAGCTTGCTACTAAGCTTCATAAGGCTTGATTCTCACTTTGTATGGCTAATTTCTCCATCCCTTGCTCATTTTCCAGCAATTTTCTTGAGCTCTTGGAAAAACCCTAGACTATTCTCATTTTTCTCTCTTGAACTATCTCTTGCTAGCTCACTTACTGATATGCTTCGAATGGAGTAATGAAAATAATGCTAGCTTGCTATACATACATATATAATACATAATCTCAACACTTAACCATTCATTGGTTAAGTTAACCATACCTAGTTAGGGGTAATTAAATCATTTCCCATAGCTAACTAAGGTTATAATGGTCATTACTCCATTTAGGGACACCCATGTCATTTCCCAAATTGTTAAGGGCATAATGGTCAATTGTCACCAAATCTAGGAAATTATTTTCATTAAATCATTACTTATTCATTTTCACTCCGATTCAAGTCCATTTCGATCCAAACTTGTTTCATCAAACATGAACTCAATTCCATCATTAAATACACCACAATTGGTTTGTCCCATAACACTAGTCACACTTCGAAATATTTATTTTCTTAATTAATAATAATTCACATAATTGCCAAATTTCATATTATTCCATAAATTCCAATTTCTAAGAACATTTTGATTCCACCATAAATCACTTCCAATTTCCAACATCTCAATATCATTAACTTGATCATTTGTCCATAAATCGCTTCCTCGAGAAGCGAACCTCAACCGAATTACCAAAATCCATCGTCCTTTATCCTCTAAACTCATATTATTATTACTACTTTACGTCCCTTTACTTGTTTACTTCACACACATAATGCTAATTCAAACCATTCCTGCATTCAACATTCTTTCTACTCATCCTCCTATCTTTAATACGTCAAATACAAACATACACATATATATACATTTTCATATATTCAAGTCATCACTTGTTAACACAACAATGTTCTACACTGATTCCCTTCACATTGCCTTAATGTAGGCATTACCATAAATCGTTTATCTTAAGCATTCATATTACCATTAAATCCTCCAAATTCATTTTCATCATAATCCTTCATAAATCGAATCTCTTATACATCTTAAATATCTAACTGATCCATAACATTTATAAACCCTTATTATACCAAGAGTCCCTCTTAGACATCAACTTACTCACATAGATCATTTCTATCACATTGATCATACAATACCTCATATTCAATTATTCCTTAATACCTTCTACCATTTAAATCACTTTTATCTCATAACCTTTATTTAATTAATCATAATTCTCATTTAAAATTCTGTAAAATTCTGGGGTGTCACAGCCCTGGCGCAGTGTTCAGTACAAAACACTGCACCCCGGCGCAGTGCCCTGAACAATCAGACTTTGATTTTTGTCCCTACTTTGCTGATTTTTAACTCTTTAACCATACATCCAATTGACACCAAATTTGGCACAGTGCTATACCTCACTACATAGTATTTTATAAAAATTTTGTTTGCCTCATTTGGTTTCTGCAAATTAGAGATAAACTAGCCCGTAGGAGGGCTGTTCGGCAACATTTCAGACTTAGAAAATTTTCTGAATTTTTTTAAATTCAACTTTTGCAACTTTGTGATTTTTGGCCATTTGCCTTAAAACTTCATTCCGACACTTGACATAGCTCACATACGTCATATATGACATGTCTAAACTTTCAAAACGATAAAACTTCACACGAGGCGATATTTGTCCGTTAAAATCCGTTTTGAATCGAAACGATCGATTTCGATCGTTCGAATCGCCTTTTTGTTCAAATTTAAATCCGTTGATTTCCAAATCAACGTAAACACGTGTAATAACATAAAACCAAGTCATGTGACTTCATTTCATCTTTAAATTCTCAAAATTGCCAAAAAT
Source organism: Hedera helix (assembly GCA_947179155.2). Taxonomy (NCBI): domain Eukaryota; kingdom Viridiplantae; phylum Streptophyta; class Magnoliopsida; order Apiales; family Araliaceae; genus Hedera; species Hedera helix. Next base: position 41,357,804 of record OX359276.1, on the reverse strand, counting down.
CACTTTTGACATCATTTTCCTCAATTTTTCAAACTTTTTAATTTTCAAAACTTAAGCTCACTTGACAACTTTAATCTCAACACACCACATAGGCAATCACCAACACATTTAATGACTTTATACGTCTCTATAACTTCCATATGCACATCCAAGTTCACTTTACAGATTATTACGTAATCTACACAAAAAGTATAGCTTAATATTTAATCTTTTCATACCAAAACATGATTTTTAACCCTTCATGAACCTTTAAAGCTATCTAATTGGAAATTTCATAAGATTTGAACATATTCATACACCTCATCTAGGTTTTCTTTAAAACTATCAACAAATAATATATAATCATTTCTAAAATCATGATTCTAGCTTTAAAAATCTATAAAAATAGCGTATCAACTTTGATCAACAACTCTTATGCTTAGGGTTTCATCACATACAACTCATATAACACATATCTTATATAATTCTTACTTCTATCCATAAATACATGCATGCCTACCTTTAAACTACTATTTAGTCTCATAAACATGAAATTTTAAAACTTGAACATGCTTATACCTCATTGAATGGCCAACTTCCTTACATGAAAAGCTTTCTCTTGGCAAGCTCTTCCTCCTTTCTTCTTGCTTCAAGGCCAACCAAGCATCTAAGCTCATGAAATCAAGCTTTCTTTCCTCACCTTCCATGACTTCTCTCATTTTCTCTCTTAGCTTCTAGCAACTTCGAATGATAGCACATTTTCAGCAAAATCACTTAACTCTCATGCTTAACATATACATATATACATATATACATACATATATATATATATATATATATATATATATATATATATATATATTAATTCCTCCAACACTTAACCAATCATTGGTTAAGTTAACCATACATAGTTAAGGGCTTTTAAGACATTTCACATGCATTTTTGATGGCATACATGATAATTCATACAAAAAGGATACCAATGTCATTTCCAAATTTGTTAAGGGTATAATGGTCTTTAGCTCCAAAATCTAGGAAATTTAATTCCTTAAATTCATAAATGACTTTTTTTTTTATTTATCCAAATCAATTCCCCCTTAATCCAAATTTGTTTCCATATACTTAAATTTCCTTTCATCACCTAATGTTTCATAATTGGTTTGTCCCATAACACTTTGTCACACCTTGAAATATCAATTTCATTAATTAATCATTAATTCACAATAATTGCCAATTGCATTAATATTCCATTCTAAAATTTTCTATGAACCTCTTTTGTCCCTCTTTCAATCAATTTCACGTTTCAACATCTCAATATAGTCAACTTGTTCACTTTCCATAAACCGCCTCCTCGAGAAGCGAACCTCGACTAATTTATCAAAATCCATTATCATTTAATCATTTAAAACTCGTAATACCTTTTCAATGACTTTTCGCCCCTTTACTTATTTACTTCATATAACTATGCCAAATTTATATCATTCATGCATTCAATATGCTTTTGATAATTGGTTTTTATACCTACTTATTATATATTTTTAGGCATAATTATTTGTAGTTTTAAGTATTTTAATTAATTTTAGGTAATTTAATTAATTTTATGCATTATTATTATTTTTAGATTATTTTTAATTATTTTATATTTTATTTTGTAGGAAAAATAAAGTGGAGTGGCAAAGTTGTAAATCTACAGCTGTGAGTGGCAGTTTGGTAATTAAGCAACGCGGTGGCATAGTCGTAATTAAGCAGACAAAGGAAACGCGCGCAATGTGCGCGGTAGCAAAACAGCACCGGGGCAGAAACGACGCCGTGTAGCGCACACGGATTTGGAAAAAATCGGGCAATGAAACGACGTCGTTGTGTCTGGGTGGCGGTGCAGGCGCGCAATGCGCGCAGCGAGGCTGACATCACCAGCGCGTTTTAGCGAACGTTGACCAGTCAATGAACGTGGAGGGCACGTTTGGCTGTGCATTAATTCTTCAGAAGCAGATTTTCGCGAATTTGTGTATTAATTTGATTCTAAATTGGATTTCTTTTCCACATTAAGTTAGGGTTATTATTGTACTTCTATAAATATACTATGTAGCTATTATATTCAGAACTTTAACATATATTAGAATACATTAACATAGAATATCAGATTATTAGAGTAATTGAGGAATAGTTTTAGGAACAAATATTCAACGCAAAGGATTCAATAATTAAAGGCGGAGCTTGGGAATTGGAGACTGTGATCCGAGTGACAGACGGATATCAACACACATTTGATTTCTTTTCTTTCTCTTTTATTTTTGTAATTTTGAGATGTTGAATTATTTGTGGTTAATTAATTATTTAGTTATGGGCTAATATTTATTTGAGATTGCAATTGAACCCAATGTGGAGTTTTATTTAATTTATCTTAGTTTCAATTATTTGATCAATTATTGGATTAGTTGTTATATCTTGTGCATGAATTATAATTGTCTGATCAACAATTATTTGATTTCTTAGATGGAATTGAAAGAGGAAATTTAGGAATAGATCCGAATATAATAACGTGTGACTTTGTTTATTTTTCTTAGGAAGAGTATCATGATAGTATATAGGATGCGAATACCTATAGACCACACGTAACATATTGAGAGTTTAATCTTAATGAGTCTGTTTCAATGAATTTTGCATAGAACTATAGGATTATAAATTGGAGTAGATCTTTTTATTAATTATCGAAAGAGATTAGTAAATAGATAAGTGATCTCAGTTAACAATTCATATGATTAAGTAATTGAAATTAAGATGATGATATTACTATGAAGCATTGGGAAAATTGTGATCTTGACTATTTTTAATTTAATATAATCATTTTCATTAGTTTAATTTAGTTAGTAATTTTAATTAATTTATTTTATAATTAAATTGAAATTATTTAAATAGAATTAATTTGATATTAAATTAGTGTTTGGTAATAATTATTATTTAATTCCCTGTGGGTTCGACACTCTACTTTATCACTTTATTACTTGTTGACCGTGTATACTTGCACGCATATATTCATATAGAAAATACCCAACAGCTTTCTACTCATTCTCGGAGTATTATATTCTGTATTTACATATCATATTCATGATTAACGTATTTCAATCGCTCAACACTATCAATTTCGTAATAACTTCAACATTCTAAAATCATTATCCATATTATTCCTTTAATAAACCGATTAGGTCATGCAGTTTATTCTTCACTGTACATACATACATACATTAACCTGTCATTCTCATACCTTCGCCTCCTCAGGTCTATTCATTAAGCTTATCTTTAATATTATAATTTAAACATCAATTCACATATACGTCCTTATTTCCTTTATTTTTTTTTAACTTTAACGTCTCTTTTTCTTATTTCCTCAATACGCATATTCAAGTATTCAACCTATAGCCTGTTGACACATAATATTGTGTTTTACAATAATTCTTCCCAAATTACCTTATTATAGGTATTACAATAAATCATTTAGCTCAAATCCGTTATATAGCCATTCAAAATTCATTTTCATTATAATTTCTCATTTTCATAATTCTCTGGCTTAATTCATCTTTCTATATTCGACCACATAGGTCCCTCTTTAATATTTCAACCACACAGGTTCTTTCTAATACATTGATCACATAATAATTCAATTTAATCACATAATAATCACATTTAATCATTTTAACTAGGTTTTGTTTTATAACCTTCACTTAATTATCCATAATCCTTATTTAGAATTTCTGTACAATCCTGGGGTGTCACAGTTTCCACGTAATCAATTCCCTCTTGTTGGGTGTAGCCCTTGGCTACTAGACGAGCTTTTTACCGATCAATGGAACCATCTGCCTTGCGCTGACTTTAAGAACTCACTTGTTCTCAATAGCCTTTCGCCTTAGTGGAAGGTCAACCACGTCCCAGACTTGATTAGTCCCCATGGAATCCATCTCATCTTTTATTGCAGTCATCCACTTATCACTTGCAGCTGATGATAGAGCATCTCGATAAGATCGAGGTTCCTCATCATCCTACGCATCGGCCAAAAAGACATTCCCTCAATCTCAAATAGATGACGTGGAATGTTACCTCTTTGACTTCTACGCATTTGAGGAATAAGAGACTTTTCATTCGATGGAAGAGAACTGCTCGCAGGCATGTCACTCCCACTATCTACAGGAGCTCAAGGAATTAGGACTGAGCAAAAAACGGATATAACCGAATTACCGAACTGAACCAAAAAATTTTAACCGATTTTTTTTCGGTTATTCGGGTATTTTATGTAATTCGGTTATATCCGTTTTTATTTTCAGTTTTTAGGTTCGAGTTCGGTATTGAATTTTTTGTTATTTGCTTAACCGAAAACTGAACGAATGAAGCCAGAGTTTCTAGCTCCAAATAGGGTAATGATTGGTTTTTTGGGAATGACATGTTTGAATTTGATGATGGACCTTGCAAACAGGGAACTAGCTCGTCTGAGACACCAGAGTCTGAACATGTTCATGACTTTAAAACCAAGTCCCCTGTTATGATTTGTGAGCAGCAGACTTGGAGGTTGTAATGGTGCTGCTGAGCATAAATAAAAAATAAACCACGTTGATATGTACCTATTAACAGGATAGGTAAATAAAAGGTTGTGCCGTTACTCTGAAAGTTACATATCTTAGTGGAAGTGTAGAATGTGATCAAATGCCTCATATTGACCTTAGTGATATCTTCTCCATCAATTTTTTTTTTGTTGAAAAAATAGAGTTAAATTCGGCTAATAACCGAATACGAAATTCGGTTTTTGATTTTCGGTAATTCGGTTATTTGCCAATTCGGATAATTATTTTTTGACAAATTCAGTTTTCGGTTATAACCGAACCGTCTATTCGGTTCAGTTATAACCGAATGATCACCCCTGTAAGGAATAGCCTCATCGGACTCTACTGTACGAGCTGGGGTGCCCAAATCTTCCTCCATCTCATAAAGGTTCATCTATTTTCCCATATCACCTCTGTTAGAGAAATCCATCTCAAGGAAATTCGCATCTCATGACTCTATCTCGTATACAGTCTCATCAGCTTGCTCTCCAATAAACACATAGCCTTTAGAGTGTTCAAAATATCTTACAAATATGCACTTCTTACCTCTCGGGCCCAACTCCCCATGTTCATAAGAAACTGGGCATATAAGATGCGATCCCCAAGGCCGCATATTGCCTAATTCGGGCTTTCTGCCGGTCCACAGTTCATATGGGTGGACTGAACCGATTTTGAAGGAACACGATTAAGTATATATGTCGCGATTTAATAATGCATCACCCCAATAGGAGATCGACAAATTTTCCTACACCATCATAGACCTAACCTTAGCGAATGGGCCTGAAAGACCTGCTCGAGCTAACCTGATCATTCTATCCTGTCCAATATGACCTAATCTAGCATGTCATTAAATTGAACTATCATTGTCATTCTCAATAAACAAAGAATAGAAATCATTACTATTAATATTAGAATCAACAGTATCCAAAATTATAAAACCATTATAAATTAAATAATATAATTTATTTATTTTTAATGAAATTCACATTTATATTTATAAAAATACCAATTCCCTAATTTTATTGGACTAGACAAAATAGACTTGACAATTATGGCTTAAGTCTGCGAGCCGTGCCAGCCCGTTAGGATAAAATCAGCTTTTGGGCTTAATTTTTTTAGCACAAAAAAATTGGACCATTTTGCCTTGGTCGGGCCCACGGGTAGCCCGATCCGATTTTGGCCCGATTCGCGGGCAATTTTTTTTTGGGTGAAGTAATTAAATAAATAAATCAATAAAAAATGTTAATAATAACTTAATAGAAAAAAATTACGTAATTTCCAACATAATAACATTGTTAGAGAGCATCACAGTTGTTCAGTGCAACTAAACATTAGGGAAAGTTAAATACGATGTGCATCTCATAACTAATAACTAATTAACCATACGCATCTTTCTAACTATTTTTCTTTTTATTCCCATCATATTAGATTGAGTTTACCAAATTAGTTACTGGTGTTTGATATCAATTTTAACAACTGTTTTTTTTCCCTAAAAGAAGCAGTCAACATAATTCCTACGCTGTTCTATAACCACAAATGAGAGAGACGTGCATATAATTATATAAGGATAATTGTAATTGTAAATAAAAAAGAGTACAAAAAACAAAATTAACAAATGGACTTTTTAATTTGATTCGGTCTGTGTATGACCCGGCTCGTTTGGGCCGCTTTGAGAGAGACACGCATATAATTATATAAGGATAATTGTGATTGTAAATAAAAAAGAGTATAAAAAACAAAATTAACAAATGGACTTTTTAATTTGACTTGGTCTGTCTATGACCCGACTCGTTTGGGCCGCCTCGACCCATTTATCAGGAATATAATTTTTAAATATCATGATTTTATTATTACTTAGATAAAATAATTTTAGAAACAAACTATTTTCTTATAATAAGGACCTTATAAAAAAATATTAAGTAAAAATAAATATAAAATTTTAAGAATTAAGAATAAGAGATTAGCGCGAGTATACTGCTAGTTTTCATTAAAAAGACAAAAGGTAAATATGGGGAACAAAAGCACCAAATTGTGGAGTTGATGTCCAAAATCCAAAGTCACCATATTATTTGGCTGGACGTTAAAAAAATTGTTACAGTCAAGTTGGATTTGGGCATTGTTTTGTATGTGGAAAATAGTCCACAAACACAACATATGGTCTACCTCCATTTAAACCCCTCAAAATCGCTTGCCCACCTTTCCTCCTCAGATTCCGGCTTTTTCTAATTTGACTCTCCGCTTACCAAAAGTCTTTTGTAGTAGTAGTTCAGACAACACTGTCGTCCATGGTTGCCAAAATTACAGTTGCCTCGATTCAGGGTCGTTCCGTTTGGGCAGAGACCCATTTGTGGGTCCAAAATCCATCTCCAATCTCACACCTATTTTGCTATTTCCCCCCTCAATTTGTAAATTGGATTCAATTCTTCATAGATTGCGAAGGAAAACCAGCAGCTCGACCGTGTGTTTTGTCGTGGAGGGTAATCAAATATCGGAATCAAAAACTGAACGTCCGGCGGAAAAGGAAGAGAAACCTGAAGGAATTGAGAAACAGGATTCCGGTGGCCGTCGCGGTGGTGGGAGAATGGTGAGAAAAAAATCGGAAAGGTTCACTTACCTAGTTGCGGCTGTCATGTCTAGTTTTGGTATTACGTCTTGGCTGTTTAGTGTTTACCACAGGTTCTCTCGGCAAATGGAGGTAATAAATATTTTCATTTTTCTTCCTTTTTTTCCTGCCATGAAATGGAACACTTAATTGGGCAATGTTGGTGGTTTTGTGTTAATTATAGGGTGGAGAAATTCCCTACACGGATATGCTCGGTACATTTGCACTCTTTGACAGAGCCGTTGTAAGTGCCGTAATTCTCTGCATTGAAAGCAAGTGTACATATGGGAGACACGTGCCTTTTGTTTTAGTGGAGTTATTGTGTTTTAAAATAGGGGATGGATGGCCTGGGGAAATTGTTTTCAGGTGGGAATAGAGTTTTGGGTGGGACGAGATGGGCTCAGAAAGCGTTGTGAACGTGTCTTTACAATTACATTATAATAGTATAATTTAATAAGAAAATAATATATGAATTAAAAGAAATTTAAATAGTTTTTAAAATATTTTCAATTACATGATATGTCATTATAAAATATAAGTAAATTATTTTACAACTCAAATTCTGAAAAAACAAAAGGCTTTATAGAATCCATTTTGGTGGAGCGATACTGCACAAAAATAGTATTATGTTTTGAAAAGTAAAAGTTCGTGCTGCACATTTTTGTTCAAGTATTTTATCTTACAAATCACTTTTACACTTGTGAACCAAACACTAATTAATTATTTTATTAAAATACTTGTCAAAAAATTAAATTTTACATTATTTTATCTCACCATATTCTAGTGCTTTATTAAATGGACACATAATTAATATAAAAAATATTACATCTACTGAAATAAAATACAAGTAACAAATGTATAAGTAGTAATTGTATAGCTAAAATTATATCCATGATATATTTTGGAGATTTTTTTCCATCTCTTATCTTTATCGGTAATTTTTTTTATCTATAGCTAAGGTTGTAAATTGAACCAAATGATTTGGGCTCGATTTGGACTCAGAGCTTTTTCCTTGTAGACAAATTCAGTCCCATTTGCTCAGAGCTATAGCCAAACTTTATTGCTAGCTTCAACGACAAAGCCTTAATCTGAGTAGGAAAATTTGACCTCATACTTGGCCTCTTTTGCTTCCCCTCAGTTTCCAAAGAAAAATATAGTTTAAATTGGGCATTTACGTCATCGACCTCTTGTTCTGATTCAGCTGCAACAAGTGACCTTTGAATCGATTTAAATTTGCTATTAATGAATTCGATCAAAGTAAGATCACTTGTTTTGTACAACTCCAATTTATGCTGCTTGCGTAACATGACAATAAGGAATTCTTTCTTTTTTGCAGAAGTCGCCACTTTCTGCTCAGGTCCAAGATGGCCCAAAGTACCTGCAACAAAGCAGTTTGCAGCACTCAAAATTTTTTATATTTTCATTTACAATATAAGCACTTCGATATACTAAAAATCAGTACACTTAATTCGATGATCTATCCATATCTTAGGACTCATTGAGCTTTCGGCTCTCATGCGATAGGGTTACCATATTATACTATTAGGTCTACAAATTGTGTCTGATCCGACATACGTATGCAATATTCAATATATTCGGTCAAAGTGAATTTGCATCCATTCAAAATGGATGAAGTATATAGGTTGTTTCCACTCTGCCTATACTGGTATTTTTATTTAGAATGTTAATAAGGTGTACATAGTATGTATTTTATATATATTTATATATACAGAACTAAAAAATTACCTTATCCCGCCTTAATGTTACTTGATCAGATTTAATCTGAAACTTGTCAACTTCATGCTGCTCTGAATGCTTACAAAGGCTATGACACTCTTTGTTGCAGTACATAGCAATAAAAGGGACCTAATTGCAAGAAATATGTTATAGTAATTCACAAATTCATCTCGGAAAAAAAACCTGTAACATCATTTAAATATAGTACTCACATCTAACTTCTGAACATGAATAAAATTCAAAAATTTAACAATTCCTTCCTTCATTGTTAACCGGTCATGAGCTTCAACAGTCCCTATGTTTTTCACAAATAAATATGGCATTGTTGTTGCCAGCTTTTCACAGATCCAGTTACTCTCATCTAATCTTGATCCATCTGTTAACTGAGGCCCAATGCTTTCTTCAAGTATCTAAAATGCAATACAAAAAAGAATTGCAGTAAAATAATTTGGCTGAATAGCAAAACATATTTATAATTCATAAGTTGCTAATATTTTACCTGTAGTCTTTCTGGGATATCTACATTCCAAATCCGGTCATTTTTGTCCGAGACAATGCTTGATTCACAAGTCCGCCTTTCGTCAATATCTTTGTCCATCTTTGATATTAGTTGTTTGCGCTGATTCAAAAGCTTACTACAATCAAATATGTCATGAGCTTTGTAACGACCCCGAAATTCGGCCCACTTTATCACCTTGAATTCCATATTTATTAAACATTATCTCCTTAACGGCCAAATTTCGGTTCGTTAATAATCCTTTAATCTCCTTCTTGAATCCCTTTATTGCTTTGAAAATCAACAATTACCAAATTTTTGGTATAAATTTTTCTTTTTCACTTCTCAATTCAATCGTTGTATTAAAACGTTTGTACATTTAAAATCCTTACATTTCGACCCTAGTCCCTGGATCGCAACCTTTACTTTTTCTTTCTATCATAATGCTCAACATTTAATTTTAATGTTGATTATATCCATTCAATATTTCTTGTTTCATGATTCATAATTAAATCATTTAATAATCTCTATCGTAACATCTATCTTGAACTATCACAGCTCATAATTTAACTTTACTCATTCTGTCTGGAGTTGACATATACATACATATGAAACATCATTATAAACTTAACAAATATATCCACATTGAATGGAAAATAAAACAATACATTTTCCCACCTTCTATGTAATTCACCTCTAATTTAATCCAATGTTCTTGAAATTTATTTCATTGCCTGCAAAAATATTTATTAAGCAAGTAATGAGCACAACGGCTCAGCAAGTTCAACAGTTTATGCTGCACTTAGCACATACCTTAACATGCTCGGTGTGTGTCATACGTCATGTGCTCGTGTTTCTACTTGAGCAATATATCTCATATATATTCATATCGTTGCACAAAACACACCTTGTTGTCATATTAATCACGTATCACATAGCACATAATATATATGCATTTGAACAAGTGTTATCATATCATAATAATCAACATTTAACATTTAAGGGACTGAAGAACTTGCCTGTCGTCCAGTTATTTAATTGCTAGCTCAAAACCCTTTCTCGATCAACCTATGATCATAATATAATCAAATAATAATTATTTAACCTCTCATGATATTAATTTAATTAATTAATATCATCTATAACGTAATTAACTCTACCGGACCATTTAATTTTAGGGTATTGGGTTAATTATTAATTAATATGGTTAATTATATTACCCTCGTTCCTTAATAAATTTATTTAACTTAATAACCAATGCCTTCATTACGGACAGCCCGGCTCATCGGATAAATTTTAACATATTTGGGTGTCCGGATTTCCATTTAATCATTTTCTAACCTTTAAACTCATTAGATTAATATTTAAAATATTTAAATATTAATCCCCAATATTTAATATTTTTACAAAAATATTAAATTTAATGTCCAAATATCATTTCTATATTTTTAGTATTTTTCTAGAATTTTCTAGAATTTTTAAACAATTTTTAAACATTTATTTCAATTAAAAATCATTTCTAGGGGCATTTTGGTAATTTCCGCGCCCTTAGGACATATTCGGCAATTTCTAAAAAGACTGGGGGCATATCCGTAATTTCAGTAGCGTTAGGGACAAATCCGAAATTTTCCGGAAAGTCCAGGGGTATAATCGTACTTTTCCGAGAGCTAGGGACACGGTCGACAATAACTGAAAAGGAGAGGGGTAAACTCGTAATATCACCTAAAACATCGGTCGCGCCTGGCGCGGTAGTTCCTCGTCCGGCTTACCAAACGGCGTCGTTTGGTAGCCACTGTTAGGGACTTCCGCGCATTGCGCGGACGCCCGAATGTTACGCCACAAAACGGCGTCGTTTCAGCCCCTGTTCCGGAAAAAAAAATCGGCGCGCGCCATGCGCGGCCTACCCAGAAATCTGTTCTCTTCCTTCCGGCAACAGTGTATCACCTTTCAAATTATTTCACCATTTTTTACACAAAATTTTCTCCACAAAATTATTCCAAAAATTTTATAACTCACATATATATATCCCAAAAATTATTTGGAATAATTATTATAATTATTTATTAATTTTCCACACAATTATTTTATCACAAAATATACAAAATAAATCAACAAAATAATTATTTTACCTTCCTTGAAGCTTATACTCTTTCCTTTGATGGTCCCATACATCTCTCCTTCTTTCTTGGTGGTCAAATTTTTCCGGTGGACTATGGTGGTGGCGTTCGGTGGCTTTCAATGGAGAGAAAGAAATGTTTTATTTTCTTATCTTACTTTTCTTTTTCTTTCCTCTCTTATATAAGTCATAAACTTAATTATTTTGGAACAAAAGATAAACTCCACCGCCTTATCTCCTTCCCGAAAATTCTAATGAGCCACGACGCATGCAAAATTCAATATTTATTACATTACGTAATTATTCCGTGTAATAATTATTTTACATAGTATATGTAAAATAATTATTTTAACGTATCAAAATTCATAATATGATTTATCAATAATATTAACATCTCTTTTGGATATTTTTCTTGACAAATTTTGTACACGCATAACACCATGCATGTAATTATTTGAGGTAATTTATACCTCCAAAAATCATAAAATAATTCATATCACTTATAAAAATTATTTTCCATAATTTTTCACTTCATTTCTTGAACAACATGTTACATTAACATGTTCACGTTTCCAAAATATTATTATTCATAAAAGCCATAATAATTTAATTATGGATAAACATAATTTTTAATGAATTAAAATATTCCTTTTTCCTTCATTTAATTTCATTTCCTTATTATTCACATTACTTTCCTTATATAAATTATATAATTTATTATTATATAATTTATATAATTAAATTATCCCTTTATATAATTTCCATTTCACACAAAATATAATTTATAAAATTTCTTCCCATCCTTATTCAATTTCATCACTTTATATAAATTATATAATTATTCTTATATAATTTATATAATTATTATTTTTCTCATATTTCACTTTAATTTCCTTATATAAATTATATAATTTATTATTATATAATTTATATAATTACATTTCTTTCTCAATTAATTTCTAAACTTCCTCCAAAATTCTTGATAAAATCTAAAATCCATCATTACAATTTCACTAATTTTCTCATTACCTTTTCCTTTAAACTTGGATTAATTTAATTATTAATCCCTTAATTACCATAATTAATGAAATTGATAATTATCACCATTAACCACGTACACACACACACACACACATATATATATATATATGCACATATATCTTTATACATAGCTATATCATAAATCTCACATTACCATATAACTTCAATTAAATCATAATTTCTACATTTTCATTTAATTGTACAATTTATTGTACATTTAATCGAAATTTCTCTTATTCTTAATAAATTATTTTTAAACAATTTATTTACTTTTCAATTACTCTAATTCAACATAAATCATCACCATCTCTGTACAGATTTAATTTACTAATTAAATCTCATCACATATCTTAATTCACATAAAATATCTCAACTAATTTAAACCATCTTGATAATTTTATCAATTAAATTCTCATTTAACATTAATAAAGAATTTCTGAAAAAACTGGATCCTCACATTCTTCCCCCCTTAACAGGATTCCGTCCTCGGAATCATAATCGCCGTAATAATCATACGTATCTTATTTATAGTACTTTGCTATAACCTTATCTTGATGAATAACAATTTAATCCATCACATTCATAGTTTACCTCTTTAATAATCATAACTTACATGAACAGCCTTATAATGATCTTAACTGCCAGAATATTTAAATTATTAACTTAATTCACATTTTCTTTGTAACATTTCATTTCATAATTCTCCAAAAATTTATTCATAAACTTTTAGCTTGTTTCTTGATATACTTATCAAGATAATTTCTCATTCTTTGAAAATTTCTTTTCTTTAATCATACGTAATCCTACTCCATTCACTTATGTCATATTCTCTTTCTTGTACATCATTTATATTCTGCACATTCATCATTCTTTTCTCAATTCACATTCATGAATCTTCTTTTCATTCCATAATCATTTCTTAATACTTTTATCGTTCAACACTAGGTTTTAAATACCAACCTTTACTTGATTCATCATAATCCTTATTTGGAATTATTCTAAAATTCTTGGGGTATCACATTCACCACTCCTTCATAAAATTTCGTCCTCGAAATTGCTATGCATTAATATCTCATTCATTTGCAACTTACGCATCTATGCATTAATTTCTCACTCATTTGCAACTTATGCATTTTCTTAGCATTCATTTCACATATCTTTCTTTCCTTCATTTCTCATGATTATTGCACATTGCAATTTTTAATCCATCACATTTCATAATTTCTATGCTTCATAATCATCACTTTCATTAATGTTTACAATTTAAAGAATACTACCCCATCCTACCATCCAATCTTCATAAGAGTAGAGAAATTCAAAATTTTACTTTGAAAACTTTCATGCTTTGCTGAATGAACACTTATCCCGGTTAACAGTATTTCACTCCCAGAGTACCTCATACTGCAACCCACTAAAATAATAAACTTTCAGAATAATCTGAACATGATCCCGGTTTGCAGTACTTCGCTCCCCGAGTACCTCATACTACAAACCCTGACAGTGGATCAGTCTGTCATTAAATGATGGATGTTTCACCATACTATGTCTTTCTATGCCAGGTGATTATTTAATCAACCTGCAACATTCTTAATCTTTTTGTTCATCTCAGCCTTAGAATTCATTCGAAAGAAATTAAATTTTGTATAACTTTCAAAGAATATGAAGTCAATACATTTCAAAATTTGTCTAGCTGAATCAATAGCTTAGACTTATATTCCTTCAACGCTTGTCTAGCTAGATCAATTAGCATAGACTTTCTTTCACCACTTTGTAATCCGCAGAATTTTTATTTTTTTAAAACATTCATCATGTCAAAACTTTTCAAAACGTCTAGCCGAGTCAAAAGGCATTGACTTATAGTTTTGACATATCTTCATAAATCAAAATCATTTATGACTTCATGTTACCGCATCATCTTGACAGTACGTTGAGGATTTCGTCGTTAATAATTCCTACACCATAAACCATACTTTATGGTGTTGAATCATCTTATAACGAAATAGTACCGCACCGTCTCAACAACACGTTGAGCATTCCGTCATTCATCCCATCTACACCGGGCTAAACGGTGCATGGATGATTATTTTAAAATATATTTTGATGTAAAATATTTTTGTCTAGCCGAAACAAATAGCATAGACACTTTTTAGATCGCTTAAAAATTTCATTTGCATCTTTCAAAGCACATTCGTGCCAAATCAACTTGAGGCCAAACATTTTGAAGTCTAGCAAAGCTAGAAGAATGAGAATATCCTAAATTCCCTAACATTCACATTCTGCTTGTTCACTTAAATATTAACTTTATTGCTAGGACTATTTTCATTATCACATTAAAATTTCTATCTACTCCATCATTCTATAGCCCCCGTATAGTTCATCAAACTTGCCACACATTATGAGTCCAGGAACTTACCACAAGAATATGAGTTTTAAAGCTTGTCCTAGCAATATGTAGTCTGAGAACAAGTCAAAGACTATCCATATGCTGAGGGGCTCAAAACATACCATACGATTATGAGTCATGGACTTGCCATATGCATGAGTTTTAAGAACTCGTGCCTAAACTTAATATTATCTATATATCAAAAACTGCTAGCGCGACTCTAACATTTCAATGATTATCACATAGTAACTGAGTAAACACAAATCCCTCGCCCATACAAAGGATTGTGCAATTCAGTCACCACATGAGTCCTCAATTGAAATTTCGTACCCAAGTTTTCTGCCCCCTTATCATAACATTTCTTTCATTCATGCTTCTTCTTGTACTATTTCATAGTACCATATCTCTTTATAGCATCAAGCTATATCTGTTCGACCATTAATAGGTCTCTCTGTTATTTAACATTTCATTCATGTCTTATCATTTCCTGAATTCTTCTTGTACTTTCCAGATTACCTTTTCATCTTTATTGCTTGAATCAGGTGTTCCCTGATTTCCTTTAAGATTCATCTTTGAATCCTTTCTATATTCTCTTTCAATTATGTTCTTAATTGAACTTATAAATTTTCTCAATTCATTACCTTCATTCTGATCTTTCTTAACATCTTTATTTCTTCCTTGTAATCTCATATCTTTCATATTTTCTTAACCTTATCCATTATCTGAGAACATCTTTCTCAACTTATATCTTTCCATTCTAATTCCCCCATGTTCATCAAACTTATCACGTATTTGGACTCAGGAACTTACCATAATCATATGGTTGAGGAGCTTGTCCTAGTCAGGCCTTAGTCGCCCATTCGCTAAAGGGGCTCCACCATACAATCATGAGTCACGAGCTTACTATACGCTTGGGTTTTCAGAACACGCAACTAACTGTACTCTTTCTTACTTAGGTTATAGCCTAAGGTATCATTTACCTAAGGTTTATAACCTCTAGCTCTGATACCAACTGTAACGACCCCGAAATTCGGCCCACTTTATCACCTTGAATTCCGTATTTATTAAACATTATCTCCTTAACGGCCAAATTTCGGTTCGTTAATAATCCTTTAATCTCCTTCTTGAATCCCTTTATTGCTTTGAAAATCAACAATTACCAAATTTTTGGTATAAATTTTTCTTTTTCACTTCTCAATTCAATCGTTGTATTAAAACGTTTGTACATTTAAAATCCTTACATTTCGACCCTAGTCCCTGGATCGCAACCTTTACTTTTTCTTTCTATCATAATGCTCAACATTTAATTTTAATGTTGATTATATCCATTCAATATTTCTTGTTTCATGATTCATAATTAAATCATTTAATAATCTCTATCGTAACATCTATCTTGAACTATCACAGCTCATAATTTAACTTTACTCATTCTGTCTGGAGTTGACATATACATACATATGAAACATCATTATAAACTTAACAAATATATCCACATTGAATGGAAAATAAAACAATACATTTTCCCACCTTCTATGTAATTCACCTCTAATTTAATCCAATGTTCTTGAAATTTATTTCATTGCCTGCAAAAATATTTATTAAGCAAGTAATGAGCACAACGGCTCAGCAAGTTCAACAGTTTATGCTGCACTTAGCACATACCTTAACATGCTCGGTGTGTGTCATACGTCATGTGCTCGTGTTTCTACTTGAGCAATATATCTCATATATATTCATATCGTTGCACAAAACACACCTTGTTGTCATATTAATCACGTATCACATAGCACATAATATATATGCATTTGAACAAGTGTTATCATATCATAATAATCAACATTTAACATTTAAGGGACTGAAGAACTTGCCTGTCGTCCAGTTATTTAATTGCTAGCTCAAAACCCTTTCTCGATCAACCTATGATCATAATATAATCAAATAATAATTATTTAACCTCTCATGATATTAATTTAATTAATTAATATCATCTATAACGTAATTAACTCTACCGGACCATTTAATTTTAGGGTATTGGGTTAATTATTAATTAATATGGTTAATTATATTACCCTCGTTCCTTAATAAATTTATTTAACTTAATAACCAATGCCTTCATTACGGACAACCCGGCTCATCGGATAAATTTTAACATATTTGGGTGTCCGGATTTCCATTTAATCATTTTCTAACCTTTAAACTCATTAGATTAATATTTAAAATATTTAAATATTAATCCCCAATATTTAATATTTTTACAAAAATATTAAATTTAATGCCCAAATATCATTTCTATATTTTTAGTATTTTTCTAGAATTTTCTAGAATTTTTAAACAATTTTTAAACATTTATTTCAATTAAAAATCATTTCTAGGGGCATTTTGGTAATTTCCGCGCCCTTAGGACATATTCGGCAATTTCTAAAAAGACTGGGGGCATATCCGTAATTTCAGTAGCGTTAGGGACAAATCCGAAATTTTCCGGAAAGTCCAGGGGTATAATCGTACTTTTCCGAGAGCTAGGGACACGGTCGACAATAACTGAAAAGGAGAGGGGTAAACTCGTAATATCACCTAAAACATCGGTCGCGCCTGGCGCGGTAGTTCCTCGTCCGGCTTACCAAACGGCGTCGTTTGGTAGCCACTGTTAGGGACTTCCGCGCATTGCGCGGACGCCCGAATGTTACGCCACAAAACGGCGTCGTTTCAGCCCCTGTTCCGGAAAAAAAAATCGGCGCGCGCCATGCGCGGCCTACCCAGAAATCTGTTCTCTTCCTTCCGGCAACAGTGTATCACCTTTCAAATTATTTCACCATTTTTTACACAAAATTTTCTCCACAAAATTATTCCAAAAATTTTATAACTCACATATATATATCCCAAAAATTATTTGGAATAATTATTATAATTATTTATTAATTTTCCACACAATTATTTTATCACAAAATATACAAAATAAATCAACAAAATAATTATTTTACCTTCCTTGAAGCTTATACTCTTTCCTTTGATGGTCCCATACATCTCTCCTTCTTTCTTGGTGGTCAAATTTTTCCGGTGGACTATGGTGGTGGCGTTCGGTGGCTTTCAATGGAGAGAAAGAAATGTTTTATTTTCTTATCTTACTTTTCTTTTTCTTTCCTCTCTTATATAAGTCATAAACTTAATTATTTTGGAACAAAAGATAAACTCCACCGCCTTATCTCCTTCCCGAAAATTCTAATGAGCCACGACGCATGCAAAATTCAATATTTATTACATTACGTAATTATTCCGTGTAATAATTATTTTACATAGTATATGTAAAATAATTATTTTAACGTATCAAAATTCATAATATGATTTATCAATAATATTAACATCTCTTTTGGATATTTTTCTTGACAAATTTTGTACACGCATAACACCATGCATGTAATTATTTGAGGTAATTTATACCTCCAAAAATCATAAAATAATTCATATCACTTATAAAAATTATTTTTCATAATTTTTCACTTCATTTCTTGAACAACATGTTACATTAACATGTTCACGTTTCCAAAATATTATTATTCATAAAAGCCATAATAATTTAATTATGGATAAACATAATTTTTAATGAATTAAAATATTCCTTTTTCCTTCATTTAATTTCATTTCCTTATTATTCACATTACTTTCCTTATATAAATTATATAATTTATTATTATATAATTTATATAATTAAATTATCCCTTTATATAATTTCCATTTCACACAAAATATAATTTATAAAATTTCTTCCTATCCTTATTCAATTTCATCACTTTATATAAATTATATAATTATTCTTATATAATTTATATAATTATTATTTTTCTCATATTTCACTTTAATTTCCTTATATAAATTATATAATTTATTATTATATAATTTATATAATTACATTTCTTTCTCAATTAATTTCTAAACTTCCTCCAAAATTCTTGATAAAATCTAAAATCCATCATTACAATTTCACTAATTTTCTCATTACCTTTTCCTTTAAACTTGGATTAATTTAATTATTAATCCCTTAATTACCATAATTAATGAAATTGATAATTATCACCATTAACCACGTACACACACACACACACACACACATATATATATATATATGCACATATATCTTTATACATAGCTATATCATAAATCTCACATTACCATATAACTTCAATTAAATCATAATTTCTACATTTTCATTTAATTGTACAATTTATTGTACATTTAATCGAAATTTCTCTTATTCTTAATAAATTATTTTTAAACAATTTATTTACTTTTCAATTACTCTAATTCAACATAAATCATCACCATCTCTGTACAGATTTAATTTACTAATTAAATCTCATCACATATCTTAATTCACATAAAATATCTCAACTAATTTAAACCATCTTGATAATTTTATCAATTAAATTCTCATTTAACATTAATAAAGAATTTCTGAAAAAACTGGATCCTCACATTCTTCCCCCCTTAACAGGATTCCGTCCTCGGAATCATAATCGCCGTAATAATCGTACGTATCTTATTTATAGTACTTTGCTATAACCTTATCTTGATGAATAACAATTTAATCCATCACATTCATAGTTTACCTCTTTAATAATCATAACTTACATGGACAGCCTTATAATGATCTTAACTGCCAGAATATTTAAATTATTAACTTAATTCACATTTTCTTTGTAACATTTCATTTCATAATTCTCCAAAAATTTATTCATAAACTTTTAGCTTGTTTCTTGATATACTTATCAAGATAATTTCTCATTCTTTGAAAATTTCTTTTCTTTAATCATACGTAATCCTACTCCATTCACTTATGTCATATTCTCTTTCTTGTACATCATTTATATTCTGCACATTCATCATTCTTTTCTCAATTCACATTCATGAATCTTTTTTTCATTCCATAATCATTTCCTAATACTTTTATCGTTCAACACTAGGTTTTAAATACCAACCTTTACTTGATTCATCATAATCCTTATTTGGAATTATTCTAAAATTCTTGGGGTATCACAAGCTTCTTGTAGCACAGATGATGAAACTCCTAGTGTCTGCATAGTTTTTTTGTTTAACTTCCTCCTACATAACGATTTGATACATGAATTACTTTAAAAAATATTAAATCAAACCAAAGTTACAATTACTTCCAATTCAGATCTATATTGCTTTGAGCCAAGTCAATGCTTTGAAAAAGAACATAATTGCACATAAGCATTCCAATACAAACTTCACCTCAAAGCAGCTCTTTCTTCATCAACTTCCTCTTCATCAACAATAAAGTCAGCCATTTCATCTTCAACTCCATTCTCAGCATCCTCTTCTTCCTATTGGTTTTCTGCAATGTCTTTGATTCCTACAATGTAAGAGGAAAAATCAATAACTTGTATATATCTACTGAAAATTTCTTTACAATAATATTTACCCCCATCCTCCACGTCTTTATAAGCTTTTCTCAGCCGTTTATGCTTTTTGCTTTCCTATCAAACAAAATCTTAACAGTTAGTAACTAGTGCAATTGCAAATGAAGATCATTTTACAAAACACTGAGCATAAAATTCACATTTGGATGATGGAAACCCAGGACATTGTTCTCCCTAAGGAGCTCGTAGGCGCCATCCTCCAAAATATACTTCCCTGATTCCCTAATATATGAGAAAGCAAAAGTAATTCAGTACCATGCGCTGCACGATAAAACGGAGTACACAAAATGACTTACCGTTCCTTCTTCTTTTGCCTTTCCCCATCACTATCTGCCCTGCTCTTTCCTTCATGTTCTTGTTCTTTTTTGTCAATTTCTTCGATTTGAGCTTGAAAAATGATATATCTTACAACTTTATATGTCGCTTTTTTTTATGCAAGGTATGTGGATGATAAATTATATTTGGTAATATTTTAATGATATATTTGATATAGTGAGCAAACCTTATAATCCGACCAAATCTCTCATGTATTGATATACGTAGCAATCGAAATTCAACAAAAAACTTTCGCAGTACATAGCATAGTACATAGCGGTTCTCTTAGAACTTTTATCTTTTTAAAAAAAAAATATTATGTTGTACTTCTACTCCAAGGTCAGCGGCAACAAATATCATAACAATACTACCTCTATTCCACATTCACAAAAAGAGTTCACTTTATTGATAGTAATATAAAACGACAAAAGTGCTCAAGTGTCACATCATAATTTTTTTTTTTTTTGATAATGTGGAGTATCCCAACCGCAGTCGGACTAAGTCTCCCCACCCCGGGCCAGGCTTTGCGCACAGGCTCTGCCTAAGACATGGCTTCGCCCTGAAACGTGCGACCCGTGGCCCCGTTACCTGTTAATTTCATTATCATGCCACCACTTCTATAATAACAGCTTAATCCCTCTGCCCCACAAAAAGAATG
The DNA here is from genome assembly GCA_947179155.2 of Hedera helix. Lineage (NCBI taxonomy): Eukaryota > Viridiplantae > Streptophyta > Magnoliopsida > Apiales > Araliaceae > Hedera > Hedera helix. Next base: position 41,336,453 of record OX359276.1, on the reverse strand, counting down.
CAATATGCCAAGGTTCTTTTTTCCACCAAAAGAGTCTTCTTTTAATCGATAATAGTATATAATAACACAATGTTCCCAAGTTTGCCATCATAATTCCATTATCAAGCCACCACTATTAAACTAATAAGAGTACACCCTCTTTTCCACAAAAGAACCCCATTTACCACAAAAAATAAATAAATTGTTTCACAAAAACAAAATCCACTATTTGTTAATAGTACTTTAGAATGACAAGATTTTCTCAAATTTGCCACCACAATTCCATTATTATGTAATCATCGAATTTATTATTAGGTATAAACATGGAACAAGGATGGAATATAATTTATAGGGATTACCTTAGAACAAAATTATACCCTTAATATTTACAGAAAAAGGAAAAAATCGTAAATGGAACTAATTTTGTAAAACTGATGATTATATATGAAAACATAATCATTCGACCAAATTTAAGGGTATTGATGTGCAGTTTTGTTACCAAACAATAATAGCCCCAGAACCCTTTCCACAGGTAAAAGCACCAAGGGTAAATTATAAAACTACTATTCATCCTTAGTTATTCTCGTACCCACCCACATACACACAGAAACAAGCATCCAAAACCTCATAATGCTAACTTCCGCCAATGTTAACTTGAAATAAAAGGGGGCACATATATGCCACCAAACATAAGTGGAACATGCAATAAATATATGGTGTTAAGAGAACAGAACACAATAAGCAGTTAAGCACCATGAAAAGCAGAAACCCATTCATCAATATTTCATGTGAAATTATACATGAACATGCAAGAATGTAGTAAACATATATATAGATTGCAATGTCCAAATCAGTAAATTTGACATAAAGAAATAGATAGACAGATTTAATAGACAAAATAAGCTTATCAATGAGTACTGATATTAAAAAAAGACTGGTCTTAAATATCAAACAGTTCTAAAGGGATGGTTTAGGGTATTAAATTTTTTGTCACATATGTTAACTTATTAGTATAATATTTAATATCATTTAAGACCAAAATGAAACTATTCCTAATTAGCATTTTGACATAATAACCCAAAAGATAAATGAAACAACTACCAAAAAAGTAAAGCATTAAGTATTAAAAAAAAATAAAGATAAAAGGGGGGCCCACCCTCTGTGCCAAACTTTATCACAATTTCCTGAAGTAAATATATAGAGAATGGATTGGAGTTGAAACCTAACCGGTAACGTGTAACGCCCCAATTTCATATCGGTTAATATGAGATATTTGAGGGGTTAAATCATTTTTGCCCCACTGAACTAGACCACAATTTACATATGCATCATTGAATTGATCATTTTTTACAATCGCATCACTAAACTGCTTTTTTTTACAAAATTTGAATTTTACGTCAATGACTGTTAACTGTTTAACAGAAAAATGTTGTGGCAGTATATTAACATTACTTACGTGGATTAAATACATTTTTCATCGTTAAACTGGGGGTCGATTTACAGTTGCATCACTGACCAAGCTGATCCTTTTTTATTATTATTATTATTATTAAATCAAAATTTATTTTTAAAATAACTCAAATTAATTTTTAAAAAACAAAACTAATAATAACATATGGCATATATACACCGTATTAACCCATAATAATAACAAACTTTTCTAAACAATTGTTCATAATTAATTAATTAATTTTAAAAATAATTTAATTTAAATAATATAAAATTTTCAATAACCGCGCTTAGCATGTTCCTTAGGGCACATATTAAGAAAATCCAATAAATTTAATACATCATATAAAAAAAACAGCGGATTCAATTGACCCCACACCTTTACACGTAGCTTCGTCATTGAAGTGAAGCAATGGTAGTACAAATTAAGACGATAAACTTAAAACACTAGAAATCAAAGGAAAACTGAATTTCTCACCCTTAAGACGCTCGAGAAATCTTAATTTCTCACCCTTAAGGACGGTCGAGATCTCCTTTCGCAGCCGTCTTGTGAAATATGTCTCGCATACGACATTCTACAGCAAAACAGAAACGAGAAGAAAATCAGTATTAACAAATCATATATATATATACACATATACATATACATATATATATATATATACACATATACATATACATATATATATGTATGTATGTATGTATGAATGGTGAGACCTTCTAATGGTTCCATGGCGATTCTCCTAGCTATCACCCTATTGTTGATGATGATTACAGTACTACTGTATATTTTTATCTACACTACTGGCTGATTTTAGGATTTGTAAAGAGAGTTTGGGGAGAGAAAAAAAATGATGAACAGTAGATGAGCAGAGGGAAAGAGGCGGTGTTGTGGTTACTGGAAGCGGAAGTTTGCAGGTGGGAGAGGAGGAGGTGTACGGTTAGAAAAAGTTACGGTCTTTTCAGTTAGCCCTGCCGGTTGTTAAGTCTACGCACGAGAGTATGTTACTTTGTTACACTCTCTATCTGGCCAAACAAGCTTTGTTAGTTGCTGAGTGATAAAAGTTGACTTGATGTAGACCTGTATTAGGCTGTATACACTCCCTCCATACCATATTAAAAAAATACATTTTATACCCAAATATTAAGAATTTAAAAAATATATATTTAATTTATTAATTATTCTCATGATAATTTCAAATATATAAATCAGAAAATTTTAAGCTAGTAGAGGACTTATTATATGTTAAAACGACAAAATTAATAATAGTAAATTAATTATTTATTTAATTTCACAAAAAATATTATAAAGAAAGTGTTACAACTTTCTAAAAAAGATGTATTGTGATATTTACTGGACGAGAGGGTATAAGTATACTATACTCTCTTCCCGTCTAAGCATGGTACAACTTCACACGCTAATGGTGCGGCCTTACCATTTCATCGGTTACCATAGCACTTTAGCAAGTTTATATATGTGCATTCATATCTGTACCTATCTAATTATATAGGAGTGTGAGGCAGTAAGCTATAGCTAACAATAATTATGACACTGTTTTATTTAAGGTATTTCTTATTAACTGTTACTTCCTTCTCCTTTTTATTATATAGTAAAGGGTACTAATATTAATTATCTAACATTAATATTATTAGTAATTAATTTGGGTCGGACCCGTAGATCATGGACCTCCATTTGGGTATGGATATTTGATAATCCAATTAGGATTGAAAGAGTCCCATATCACTTAGAAGTATTTTAAATAATACTTGATATGGTCAATACTCTATATGAGATAACTCTCCTAATTTAGTCAGTTATAAAGTTATCCCATATTAATATGGATTCTTCGTTAAAATACATAGGCCTACATTTCTCTCTAATAGTCTCTCTCAAGTATTTTCAAGCTTCTATTAATAGGTTTGGGTGTACTTGATGTGAACACTTGAGTTAGTTCGCATATATCGTTGCTTTTAACAACTCTATATTGGCGAGAAACGTTCGTAATAAGGTTCGTAGTAGTTTTTGTTTGGAATATGCATGTGAATGTTATTCCTCTTTTATAAGATTTGATGATGTGCTTAAAAGATAATTGAATCAATATGCAAATATGTCTGCATTGATGAAAGCTGTAAAGTCCTTAATATATGATAGACATTATGTTCTAAGGACTTAGATTGATATGGTCAAATTTGTTAAGTTGATCTGATATGAATAAATAGCGTTGTAAAGTCCTTCAAAAGATCACAATGTACAAGACTATGAATAGAAAGATCAAACTTGTTAGGTTGATCTTAAGCTGTAATAGATAGGCCTGATCGATTGAAAAGAAAAGCATCAAGAATAGTAGTCTGTCAAGAAAGTCAAAAGCAAAGATCGTAGACTATACTCGGGATCGTAGTGTCTGCAAGACGTCAACATAATAGTCATACTCTTCTAAAAGACAATCTACCTGAAGTTAATCAGAATGAAGTCCCTGAATGATCGGCAAGTAAACAGAAGATCCAAGCACCAACTCTATCAGCAAGACTAACTGAGAAGTGAAGAGTCATTCAGAAAGAAGTCTTATGAAAAACACTCAAACGAAGATCGTAGAGTCTTCTAGGAAGACCGTAGAGTCTGCCAGACAAACGCAGAATAAGGCTTGGCAGATTGAAGAGTCATCTCGGTAGATCGTAGAGTTGTCTCAGCATCGTAGAACTAACTCTAGGGGATCGTAGAGTCAATATAGTCAGTCAATCTATGAACCAAATAGATTTAAAGAGCAACCTCTACATGAGAAATTTAGATTCATGATAGCAATCCTCATAAAGATTATCCAGAAGGCTGTCCTTGAGCTGTCAAACAAACCGAACGAAGATCTCTGAGTACATCAAAAGCATCCAGTCCTAACAGAGACCGTAGAGCAGCTCAAACCATAACTTTATGATTGCACTACAACTTGCACCATAGGCAAGATCGTAGAGTAGCAAAGCTAAGTCATAGAGTGGAAAAGCAAGCGCAGAAGTACAACGTTCAAGCAATCGTTGAGTTGAGCCGAAGATATTCAAATGCTACCTGTCATAAACAACCTTTCAATATACAGCAGCGAATGTACCTAAAATTCGTAGAGCAATCCTCTACAATAGAAGATCTAGCACCTGACGATCGTAGGGCAGTCCTCTACAATAGAAGATCTGGCACCTGAAGATTCGTAGAGCAGTCCTCTACGATAGAATATGTGACAGCCCCAAAATCCGTCTCCAATAACCCCGGATCTGGTCCGTCAAAAGTAACCTCAATCCTGAGTTTAAGTCGTTACACACGACCTTCACTGAATAACCACAACATTTAATAACATCATGTTGCTAAAAACTCAGTAAATTTAAATTTTTTATAAAACATTTACTTAACCTTGTCTCAGAATCGCAATCTTTACATACATTCTACAACTCAGATCATTTATATTTTCATGACCTAGAGTATTACTCCCGTTGTAAGCAAATAACACATGCAATCTAACCATCAGTCGTTACGACTATTTACTAACTGCTTTTAATTACACGAGTTTACAAAACATTAACACTCGTCTTGAATACAACTGTCTTTCACTATTATTACAAGGCTTTAAAATCTGGAATGATACCTAACGGTAATTATTCCCAACCAAATGCAACTTTAACTTTAAGCAGTTCTAGTGACAACCTTTATTAATAAAAATAAACTTCGCACATCTTCTTTGCGATTACCGGGATCTTCGAACTCTTCGCCCTTCGCTGAAATGTTTATAATAGCAAGAATGAGCACGACGGCTCAGCAAGTCTAACAGTTAACACATAACACGTAGGTTACATTTAATTCATGCTTTATGCACCATGCTTTGCATTTATATAGGCATCATGCTTATCATGCTTTGCATTTAAATCATGATTACCATGCATGTCAATATATCTAGGTTATATAACTCATATAACACATTTCAAATCATAGCATAAATTATATATCAGCTATTAACAACATATGACTATACACAGACATATTTATAATCAGTTAGCAAATAAAATGAGTGCACATTTAATAGTTTATGCATATAACACATAACACTGAAAAACTTGCAGGGATAACAAATATCACTGAAAGACTTGCCTGGATTGCAACACCAGTTTACGCTAACCTTTGGCATTCCTTGCACCACCTATACAACATGAGAGCTCAACGGTGCATTATATTAGTCAAGGTTTGACTCAATACTTAAATCATATTCTTAAGATGTCTACTTCCTTTTATCGTCCCATTTATTCAATAGGGTTGATTTATTAATCTAGTTTCTCGTGGACTAGTTACAATCTTTTGATTTAACTTCGTAAACATTTGTACTTAACTCCGCATTTTTGACATTCCTTAATGTCATAACATTATCGTTTGGACCCCATAGTTATTTAGGTCAATCTACCAATTAGTCACTACTGGGCTTTACTAGGTTTAATTCTATAATTACCTCATCAAGTTGTCATAATATTACCCGCCTCAGACAATATTTAAAACTCTTACTAATCCTAATTAGTATTACATCAACTAATCTCTAAGGTTATTAAATTGCTAAATAACACTTTACGCAGCGTTTCGGCATTTATCCGCCACACGTCTATCCTGCCTCATATGCACACGTTTAGCATGCTCATACACTTATCTAATTAATCGTTGATTAATGATAGACATCATTATAATTCATAATATTCATGCTTTATACAAAGAACAGTATATCTTAGTGTTGAAAACATTGCACGTTGCACACGTGCCTGCCCGTCGCCCTCCGATTGCCTCCAATTACACATCATACCTAAAGATGGTCAATTTAGACTCTGTTACAGACCTCAACTCGAAAAAGTTAAAGAATAAAACTTATAGTTCTATCTCTTATCTTTCCAAAACATCTTGAATCATATTAATCCAAAACCGTATACAAAAGTTATACTCATTTTACTATAATAGGTCAAAACAGTCCCAAAAATGGTCAATTTAGACCTTGCTACAGACATCAAACCGAAATTCGTAAAGAATGAAAGTTGTAGTTCTATCTCTTATCTTTTCAGAAAATCTTGAATCACCTCAATCCGAATTCGTATGAGAAAGTTATTCTCATATTACTAACTGACGCTGAAGCTATCCAGACTCTACGATTTGCACCCTACGATTTGCACTTTCACTCTACGTTTTGCACTTTTCACTCTACGATTTTCACTCTACATTTTGCACTTTTCACTCTACGTTTTGCACTTTACTACCAGCACTCTACTATCACCAGCAGCACTCTACTACCAGCAGCAGCACTCTACTATCAGCAGCAGCACTCTACTACCAACAGGACTCTACTATCAGCAGCAGCACTCTACTATCAGCAGCACTCTACTACCAATTCACTCTACTACTAGTTCACTCTACTACCAGCAACACTCTACTATCAGTTCACTCTACTACCAGCAGTACTCTATTACCAGTTCACTCTACTACCAGTTCACTCTACTACCAGCAGTACTCTACTATCAGTTCACTCTTCTACCAGCAGCACTCTACTACCAGCAACACTCTACTACCAGTTCACTCTACTACCAACAGCACTCTACTATCAGTTCACTCTACTACCAGCAGTACTCTACTACCAGTTCATTCTACTACCAGCAGCACTCTACTACCAGCAGCACTCTACTATCAGCAGCAACACTCTACTATCAGCAGCACTCTACTACTAGAGCACTCTACTACCAATGCACTCTACTACCAGAGTACTCTACGATTTTTCACTGCAACTAAGGAAAATTCTCATATTTACAATAACTTCATACAACATACCAGAACTCATTTTAACCTTTCTGGTTTATTATTTAGACTAACAAAATGTCTAACATATTACTTAAAGAGGTTCTAATCTTGAAAACAAATCCTTGGACAGAAGGTTTAACCACTTTGATTCTCTTAGACTTTTAATCAAACACTTGGTGAGCATATAGCTACCACCACCAATTTCTTCTAGTTTCCATTTAGGGCTTTTAGTTTCACAAGCATGAAAACTATAAATCTCAACACATTAACATCATCTCCAATATTTATAGACTCATAATAAACACCTATAAATATTTAAATATAACATTTTACCATAAAATTGGTTTATATCAAAATAGAACCATTAAAACTAGGTTTCACCAACACAAAACCTTAATCATTTTTCCATATCTATGTATCTAGCATGCTATATACATCTAGATACACATAACCCCATCTCTTGACCAACTTAAAACTTGGATTTACCATAATCTAACACCCAAAATGCAAAGCTTTCCTACAATAACTATATAGGAAACCTTAAAACATAATTTCTACAAAAGTTGGAGTTTAGAAAACTTTTAAACCTTCATGAATGATATTCTTTTTGGGCTCTAGAGACTCCCCATGATGAGGGCTTCATCTTAAATTCTTGCTCCATGTTCATCCGACCATTCTAGCTCATCAAGCTCAAGCTTTTCTTCTTCCATTTCCATGGCTTCTTCTATATTAGCCTAAATGCACGAGAAGGGGAAATGAGAGAATGACTGAGGTTGTACCATACTCTCTCAGTCTTAGACAACTCTGAGGAGTTGGACCTTATAGCCTCTCCTATGCCTGACTTGTCCCTCCTTTTCTCAGCACTGAGTTCTTGAGCTTTGCACAAACTATGCGTGCTCTGCTTTTTCTGAGGTTTTGTCCCTAAAGGAGTGACACACTTACTTTTCCACCGGGTTATGTTATTACTTTTGGGCTGGGCTGCAATTTGTTTTGTTAATTAGACAAATGGGTGGCCCAATTGTTACTTATATTGCAACTAAGCTTTGGGTTGCCCAAATTAAATTCCTAGTGGAAATATAAAATATTAATACCCCACTATCAATGACTTTCCAAATGGAAATAAATATAACATTATTAATGTTTACAAAATCTCATTAATTGATAACCATATTAATTAATTTACACATTCAGCTTAACTTGCTAGCTATTTAATTAACTAATCACATAGCTCATTTACCCTATCAAACTTTGATATTATACAACCTAGGTTGGTCCATTAATTTAATTAACCCATTAATTGAACCTTCCTTAAATTCCTTTAATTATTTCAACACATAATTAAATAAACTAAGCCATCATATAATGATTTAATTTAATCCCCCAAAAATTTCCAATTACTGTCAATAATTCCATTTCTCTATATTAAAATATTTCGGGTCACTACATTCTTGCCCCCTTATAATAATTTCGTCCCCGAAATTTCAATATAAGATAAAAATCAAAATATGAGGGTAATTCTTCCTCATCTCTTCCTCAGATTAAATTTTAGACTCAATCTTTACAAATGATTCCATCCTTGGAATTTCCACTACATCCTTACAACATTTGCCCCTCCGAACAATCTCGTCGATTATCTTATCATAGGCATTGTTTTACTTATTGTTTTATAATTACTGTCCTAGTCCCTCCGTGACTGGACTCTAATTCCTTTTCAGTGATCGTTTACCACTTTACTAGGGTTAGTTTCATATCTAACCTCAAATTTCCCGCTCGAATCCTCGAAAGCTTAAAATTTTCACAAATCGACTATCCACTACTTACTCATCTAAGGATTAGCGTAGCCTTAAATCACATCAATTACCTAAGACCATACTAATCAGTCTTATGAATTTCTGGGATATTACAGAATATCTAGCACCTGACGATCGTAGAGCAGTCTTCTACGATAGAAGATCTAGCACCTGGCAATCGTAGGGCAGTCCTCTACGATAGAAGATCTGGCACCTGAAGATTCGTAGAGCAGTCCTCTATGATAAGTAAGCACCTGCAAAAGCTTAAACCAGATCGAATTCAATTCTCACTCACATTTTTCGAGTCGAGTCCAAATTGAGCCCAAATCATTTGGTTCAATTTACAACCTTAGTTATAGATAAAAAAAAAAAATTACCGATAAAGATAAGAGATGGAAAAAAATCTCCAAAATATATCATGGATATAATTTTAGCTATACAATTACAACTTATACATTTGTTACTTGTATTTTATTTCAGTAGATTTAATACTTTTTATATTAATTATGTGTCCGTTTAATAAAGCACTAGAATATGGTGAGATAAAATAATTTAAAATTTAATTTTTTGACAAGTATTTTAATAAAATAATTAATTAGTGTTTGATTCACAAGTGTAAAAGTGATTTGTAAGATAAAATAGTTGAACAAAAATGTGCAGCACGAACTTTTACTTTTCAAAACATAATACTATTTTTGTGCAGTATCGCTCCACCAAATGGATTCTACAAAGCCTTTTGTTTTTTCAGAATTTGAGTAGTAAAATAATTTACTTATATTTTATAATGACATATCATGTAATTGAAAATATTTTAAAAACTATTTAAATTTCTTTCAATTCATATATTATTTTCTTATTAAATTATACTATTATAATGTAATTGTAAAGACACGTTCACAACGCTTTCTGAGCCCATCTCGCCCCACCCAAAACTCCATTCCCACCCGAAAACAATTTCCCCAGGCCATCCATCCCCTATTTTAAAACACAATAACTCCACTAAAACAAAAGGCACGTGTCTCCCATATGTACACTTTCTTTCAATGCGGAGAATTACGGCACTTACAACGGCTCTGTCAAAGAGTGCAAATGTACCGAGCATATCCGTGTAGGGAATTTCTCCACCCTATAATTAACACAAAACCACCAACATTGCCCAATTAAGTGTTCCATTTCATGGCAAGAAAAAAAGGAAGAAAAATGAAAATATTTATTACCTCCATTTGCCGAGAGAACCTGTGGTAAACACTAAACAGCCAGGACGTAATACCAAAACTAGACATGACAGCCGCAACCAGGTAAGTGAACCTTTCCGATTTTTTTCTCGCCATTCTCCCACCACCGCGACGGCCACCGGAATCCTGTTTCTCAATTCCTTCAGGTTTCTCTTCCTCTTTCGCCGGACGTTCAGTTTTCGATTTCGATATTTGATTACCCTCCACGACAAAACACACGGTCGAGCTGTTGGTTTTCCTTCGCAATCTAAGAAGAATTGAATCCAATTTGCAAATTGAGGGGGGAAATAGCAAAATAGGTGTGAGATTGGAGATGGATTTTGGACCCACAAATGGGTCTCTGCCCAAACGGAACGACCCTGAATCGAGGCAACTGTAATTTTGGCAACCATGGACGACGGCGTTGTCTGAACTACTACTACAAAAGACTTTTAGTAAGCGGAGAGTCAAATTAGGAAAAGGCAGAATCTGAGGAGGAAAGGTGGGCAAGCGATTTTGAGGGGTTTAAATGGAGGTAGACCACATGTTGTGTTTGTGGACTATTTTCCACATACAAAACAATGCCCAAATACCAACTTGACTGTAACAATTTTATTAACGTCCAGCCAAATAATATGGTGACTTTGGATTTTGGACATCAACTCCACAATTTGGTGCTTTTGTTCCCCATATTTACCTTTTGTCTTTTCAATGAAAAGTAGCAGTGTACCCGCGCTAATCTCTTATTCTTAATTCTTAAAATTTTATATTTATTTTTACTTAATATTTTTTTATAAGGTCCTTATTATAAGAAAGTAGTTTGTTTCTAAAATTATTTTATCTAAGTAATAATAAAATCGTGATATTTAAAAATTATATTTCTTTTAAAATCGTTAGACCTGACAAATTGGTTGAGGCGGCCCAAACGAGTCGGGTCATAGACAGACCAAGTCAAATTAAAAAGTCCATTTGTTAATTTTGTTTTTTGTACTCTTTTTTATTTACAATCACAATTATCCTTATATAATTATAAGTATACGTGATCAACAAGTAATATAGAGTAAATATAAAGTGTCGAACCCACAGAGATCTATGCCTTGTAACTTTCAAAAACTAATTTCATATCAACTCGATTCTATTTAAACAATCACACATGTTGAATATGACTAAAATTAAATGAAAACTAAAATCTAACACAAAGATTGAAAACCAGATGTTTAAAGCTTAAGACTACAATATCCCCAATTACATCACATGAACCTATCATCTATATTTTCAATTATTAAATCCATTAAAGTTATTGACCTGAAATTCATGAATAATTATTAGATCTTTTTCCAATGATCACATACAAATATTTACTTCAATTAATTTGCTATATTCCTATGCAAAATAAGAGAAACAAACACATTAAAGTCCAATTCCCTAACAGGTCACATGCATCATATAGATATATTCCTATTCTATACCCTAGTTATTCAATTAACTAAATAACTAAGAATACACGCTATCACATTCAAATAACTAAGAATACACACTATCACATTCATCTTCTGAATTCATCTAGGGTATCCCAGTAATTGTTGGCCAAACAATTAACAATCACACACAAAACATGATAGATAACTCTAAATGAATCAATAATTGGAAAATAATATATATTTAATTCATACTAGTAAAAGGTTCAATTGTAGCCTTAATTGATAAATTAGTTCATAATGAAATAAAAAACTAGGAACATCAAATAAATCAACATCTTAGATTACAAAGCTGAGAAAAGAAAAACTCTAAACGAAATTCCAATCTTCCGTCTTGATCTCCTTGAGTGGCTCCTTGATTCTCCAAGTCTTCAATTGTGATCTTCAATCTACGTCCAAAGTCCTTAACTAAGGACACAAAAATAAACTAGTCAAGCTTTGCCTATATCCATCCCTGTTTATCCATATTATATATATATTTTTTCTTTTATCTTTTCTTGACGGACATTAAAGCAATTCGATGTTTAAAACATGCTCAAATAGGCCATAGAGGTTTGTAATATCCTTCATAAGTATCAAATTCGTTAAACTTAACCTAAGTCTTAACCAAAACAACACACTGAATATGTGCATTCTAAAACTAAGGGTTTCCGATAAAACGAAACTGACAAACAGTTAAGAGTCGAATTAGCACTCATTATCCATTTTATCTGAGTTATTAATTGAATCAAATTTCTATCATTGGCCAACCATCAAGTTTCACATATCAACACATTGCTAAAGTTTTCATAAATGTAATGAAACTGGCCCTAAATGCAAAAAAAATAAAATAAAATTTCATTTTTCAATTTTTTTTTTAAAAAAACACATGCAAAATATGTAAACTATATGTCATTAATATAAAAATGTTCTATCAGGAAAATATGCAACAATGTAATTAACAGATAATACCCCCAAACTTAAATACGACAATGTCCACATGGAGTAAAAGATTAAAAAATCAAGATTGAGGACTTCCCTAATTAGGACAATCGTCATGATCGACCTCCTCATCACTGTCGACTTCATCTTCAGTGTCTTCCTCTTCAGTATCGGAGTTGAAAGGTGGATATGTTGAATAAACTTTTGACGTAGGGATTTCAAGTGGATCTGTAGATGGGTACAACTTAGCAAACATTTCCACTATCGCCATGTTGAAACTGATGTTGTACTTGTACATCTTAGATTGGCGTTTGGCAAAGCGATGGTTTTAATGATCCATATCATCCCGTTGTCGATCTATCTTTCCCTGCAACTTCAGAACTCGTTTATTCACTTTATTCAATAATGAACCCTCGGAAGCCACTACCTCAGTAGGGTCAGCCATGGGCTCCTCCTCAGCTTGTGGTTCAGTTAGATGCATGATAAATCCCAGCCCTCTTGGATGAGACTCACCTCCCTCCCATACCTTATATCGTACAATCAATGAATGGTCTAGCAGTGACATCAGATGTAATATTGGTTCATCCCTTTCCCACTTGACACCTGTCTGCTGACATAACCCATAAATTAAGGATGGGTGTGGTAGTCCTCCTTGGGTTCCCTTTTCAATAGCTCTGAGGATCGACCGCATAATCACCTCGCCCACATTAATAGCCCTACCTTGCACGAGACAGTAAAGTAGAACGACTCTTTCTTTTGTAACGTCGCTTACATGTGTGGACGACATCAATTTAGCACAGATGAAGGAATAATATGCCTTTCCATAACGACTCAATGTAAATAGCGGGAACTGTATGGATGCCTTTTCCTTTACCTTCTATCGCGTACCCAATTGGCATGGCTCTTGAATGATTAGATCATAATCCGGGCCACCCTCCACATATTTAACATACTCGTCATTTTCTAATGCCGGCAGATTATAGTATTGATTGATAGCCTCGTTGTTGAAAGAAACTGTCTTGCCTCGTACATGCACATTACAATATTGCCTCGTAATCCACATTTTGGAATGATCGTTTTGTTGGCTAACTTGGTGAAATAGGCATAAGCTTCTGCACTTGCGAACTTCTTCTTGTCATAACGCTTAAAGTTTTTAGATGATGACCCTTCGTCACGTTGATGTTTAAACGACATGTTTGTTACCTGGAAACAAGTACATAGTCAATACATGTTAATCTCACTCAAATCAAACTCAAAATAGGGTGCACAATTACAAGTCGGTAGTTTGAACAATACTAGACGTATCAACACATGACTAACTCCCCCAAACTAGTGAACAAATATCCCCAATTGCATCACATGAACCTATCCTCTATATTTTCAATTATTAAATCCATTAAAGTTATTGACCAGGAATTCATGAATAATTATTAGATCTTTTCCAATGATCACATAAAAATATTTACTTCAATTACTTTGCTATATTCCTATGCAATATAAGAGAAACAAACACATTAAACTCCAATTCCCTAATAGGTCACATGCAACATATAGATATATTCCTATTCCATATACAACCCTAGCTATTCAATTCACTAAATAACTAAAAATACACACTATCACATTTGAATCTAACCCTATATTTCATCTTTCGAATTCATCTAGGGTATCCCACTAATTATTGGCCAAAAAATTAACAATTATACACAAAACATGATAGATAACTCTAAATGAAACTCTGGCTATTGGCGCAGTGGTTTAAGCTTAGCCCTGGGACGAGCCGTAAACCCAGACGTCCTGGGTTCGAGTCCCACTTGAACCAATAGTGATGCCTTCTCACAAGAAAATGTAACGGAGCCACGGGTTGCACGTTTCAGGGCGAAGCCATGTCTTAGGCAGAGCGCAAAGCCTGGCCCGGTGGGGAGACTTAGTCCGACTGCGGTTGGGATACTCCACATTATCAAAAAAAAAACTCTAAATGAATTAATAATTGAAAATAATATATAGGTAATTCATATTAGTAAAAGGTTCAATTGTAGCCTTAATTGATAAATTAGTTCATAGTGAAATCAAAAACTAGGAACATCAAATAAATCATCATCTTAGATTACAAAGCTGAGAAAAGAAAGAGAAAAGAAAAACTCTAAACGGAATTTCTTGTCCTTCCAATCCTCTGTCTTGATCTCCTTGAGTGGCTCCTTGATTCTCCAAGTCTTCAATTGTGATCTTCAATCTACGTCCAAAGTCCTTTTCTAAAGCCTCCTAGTTTTCTACTTATAGTTGCCTATCTAAAATTAGGCTCTCTTTTTTTTGCAACCAAACCCTACTAAAAGTCATCAAAGTTCGTCCAACTTCAAAATTGGCCCGACGCCCATTCTGCTTTGAATGCCCCAGCGCTCACTTCGGTGCCCCGACACTCAACTTTAACTTATTTACCAAAATGTCACTGCTTCCTCAGAAATTCCATATTTATCTCTCCTTTGCACTTTCCTACAAAAATAACATAAAAAAATATAATATGCACTAAAAATACTTAGAAATAACAAAATACCAAGTCCAAAAGTGTCTGATTCGTTGGTATAATTCCCACTTATCAACCTTTTTCTCAATTTAAGTTTTAGCCTTAAATTAACTTCTTGATTTTTATAAATGTTATGGTTAACTACTTAAACCAAAACACAAAATCCTACACATAGAAAAAATCATATAACACATTTGAAGCTCAATTCACGTTTTACTAATCACATGACAAAGATTAGGTTAAATTTATTTAATTAACCTCTTAGTCGAATACGATCGTAGTTTCGAGTCGTATTAAGTCTTTGAGATAGCTCAATGTATACTCGAGCAATCGTTCTTAGGTTTTTGAATAACAATCTTTATATAGATCTCTTTAGATCGTATTTGAAATGTTTGTGATATTACATGTAACCCAACTTATAAGAATTTCGTCCTCAAAATATTTTACAATTATCTCTAAATAAATAATATCATATTTAAAAGTTTTATAAATATTCAGGATATTACATTCTTTCCTCCTTACAAGAATTACGTCCCCGAAATTACTTTACAATTATCTCTAACCAAATAATATCATATTTATAAGTTTTATAAATATTCAGGATATTACTCTCTTTCCTCCTTACAAGAATTTCGTCCTCGAAATTACAATTTAACCTTCTCTAATTTAGTCTTTAATATGAAATTTCTTAATTAATCTTTACTCACATCAAATTCCTAATACTTAAATTAGGTCAAACTTACACTAGGTTTTAAGCCTATAATCATACTATATTTTTGTAACGCCCCGAGATCCCACCACATTTAATTAAAACCAATTATGTCTGGATCAAATAATTATTAACCTTAAACCACATTTAACCGGGATCCCGTGCGTTAAACTTTAACCTTTGACCTTTAAAATCATTTAGTTGACCGTAAATTGGTCCATATTTTTATAAAACTTATTTATCTTACATTCTTTACCTGTCTCAGGATCGCAACGTTCACTTTACCTTTCATTAAACTTAGGTCAAACACTTAACAATTTTGACCGAGTCTATTTCAATTCATAATCAAGTATATTATGATTTACATAATCTGTAATAAAAATTTCGACATGATCTGTCTATACATGGCCCGTTTGCATATACCTGTCGTGCACCTGCTACTATTCATATATATCTGTATACATTCAACAATATCATGCATATCCCGATTCATACATATATACCATACATGCTAGTTTCATTATATCCATACTTGACTTACATCATTATTACAATCATCTTGCCTCAATTCATAACTTAACCAACTAGTACATAACTTGCTCATAAATCACTTTATATTCATCTACTTTACATACACATTCCACCATTTACATATATCAAATTGGCTTCTCGCTTAACTAAGCGTCCACAATCCTTTACCTGAGCGGCACCGGAACTTCCGGCCTTCTTGTACGTTACCTGAAATGTTAGTAGTAGCAAGAATGAGCATAAAGCTCAGCAAGTAATTCAGCTAACACCTTTCATGCTCACAATATAATATATGCGTCATGCATTCATTACCTTAATATATCATGTTTAATGTCACGTAGTTCATTTAGCACTTAACCACATAATTGCACATAAGGCACATTCCACTTATATACTATCACGTAGCTCACGTATAATATGTACTGTACTTAAGTCTGAAAAACTTACCTGGTCTGCATTAATTTACTTAACCTTTTATCGCCTCGTTTGGCCTTATCAATCATTTCCTGCATCGGATTGCTACCTCGATCTTTATCTGTCAATATACATAATCTTTACATCAATATAGAATCATCATTTAATATATCATATCAAACTTAATCCATAATTATACGATCATTGGGTTTTAAAGGCTCTTAGGGTTTCTCTCTCTAGCGGCGGTGGGTCTTCCATCTCTTTCTAGTTTGTAGAATTGCAGTCCCTTTTTGAAGGCGTCCCCTGTAATCTGAGATAGCTAGTATGTCTTGGGTATTTTGTTTGTTTTAATCTTTCTTCTAATCATTCTCTGTTTTCTATTCCTTATCTTTATCGATCTCTCTCTATGCTCATGGAGGAAATCATAAATTCATGGAGATCCTTAACCCTCACTGATATAGAGGGTACAAATCTACGACTAAGTGAGGAGGAGGCTGTCATAGATTATACCATTGCAGCAAAGTTCTTGACTCACAGAGCCCTTAATTTAGAAGCCATAGCCAAAACTTTCACGCCTTTATGGAGGTCTCGCAGTGGTTTTAAAATAAAGAAGGAGAACGATCATGTGGTACTTTTTACTTTTGATAACAAGCAGGAGATGGACAACATTTTAGGCTCGGAACCATGGAGTTTCGACAAACATCTTATGGTCCTTACCAGTTACAGTAGGGATGAGGATTTGGTTGATATGAAATTTAATATGGTAACTTTTTGGGTGCAGGTTCATGAAATACCATTAAGGTTCAGAACAAAGACTGTGGCTGGAAAAATTTGTGAAATTCTTGGGAAGGTGATACATACTCAGGATGGTAGTGAAACAGAGGGCAATGGCTTTATTAGAGTCAGAGTCACAATTGATATCTCTAAACCACTTTGTCGGGGAAGACTAATAACGATGGAAAATGATAAAGAACAATGGGTGTCGTTCAAGTATGAGAGATTAACGAACCTATGTTACTGGTGCGGCAGCGTGATGCATGGTGATAAGGATTGTGAGATATGGCTGGATAGTGGCGGTACGCTTTCTAATGAAACTCAGCAGTACGGGCCATGGATCAAAGCAACCCCATTTATGGCAAATCGAAGGAATGTTGTGCAAGTCCCTGGGTTCTATAACTATCAAAAAACGTCAAAAGAAGACACAACTCCTCGGCAGAATACAAAACCGTCGGTAGTGGTCAAACGAACGGGAAGCTTGGCGTCAAAAATCTTCAGAGCTGATACGAAAACAGGGGCAATTAGTGAGAGGGAAATTTTGCCGGAAAATCATAGGGTTGAGATTGGAGTACCAAAATTTGGGGCAGGGAATCACGAAATTTCAAAACAGAGTATCACAGAAGTGAATGCAAAGGGTGATAAGGAGAAAGTAGTTGGCTTTGAGATTGGAATATCGGGATTTGGGGGAAGGAATAATGAAGATCCAAATCAGAGGCGGACCGAATTTAACGTAGAAGTTGCAACGGTGACAGATGATGATTTTGATGCCCGCGTTAATGCGAAAGATAAGGGATTAAGATTGGTTGACACAAATAAGGAGAATATTCCATCAGATTTGGGGTGCATGGGAATGGAAATCCATAATGTCAAGTTGCATAACAGAATTGACTGCACTTCAAAAATAATTGATCCATGTGTAGCAATTGGTGACAGTCAGTCCTTTAGCAGCAAACCACGTGCAACACTTGGTGACATAACGGGGAAGAAAAATCGAATAGTTCCTATACAAGGCTCCTGGAAAAGAACTGTACGACAGAAAGAGGCTTCTGACATTGTGATGCCAGATGTAGTGGGGGAAAAGAGAATGTTTCATCAGCTGGTTGAGGAGGAAGAAATACATAAGAAAAAGAAAGTAGAGGCACCCAAAAATGAGTTTTTATTGGCGGAGGCTGGTTCCCAGCCCCGCCAGTACCAATGAGTCTTTTATGTTGGAACTGTCGGGGGCTTGGGAACCAACGAACAGCTGACCAGCTCGCAGAAATGGTACGGGCAAAAGATCCCTCCGCTGTGTTTATAGCCGAAACATGGATGGATGAAGCAAGGCTAACTTTTGTACAGAATCGTTTGAATTTTAGAAATAAATTTATAGCACCAAGAAGAAATAAAACGGGTGGTTTGGTGTTATTTTGGAAGACTGAATTTGATTTGGAGGTGGTGGGTTTTTCAAAAAATTATATTGATACATTAGTTAACAAAAATAAACCGGAGGAATGGAGGTTCACAGGATTCTATGGAGAACCGGATACAAGTAATCGCCATGAAGCGTGGACAACATTGAGATTGTTAAAAGCTCAGAGGTCAACCCCTTGGTTGTGTGTGGGGGATTATAATGAGATTACAAAGCAGTCGGAAAAGTTGGGAGGAAGAGTTCGACCTCATAATCAAATGCATGCTTTCCGGGATGTTCTGGATGAATGTGGATTTATGGATTTGGGTTTCATAGGATCGAGGTTTACTTGGCATAAACACTTTGATGATTTTACCATATGGGAAAGACTTGATAGGACAATGGCAACAAATGATTGGTTTGCTATGTTTCCTGATACAAAGGTTTATCACTTGGATGTAACAACCTCGGATCATAAAGCTATGTGGATAGTTCCTGAAAAAATGAATTGCCAGCAACATAGACCATTTAGATTTGAACAAATGTGGATGACTGATAAGGGATGTGGAGAAACAATTGAGGCAGTTTGGCGTGGTGACTATGATGACCAGGGGGACATTAGAGTGCTAAAAAAGGTGGAGGATTGTGGTAAAAAATTGACAGCTTGGAGTAGAAATAATTTTGGGAATATGAAAAGAGCATTGGAGAAAAAACGAAAATTACTTGTCAAGGCTAAACAATTGGCTTTGCGAGCGGGGAGAGTGGATCGAATGAGGAGACTAGAGGCAGAGATAAACTCATTGATGGATAAGGAGGCTATTATGTGGAGACAACGAGCTAAAATTCAGTGGTTAAAGGATGGGGGATAGAAACACACGTTTTTTCCATAGTAAGTCTTCGGAAAGGAGAAGGAGGAATTTTATAAAAGGGATGTATAATGGAGAAGGACAATGGAGCACCCAACCTACTAGTGTGGCTGAAACTGTGGTTAATTTTTATGCAGACCTTTTCACATCATCAAATCCGACCTGCTTTGAGGAGGTTCTTGAGCAAATTCCAACAGTTATTACTAATGAGATGAATAATCAACTCACTTTAGAGTACACGGCCGAAGAAGTTGAAGTGACTTTGAAGCAAATGGCCCCTCTTAAGTCCCCTGGACCCGATGGTATGCCTCCTCTCTTTTATCAAGGTCATTGGTCTTTGGTTGGTAAGGATGTAGTGGAAGCTATTTTAATGTATCTCAATACTGGCTCTCTACCACAAACACTTTGTCACTCTTTTATCACTTTGATTCCCAAAGTTAAAGAACCCCAATATGTTTCTCAGTTTAGACCTATTTGCCTAAGTAATGTACTTTATAGGGTATTTTCCAAGGTGTTAGCAAATAGGTTGAAGAAAATTTTGCCACACCTTATCTCTGAACACCAAAGTGCATTTCTATCGGAAAGATTAATTACTGATAACATAATGGTGGCTTTTGAGACTTTGCATTACATGAGAACTCACTGTTCTGGCAAAACAGGATTCATGGCACTAAAGCTAGACATGAGCAAGGCGTATGATAGGGTGGAGTGGAAATATATGGAAAGGTTGATGGAAAAAATGGGGTTCGCAGATAGTTGGATTAGATTGATAGTGGCTTGTATGTCTACAGCTACATATTCGGTGTTGATTAATGGTGAGCCTCATGAAAATATTGTGCCAACAAGGGGTCTTAGGCAAGGGGATCCTCTCTCACCCTATCTGTTTTTGTTATGCACGGAGGGCTTTCATGGTTTGTTGAAGAAGGCAGAGATGAATGGGGATATAAAAGGAATCTCAATTTGTAGAAATGGACCTAAGATAACACATCTTTTATTTGCAGATGATAGTCTTATTTTTTGCAGGGCTACGAGGATGGAGTGCCAAAAGTTGATGGAGATACTTGATATGTATGAAAAAGCTTCAGGTCAACAAATCAACAAGTCCAAAACCACACTCTTTTTCAGTAGATCAATGCCCCAAGAAGTGCAATCCTCAATCATGCATACACTTGGAGTACCTGCAGTGCAACAATACGAAAAGTACTTGGGCTTACCTTCTTTCATTGGGAGGAGAAAAAAAGAGAGCTTCGATAATATAAAGCAAAAGGTGTGGAAGAAAGTTCAAGGATGGGAAGGTAAACTTCTATCTCAAGCGGGAAGAGAAATTTTGATTAAAGCAGTGGCACAGGCATTACCTACGTATACTATGATGTGTTTTAAGTTGCCGATGGGATTATGTCATGATATTGAGACTCAAATAAAAAAATTCTTTTGGGGACACAGGGGTGATAGTCGAAAGATACATTGGATAAATTGGGGGGAATTGTGTAGACTGAAGGCAGATGGAGGAATGGGATTTAAAGACCTTTCACGCTTCAATGATGCACTTTTGGCAAAACATACATGGAGGTTGCTTCATGATCATTCTTCGCTCTTCTACCGGGTTTTCAAGGCAAAATACTTCCTCAATGGCACAATCATGGAGGCTGAAAAGCCTAGCTCATCATCATATGTTTGGAAGAGCATTATCCGTGGACGTGATGTGATTAAAAAGTGGGCGATTTGGAGGATAGGTGATGGAAATTCAGCACGTATATGGGGAGATAGGTGGCTACCGATCAAACACTCCCCAAAAATTATTTCACCGCCGGTAAATGACATGGTGGAGGCTCGGGTTTGTGAGTTAGTTAATCCAGAACAGAAAGTGTGGAGACATGAAATCATTGACAACTTGCTGTTGGAATTTGAGGCCGACATTGTTAAAAAAATTTGCCTGAGTCGTACCGATCAACCTGATAAACTAATGTGGCCTTTTACTGCAAATGGAACATATACAGTGAAGTCAGGTTACAAATTCCTGCAACTTGAACACCAACATCAGCAACCAGGGCAATCTAATGAAGAGAGACTGAAACCTTTGTGGCAGACTATTTGGAGTTTGAATGTGCCGAGCAAAGTGAAAAATTTGGTGTGGAGAGCGACAAAAAACTCTTTACCAACAAAAGCCAACTTAGCCCACCGTAAAATTACTAATGATAACATCTGTGAGCTATGTCAACTCCATAAGGAAGACGTGCTACATGCTCTCTATGCATGCCCTCAGCTCGAAGAAGTATGGACACGGGTATCGCTTTGGAACTCTGAAAGTTTGAAGAGAACAAGTTCTTTCGTTGATATGTTTGGGCAAGTTTGTATAGAGAACAAACATCTGGAAAGATTTGTTATGATGGTGTGGGCGATTTGGAATAGGCGTAACAACATTATGTGTGAGGATCCAGATTTTTCAGAAATTCTTTATTAATATTAAATGAGAAGTTAATTGATAAAAATTATCAAGGTTGTTAAAGAAATTATTATTTTATGTGATTTAAGGTATATGAAAAGATTTAATTGATAAATTAAATCTTTATGGAGATGGTGATAATTGATGTTAATTTAAAACAATTGAAAAGTAAATAAATTGTTTGGAAACAATTTATGAAGAATAAGAGAAATTATATGTAAGGTACAATATATTGTACAATAAAATTATTATGAAAATATAGAAATTATGATTTAATTGGTGTTATGTGGTAATGTGGTATATATGAATTAGATATGAATATATATACATTTGTATATATATGTGTGTGCATGTTTAATTGTGATAATTAAGAATTTTATTAATTATGAGAATTAATGGATTAATAATTAAATTAATCCAAAGTTAAATGAAAAGTTAATGAGGAAGTTAGTAAAATTGTGATTATTGATTTTAGATTTAATCAAGAATTATGGAGGAAGTTTAGAAATTAATTGAGAAACAAAAGTAATTATATAAATTATATAATAATAATTATATAATTTATATAAGGAAATTAAAATAAGGTATGAAGAAAATAATAATTATATAAATTATATAAGAATAATGATATAATTTATATAAGGTGATTAAAGGGAATAAGGTTGGAGGAAATTAAGAAATTATTTAAGAAAGGAGAATGTAAATATATAAATTATATAATATTAAATTATATAATTTATATATAAATAAAGTAATGTGAATATTAAAGAAATGAAATTAATTAAGGAAAGATGAATGTTTTAATTCATTAAAAATTATATTTATGTATAATTGAATTGTTATGACTTTTATGAAGAATAATATTTTGGAAACATGAACATGTTAATGTAACATGTTGTGCAAGTAATGAAGTGAAAAATTATAAAAAATAATTTTTATATGCTATGTGAATTATTTTATGATTTTTGGAGGTATAAATTACCTCATATAAGTACATGCATGGCGTTATGCGTGTACAGAATTTGTCAAGAAAAGTACCCAAAAGAGGTATTAATATTATTTATAAATCATGTTATGATTTTTGATGAAGTAAAATAAATATTTTATATACGTTATATAAAATATTTATTACATGTAATAACTACGTAGTGTGTTAAATTAATTAAATTTTGCATGCGATGCTGTTGGAAAAATCCGGAAACTTCAAGTAGCATGCAAGGTCGGTGAAGTAAAAATTTTTATTCCAACATGATTTGGTGATTGTGGAAATATAAAAGGATAAAGAAGAAAAGAAATAAAGGAAAAGAAAAACAAAAACACAAAAACAAAGCAAAGTTCCTCTCTACTTCCACCACCCCGTAGCCACCACTTCCACCGTAAATACTCCATCACCACCATGGAAGAAATATATTTGGGGCCATAAAGGTGAACAACAAGCTTCAAGGAAGGAGTTTTAAGGTATAAATTAATTTATTTACTTTAATATGTATATTATTGGTGTTAAAATAAATTGTTGGAAAATTGTAAATAATTTAGAAAATTATTCCAAGTAATTTTTGGATCTATATTTATGAATTTTATGATTTATGGAATATTTATGTTGGAAAATTATGTGCAAAGATTGTGAAAAAAATGAATAATTTCGGAAAAAGGGTGGTCACTGTTAACGCTGGAAAAGAAAAGGAAGAAAGAAAGGGCGCCCGCGCATTGCGCGGCGCCATATTTTTCCGGACGTCGCGATAAAACGACGCCGTTTATGGGGGGTGCGTGGAAGAAGGGTTCGCGCATTGCGCGGACCTCGGAAAGGGACAGCCAAACGACGTCGTTTGGTGACGCAGGGGAAGACGGCGGCCGACGATGTACAAAATTACCGTGTTACCCATGGTCTTTTTCGGTAATTACCAGCGTGTCCTTTGGCCACGCGAAATGTCGGTTATGCCCTTAATCTTTTATGTTAATGTCAGTCATGTCCCTTGACGCACGGAAATGACGCTAATGCCCCTGGGCTTTCCAGAAAATACCGGTTTTGCCCCTTTAGCCGCGGAAAATTACATATATTGTAATATCCCAGATATTTCTAAGATTTTAAATAATATCTTAATTGATTTTGTTAAAGGTTCAGATTTAAAACCTAGAATGTGAGAAGGAAGATGTGTAGAAAATGGGTAAACATTTTTTTTTAACATAAATTATTTGTTAGAAATTAAATGTGGAAATATTTTAATGATGCATGTAGAGAATTTATTAAGGAAATAAATTCAATTGAGAAGTGAAGGTGATTATATTAATATTTATATATATACCTAGAGTTGAGTTTGTTAGTCAAACAAGATGATGTATGAAGTAAATTAAGTACTCAAATAAACTAATGAATTAATTAGTTTAAAAATGGAGTAAGAAGGAAAGTCATGAAATATAATTAATTAAGTTAATTATATTAGTTAAGGTTTAAAGTTATTATAAAACTAGAATGATTGTCTAGAATGACAATATTAAGAAGTTAATTGATTAAGTAATTAACTTAATTATTAAGTTGTGGTATAGAGTCCAAGTAATTTATTTACTAGTGGACTAGCCCAAAAGGATTATACATGTTAGCCCAATATGGGAATATTGGTATGAAGTGGGTAATTAAATAATAAGCCCAAATGTTATGTTGATTAATAGTCCAAAAGGTAATTAATATAAGTCCAATTAAATTATGTTGGCAAGTATTGTATATAATGTGGTGGTAGTCCAATTAAATTAATTACCTAGTCCAAGTTATAAAGATGTGTGAGTTGTGTTGGGTAGCCCAAATAATTAAATAAGGGAGCCCAATGCAAAGTAAACTAGTAGCCCAAATATTGAGTCCAAATTTAAAAGTCAAATGTTGGTCAATATATTGAGAGAATAAATTCAAGTATGGTTGAGTGTAGAGAATTAACTAGTGTAGGGTTAATTGAGTAACCCTAGTTGGTAGACAAAAGAGAGCATTAACCAAACAATGGTTAATTGCTAGGTGAATGAATGTGATGATGATGATTAACTATGGATGAGTTAATTGAGTAACCCTAGGTAGTAAATCAATTAAAGATTTAACTATGCATGGGTTAGTTGTAGGAAGAATATTATAGATACAATTATGTATGTATATAATTCACCAAGATATGAATTAGTAACCATGGGTTACATGATTGTAGAGAGTTAACTCCACTTGAGTTAGATGTTGGGAAATATATTAATATATATACATAATGTAGATAATTGACCAAGGTGGGTTATAATGTCAACCCTATGTCACATGTTGTGTTAGTAGGTTAACTATACTTGAGTTAAAGGATGGGAGAATATTGCCAAGTGGTTGCTTCTAAGTTACTCAATGTAATACCCACACTCTAGCTAAAATTCATGTCATAGAAACAATTGATTGGTCAAAGTGTATACATATATTCTATATATGTATAATGTAGAGATTTAACCATATGTTGGTTAAGTGATGGAAAATGTATGTTGCTTGTATTAAATTTAATTTGGTCAATTCAAGCTATGATGTAATTTAAATAAAAGGTTATTGGTGAATATATAGAGATATATATGATGTAAGTATATGAATTGGTAGAGAGTTAACCAATGTTGGTTAAATGAATTAACCAAGGGGTGGTTCACCAACCCTAGTCAATGAAGATGGTCAATTCTTATGAATTGATGTTTGTAGAGAATTAACCATTGTTGGGTTAGTTGTTAACCCTAAGTGGTAATTAAATAAAATCTTAACCAATGCTAGAGTTAAGTGTTAGTAAATATATAAATATATTGGATATATATGTATACTTGATGTGTTAGTAAGTTAACCACATTGTAGTTAATTGTTGGAAGATGTGTGGATGATCTTGGACCATGGTTGATAGTTAAGTTAACCTAGGTTACAATAGTAAGAGTCTTAACCACACTTTAGTTAAGTGTTGGAGAAGGATTGCTTTTGTTTTACTCAATCAATAGCTTGCAAGTAACCTTGATAGATGTCAAACCAATGGTCATTCATGGTAGTCATTCCATGCAATAGTAAGCATGTTTAAGGCCACTAATTGACTAGTGTTAGTTGATTAGGAGGTTGATGTATGATTAGCATATGGCTATAAATAGAAGTGTTACATTCATTTGTTAGGTTGGTTAGTCATTTTACAAGAAATTCTAGAGAGAAAAGAGAGCTTCTTTGAGAGAAAAAGCTAGAGAGCTTGTGAGCTAGTGTGCTAATGGTTCACTCAAGAAGGAAGAAGAGGCCTAGCAAGAAGAAGATCTCCATAGAAGGAACTATGAAGGTTGAAAAGTATTCTAACCCTTCCTTAGTTAATTTCTATGGTTTATTTATGTTTCAATCGGTCAAAATGTATTTTTTAACCGATCAAAAGTTATTTTGATACTCTAGAAGTCTTAATCTATGATATATAGGTAGATTCATGGTTTGATAGGTTTAAATCATGTATTGGTATGAGTGGTATGCAAATAAATGAAAGAAAATTTCATATTGTGATTACCGGTAAAACCCTAAGTGGTTCGATCTTTAAATTTCGTGTCAAACGTTTTCAAAAATGTGATTGACCCATGAAATGTTGTAAAACAAGAAGTTAGAAAGACAACAACACTTAGTTGATGTCATTTGGATGTGTAGAGTTCATATTATTCAAGTTTGAACCTATAAAACCAAGGATTTGTGATTTTAGTTTTCACTTTGTCCTTGTGAGCAGTTTTTAGTCCACTTACGTTTGGAATTTGGATTTGTAATACAAATAGCAATTGTAGAGGGGGAAATTCTGATGAGAATGGACTCAAGAATCACCTCAAAATGTTTTAAAATGAAGAAGTTATGGCTGTCGGAGCGTCGGAGGGTCGAGCAGTCAAAAAGTTGACTTTCTGAAAAAGGAGCCGAGCGCACCTGCGCTCGGTGTGGGAGCAGCCGCGCCCAAACAATCTGCCAGAGCAGATTTTTATGCTCCGGGTCGGGTCGGGTCGGGTCGGACCGGGCCGGGTCGAGTTTTCTTTGAAAAATTAAGTTGAAATAAGTGTAAAATGAATGTGTTTGGTTATTAAACCAATATATATGAAATCCATTAATGATTAATTGGTAACTAAATGTTTAAAATAAAGACTAAAGTTAACACAATTAAAAAGTTAACTATTGGTATTATTTGATGTGTATTTAAAATATTATTAAATGATCAATAATATTAGTATATGATTAAAAAGTTATTAAATGATGAATAACATTAGTAAATGAGTAAAATATTATTAAATGGTTAATAATATTAATAAGTGATTAAAATATTATTAAATGGTTAATAATATTAATAAGTGAGTAAAATATTATTAAATGGTTAATAATATTAATATGTGATTAAAATATTATTAAATGGTTAATAATATTAATAAGTGATTAAAATATTATTAAATGGCTAATAATATTAATGAGTGATTAAAATATTATTAAATGATTAATAATATTAATAAGTGAGTAAAATATTATTAAATGGTTAATAATATTAATAAGTGAGTAAAATATTATTAAATGGTTAATAATATTAATAAGTGATTAAAATATTATTAAATGGCTAATAATATTAATGAGTGATTAAAATATTATTAAATGGTTAATAATATTAATAAGTGAGTAAAATATTATTAAATGGTTAATAATATTAATAAGTGATTAAAATATTATTAAATGGTTAATAATATTAATAAGGATTTAAAATATTATTAAATAATTAATAGTATTAATAAGTTGGTTAAGTTTACCGACATGTCCAACTAGGTTTGTTGGGCTAGGATTTTTGTCCGGAACTTAAGGGTTCGTTTATCGGACAACTAAAGAGTTAATAATTTAAAGTTAAGGTCTTAAGTTAAGACTAATTAAAAGTCCTGGTAGCTAATGATTATGTCAATTTGTTATATAAATTGTAGGTTGAGCAAATGACGCAAATAGGCGTAAATGGTAGAAGCGACCAGGCAAGTTTTTCAGAACTTGCTCCTATGTGTATTAACATGCTGCCATGTGATATTTAATTGTTGATAAGATAATCTAATGATGATTTTGTGATATGTGAAATGCATGAAGTATGATTACATGAAAAATATGTACAAGAATGAAGCAGGATTTGCTAAATGCTAGTTGGTTATTGTATGAAATGCCTGAGAAGCATGATGTAAGTATAAAATGCAGAGTATGTTTAAAATGTGAAGCATGCAATGTGTTATGTGTAACTGTTAAACTTGCTGAGTCGTCGTGCTCACTCTTACTTAAAACCAACATTTTCAGATAAGGCTAGTTACCTGAAGTTCTCGATAAAGAACAAGGAACAGGAAAACGTATTACTTCCATTGAAGATCTAAATATCTATTGTAGATATCAGTCCGAATTGGACAGGTAAATAATTGCGTAGCATAAAAACGTAGTTGGTATGTTATATGAGTATTAAATACTCAAATTGATTATAATAGAATGTCGTATCAGGTATGATATTAAGACAGACTAAGAATGTATAAAGATTTCGATTCTGGAATAGAAAGAGATGTTGTAAAATTGTAAATAAAGGGTTATTTACCAATTATAATATTGTTGTAATTCATGAACAATAAGGAAAAGGTTGTACTCGTGTTGAACCGGATCCGAGGTTCAAGGAACTCGGATTTGGGGTCGTCACAAGTTGGTATCAGAGCTGATAGGTTATAAACCTTAGGTAAGAGTACCTTAGGCTATAACCGTGTAGAAGATAAGTAAAATGATAAATGAATAAACTCCGGAAGAGTTTAAGTATTAAAAGATGAATTTAGAAAATTCATATATAAAAGATTATCCAATGATGGATTGAAGAAGATATAAGAGAAATAAAAAGGTCATATTGTACCTAATTTGAAGAAGTGATAGAAAATATCTTATGATAAGATTTTGAGAAGCATAAAGAAAATGCTAATAAGGTCATGAAATGATCTAGAGAGATGAACTCGTAATGAGGCAGATGTGCTAAAATATGAATGGATAAAATTCGTATTCAGTTAAGAAAAATTAGAGGTTAAGTTGAGTTGTAAAATTTCTCGTATGGATTTGTGCTTGGTTTTAGAACCGCTTAGCTTCCTATATTAATATAGTGGTTGAGTTGAACGAACCCTTGTATGGGCGGGGGATATGATACGTCAGCGAACCAATTTGGGAGATGCTGCTGCGAAACTTGGCACGATCAGTGTGTATCGTAGGATAAACGTATGCACTGATGGCAGGTATTCCTTACAGTGTTGAACAGTTGGGAAACTGATATATTTGTTCTTGGTTTAGCGACCGCTTGACTTCCTATATTGATTAGTGGCCGAGTTGACCAATTTCTTGTATGGGCAGGAAATTGTGTTTGGTTTGACGACCACTCCTGGTGTCGCGCTATTTGTTATATGAATGTTGAGAAGGTGATTCTTTTCTCATGTATAACGAATAGGTAGAGAATGTTAAGATAAGTTCGTGTTCTGAGAACCGACACGTATAGAAAGTTTGTGACTCATAATTATGTGGTGGAATCCCTCAGCGAATGGGCGACTTTGGCCTGACTAGGACAAGTTCCTCAAACCATATGATTGTGGTAAGTTCCTGAGCCCAAATACGTGATAAGTTTGATGAACAGTGAGTATGGGTAGAGTTAAGTAGCAAGATTAAAGCTATACTAGATATAGTTATTAAGCTGGAAAAGAATGTGGAGGAAAAATTTGAGGTGTTTTGAGGTTTTAGGATATTCCAAATCTTCTAGCTATGCTAGACTTTGAAATTCTTAAAATCGTGCTAAATTCGCACTTTTGTGCTTTTGAAAAGACAAATGTATTTTAGAGATCATTAATGCACTGAGTGCAGAGATGACAAACGATGGAGTCATCAATGCAGAGTAACCTAGTGTTGGAAGTATTTTTAAGCCCACTATGGTACGATGTAATATGACAAAGTCAAAATGATTTTTAGTATTTTAAAACGTTTAAAGAAGAGTCTATGCTAATTGTTTCGGCTAGACGAATTGATTTGAAAATATCAAAATGTATTTATAAAATCATCACATGCCATTAAAGCCATGGTGCAGAGATGAAAAAGACGGAATCCTCAACGTACTGTTGCAACGGTGCGGTATCATGAAGTCCTAAAAATGTATTTCAGTTGTTTTACTCTGAAATAATTTTCAGTTCGTAATATACGAACAGTCTAATGATGTGAGTCTATGTCATTTATTTTGACTGGACACTTTTGGTCAGAAATGACTCAAGTTTTATTTTCCAATCCAATGTATGCTGGAGCGGAATTTTGTAGTAAGTCTGAGGTGAACAACCCCATAATGGGGGATATGTCAGAGCCATGAATAAAGAACCCACGAGGGGGCGCCCAACAGTGGTGGCATGCTGATATGGGTTGGTAAATCCAAAGAGTTCGACCCCGAAGTCGTTGTGCACAGCGCTAGAGTACGATAGGCTGATCACCTAGCGTACGAAACCATTGTGGTATGTTTTCAGTCATTGTGATTGATAAACATTCTCGCAGTATGTTCACAGTCTTTATGACTCCTCAGAATAGTATGAAAGTTTTAATGAATATTTTGATTTTCAATTTATTCTTTTGTAAGATATTGATTTTCAATTTATTCTTCTGCAAGATATTCCATTGTTCTGGAATTGTGAGTATAGAAGTATGAACTTCCTAGCAAAGGGTGGTCATAAAATGTGATGAGTAAAGAGTTATACTCAGTGATGAAAATTGGTAGAATGACGTATGAGATAATTTCGGGGACGAAATTCTTATAAGAAGGGGTGAATGTAATATCCCAGATATTTCTAAGATTTTAAATAATATCTTAATTGATTTTGTTAAAGGTTCAGATTTAAAACCTAGAATGTGAGAAGGAAGATGTGTAGAAAATGGGTAAACATTTTTTTTTAACATAAATTATTTGTTAGAAATTAAATGTGGAAATATTTTAATGATGCATGTAGAGAATTTATTAAGGAAATAAATTCAATTG
Source organism: Hedera helix (assembly GCA_947179155.2). Taxonomy (NCBI): domain Eukaryota; kingdom Viridiplantae; phylum Streptophyta; class Magnoliopsida; order Apiales; family Araliaceae; genus Hedera; species Hedera helix. Next base: position 41,305,160 of record OX359276.1, on the reverse strand, counting down.
AGAAGTGAAGGTGATTATATTAATATTTATATATATACCTAGAGTTGAGTTTGTTAGTCAAACAAGATGATGTATGAAGTAAATTAAGTACTCAAATAAACTAATGAATTAATTAGTTTTAAAATGGAGTAAGAAGGAAAGTCATGAAATATAATTAATTAAGTTAATTATATTAGTTAAGGTTTAAAGTTATTATAAAACTAGAATGATTGTCTAGAATGACAATATTAAGAAGTTAATTGATTAAGTAATTAACTTAATTATTAAGTTGTGGTATAGAGTCCAAGTAATTTATTTACTAGTGGACTAGCCCAAAAGGATTATACATGTTAGCCCAATATGGGAATATTGGTATGAAGTGGGTAATTAAATAATAAGCCCAAATGTTATGTTGATTAATAGTCCAAAAGGTAATTAATATAAGTCCAATTAAATTATGTTGGCAAGTATTGTATATAATGTGGTGGTAGTCCAATTAAATTAATTACCTAGTCCAAGTTATAAAGATGTGTGAGTTGTGTTGGGTAGCCCAAATAATTAAATAAGGGAGCCCAATGCAAAGTAAACTAGTAGCCCAAATATTGAGTCCAAATTTAAAAGTCAAATGTTGGTCAATATATTGAGAGAATAAATTCAAGTATGGTTGAGTGTAGAGAATTAACTAGTGTAGGGTTAATTGAGTAACCCTAGTTGGTAGACAAAAGAGAGCATTAACCAAACAATGGTTAATTGCTAGGTGAATGAATGTGATGATGATGATTAACTATGGATGAGTTAATTGAGTAACCCTAGGTAGTAAATCAATTAAAGATTTAACTATGCATGGGTTAGTTGTAGGAAGAATATTATAGATACAATTATGTATGTATATAATTCACCAAGATATGAATTAGTAACCATGGGTTACATGATTGTAGAGAGTTAACTCCACTTGAGTTAGATGTTGGGAAATGTATTAATATATATACATAATGTAGATAATTGACCAAGGTGGGTTATAATGTCAACCCTATGTCACATGTTGTGTTAGTAGGTTAACTATACTTGAGTTAAAGGATGGGAGAATATTGCCAAGTGGTTGCTTCTAAGTTACTCAATGTAATACCCACACTCTAGCTAAAATTCATGTCATAGAAACAATTGATTGGTCAAAGTGTATACATATATTCTATATATGTATAATGTAGAGATTTAACCATATGTTGGTTAAGTGATGGAAAATGTATGTTGCTTGTATTAAATTTAATTTGGTCAATTCAAGCTATGATGTAATTTAAATAAAAGGTTATTGGTGAATATATAGAGATATATATGATGTAAGTATATGAATTGGTAGAGAGTTAACCAATGTTGGTTAAATGAATTAACCAAGGGGTGGTTCACCAACCCTAGTCAATGAAGATGGTCAATTCTTATGAATTGATGTTTGTAGATAATTAACCATTGTTGGGTTAGTTGTTAACCCTAAGTGGTAATTAAATAAAATCTTAACCAATGCTAGAGTTAAGTGTTAGTAAATATATAAATATATTGGATATATATGTATACTTGATGTGTTAGTAAGTTAACCACATTGTAGTTAATTGTTGGAAGATGTGTGGATGATCTTGGACCATGGTTGATAGTTAAGTTAACCTAGGTTACAATAGTAAGAGTCTTAACCACACTTTAGTTAAGTGTTGGAGAAGGATTGCTTTTGTTTTACTCAATCAATAGCTTGCAAGTAACCTTGATAGATGTCAAACCAATGGTCATTCATGGTAGTCATTCCATGCAATAGTAAGCATGTTTAAGGCCACTAATTGACTAGTGTTAGTTGATTAGGAGGTTGATGTATGATTAGCATATGGCTATAAATAGAAGTGTTACATTCATTTGTTAGGTTGGTTAGTCATTTTACAAGAAATTCTAGAGAGAAAAGAGAGCTTCTTTGAGAGAAAAAGCTAGAGAGCTTGTGAGCTAGTGTGCTAATGGTTCACTCAAGAAGGAAGAAGAGGCCTAGCAAGAAGAAGATCTCCATAGAAGGAACTATGAAGGTTGAAAAGTATTCTAACCCTTCCTTAGTTAATTTCTATGGTTTATTTATGTTTCAATCGGTCAAAATGTATTTTTTAACCGATCAAAAGTTATTTTGATACTCTAGAAGTCTTAATCTATGATATATAGGTAGATTCATGGTTTGATAGGTTTAAATCATGTATTGGTATGAGTGGTATGCAAATAAATGAAAGAAAATTTCATATTGTGATTACCGGTAAAACCCTAAGTGGTTCGATCTTTAAATTTCGTGTCAAACATTTTCAAAAATGTGATTGACCCATGAAATGTTGTAAAACAAGAAGTTAGAAAGACAACAACACTTAGTTGATGTCATTTGGATGTGTAGAGTTCATATTATTCAAGTTTGAACCTATAAAACCAAGGATTTGTGATTTTAGTTTTCACTTTGTCCTTGTGAGCAGTTTTTAGTCCACTTACGTTTGGAATTTGGATTTGTAATACAAATAGAAATTGTAGAGGGGGAAATTCTGATGAGAATGGACTCAAGAATCACCTCAAAATGTTTTAAAATGAAGAAGTTATGGCTGTCGGAGGGTCGAGCAGTCAAAAAGTTGACTTTCTGAAAAAGGAACCGAGCGCACCTGCGCTCGGTGTGGGAGCAGCCGCGCCCAAACAATCTGCCAGAGCAGATTTTTATGCTCCGGGTCGGGCCGGTCCGGGTCGGGTCGGGTCGGGCCGGGCCGGGTCGAGTTTTCTTTGAAAAATTAAGTTGAAATAAGTGTAAAATGAATGTGTTTGGTTATTAAACCAATATATATGAAATCCATTAATGATTAATTGGTAACTAAATGTTTAAAATAAAGACTAAAGTTAACACAATTAAAAAGTTAACTATTGGTATTATTTGATGTGTATTTAAAATATTATTAAATGATCAATAATATTAGTATATGATTAAAAAGTTATTAAATGATGAATAACATTAGTAAATGAGTAAAATATTATTAAATGGTTAATAATATTAATAAGTGATTAAAATATTATTAAATGGTTAATAATATTAATAAGTGAGTAAAATATTATTAAATGGTTAATAATATTAATATGTGATTAAAATATTATTAAATGGTTAATAATATTAATAAGTGATTAAAATATTATTAAATGGTTAATAATATTAATGAGTGATTAAAATATTATTAAATGATTAATAATATTAATAAGTGAGTAAAATATTATTAAATGGTTAATAATATTAATAAGTGAGTAAAATATTATTAAATGGTTAATAATATTAATGAGTGATTAAAATATTATTAAATGGCTAATAATATTAATGAGTGATTAAAATATTATTAAATGGTTAATAATATTAATAAGTGAGTAAAATATTATTAAATGGTTAATAATATTAATAAGTGATTAAAATATTATTAAATGGTTAATAATATTAATAAGGATTTAAAATATTATTAAATAATTAATAGTATTAATAAGTTGGTTAAGTTTACCGACATGTCCAACTAGGTTTGTTGGGCTAGGATTTTTGTCCGGAACTTAAGGGTTCGTTTATCGGACAACTAAAGAGTTAATAATTTAAAGTTAAGGTCTTAAGTTAAGACTAATTAAAAGTCCCGGTAGCTAATGATTATGTCAATTTGTTATATAAATTGTAGGTTGAGCAAATGACGCAAATAGGCGTAAATGGTAGAAGCGACCAGGCAAGTTTTTCAGAACTTGCTCCTATGTGTATTAACATGCTGCCATGTGATATTTAATTGTTGATAAGATAATCTAATGATGATTTTGTGATATGTGAAATGCATGAAGTATGATTACATGAAAAATATGTACAAGAATGAAGCAGGATTTGCTAAATGCTAGTTGGTTATTGTATGAAATGCCTGAGAAGCATGATGTAAGTATAAAATGCAGAGTATGTTTAAAATGTGAAGCATGCAATGTGTTATGTGTAACTGTTAAACTTGCTAAGCCGCCGTGCTCACTCTTACTTAAAACCAACATTTTCAGATAAGGCTAGTTACCTGAAGTTCTCGATAAAGAACAAGGAACAGGAAAACGTATTACTTCCATTGAAGATCTAAATATCTATTGTAGATATCAGTCCGAATTGGACAGGTAAATAATTGCGTAGCATAAAAACGTAGTTGGTATGTTATATGAGTATTTAATACTCAAATTGATTATAATAGAATGTCGTATCAGGTATGATATTAAGACAGACTAAGAATGTATAAAGATTTCGATTCTGGAATAGAAAGAGATGTTGTAAAATTGTAAATAAAGGGTTATTTACCAATTATAATATTGTTGTAATTCATGAACAATAAGGAAAAGGTTGTACTCGTGTTGAACCGGATCCGAGGTTCAAGGAACTCGGATTTGGGGTCGTCACAAGTTGGTATCAGAGCTGATAGGTTATAAACCTTAGGTAAGAGTACCTTAGGCTATAACCGTGTAGAAGATAAGTAAAATGATAAATGAATAAACTCCGGAAGAGTTTAAGTATTAAAAGATGTATTTAGAAAATTCATATATAAAAGATTATCCAATGATGGATTGAAGAAGATATAAGAGAAATAAAAAGGTCATATTGTACCTAATTTGAAGAAGTGATAGAAAATATCTTATGATAAGATTTTGAGAAGCATAAAGAAAATGCTAATAAGGTCATGAAATGATCTAGAGAGATGAACTCGTAATGAGGCAGATGTGCTAAAATATGAATGGATAAAATTCGTATTCAGTTAAGAAAAATTAGAGGTTAAGTTGAGTTGTAAAATTTCTCGTATGGATTTGTGCTTGGTTTTAGAACCGCTTAGCTTCCTATATTAATATAGTGGTTGAGTTGAACGAACCCTTGTATGGGCGGGGGCTATGATACGTCAGCGAACCAATTTGGGAGATGCTGCTGCGAAACTTGGCACGATCAGTGTGTATCGTAGGATAAACGTATGCACTGATGGCAGGTATTCCTTACAGTGTTGAACAGTTGGGAAACTGATATATTTGTTCTTGGTTTAGCGACCGCTTGACTTCCTATATTGATTAGTGGCCGAGTTGACCAATTTCTTGTATGGGCAGGAAATTGTGTTTGGTTTGACGACCACTCCTGGTGTCGCGCTATTTGTTATATGAATGTTGAGAAGGTGATTCTTTTCTCATGTATAACGAATAGGTAGAGAATGTTAAGATAAGTTCGTGTTCTGAGAACCGACACGTATAGAAAGTTTGTGACTCATAATTATGTGGTGGAATCCCTCAGCGAATGGGCGACTTTGGCCTGACTAGGACAAGTTCCTCAAACCATATGATTGTGGTAAGTTCCTGAGCCCAAATACGTGATAAGTTTGATGAACAGTGAGTATGGGTAGAGTTAAGTAGCAAGATTAAAGCTATACTAGATATAGTTATTAAGCTGGAAAAGAATGTGGAGGAAAAATTTGAGGTGTTTTGAGGTTTTAGGATATTCCAAATCTTCTAGCTATGCTAGACTTTGAAATTCTTAAAATCGTGCTAAATTCGCACTTTTGTGCTTTTGAAAAGACAAATGTATTTTAGAGATCATTAATGCACTGAGTGCAGAGATGACAAACGATGGAGTCATCAATGCAGAGTAACCTAGTGTTGGAAGTATTTTTAAGCCCACTATGGTACGATGTAATATGACAAAGTCAAAATGATTTTTAGTATTTTAAAACGTTTAAAGAAGAGTCTATGCTAATTGTTTCGGCTAGACGAATTGATTTGAAAATATCAAAATGTATTTATAAAATCATCACACGCCATTAAAGCCATGGTGCAGAGATGAAAAAGACGGAATCCTCAACGTACTGTTGCAACGGTGCGGTATCATGAAGTCCTAAAAATGTATTTCAGTTGTTTTAATCTGAAATAATTTTCAGTTCGTAATATACGAACAGTCTAATGATGTGAGTCTATGTCATTTATTTTGACTGGACACTTTTGGTCAGAAATGACTCAAGTTTTATTTTCCAATCCAATGTATGCTGGAGCGGAATTTTGTAGTAAGTCTGAGGTGAACAACCCCATAATGGGGGATATGTCAGAGCCATGAATAAAGAACCCACGAGGGGGCGCCCAACAGTGGTGGCATGCTGATATGGGTTGGTAAATCCAAAGAGTTCGACCCCGAAGTCGTTGTGCACAGCGCTAGAGTACGATAGGCTGATCACCTAGCGTACGAAACCATTGTGGTATGTTTTCAGTCATTGTGATTGATAAACATTCTCGTAGTATGTTCACAGTCTTTATGACTCCTCAGAATAGTATGAAAGTTTTAATGAATATTTTGATTTTCAATTTATTCTTTTGTAAGATATTGATTTTCAATTTATTCTTCTGCAAGATATTCCATTGTTCTGGAATTGTGAGTATAGAAGTATGAACTTCCTAGCAAAGGGTGGTCATAAAATGTGATGAGTAAAGAGTTATACTCAGTGATGAAAATTGGTAGAATGACGTATGAGATAATTTCGGGGACGAAATTCTTATAAGAAGGGGTGAATGTAATATCCCAGATATTTCTAAGATTTTAAATAATATCTTAATTGATTTTGTTAAAGGTTCAGATTTAAAACCTAGAATGTGAGAAGGAAGATGTGTAGAAAATGGGTAAACATTTTTTTTTAACATAAATTATTTGTTAGAAATTAAATGTGGAAATATTTTAATGATGCATGTAGAGAATTTATTAAGGAAATAAATTCAATTGAGAAGTGAAGGTGATTATATTAATATTTATATATATACCTAGAGTTGAGTTTGTTAGTCAAACAAGATGATGTATGAAGTAAATTAAGTACTCAAATAAACTAATGAATTAATTAGTTTAAAAATGGAGTAAGAAGGAAAGTCATGAAATATAATTAATTAAGTTAATTATATTAGTTAAGGTTTAAAGTTATTATAAAACTAGAATGATTGTCTAGAATGACAATATTAAGAAGTTAATTGATTAAGTAATTAACTTAATTATTAAGTTGTGGTATAGAGTCCAAGTAATTTATTTACTAGTGGACTAGCCCAAAAGGATTATACATGTTAGCCCAATATGGGAATATTGGTATGAAGTGGGTAATTAAATAATAAGCCCAAATGTTATGTTGATTAATAGTCCAAAAGGTAATTAATATAAGTCCAATTAAATTATGTTGGCAAGTATTGTATATAATGTGGTGGTAGTCCGATTAAATTAATTACCTAGTCCAAGTTATAAAGATGTGTGAGTTGTGTTGGGTAGCCCAAATAATTAAATAAGGGAGCCCAATGCAAAGTAAACTAGTAGCCCAAATATTGAGTCCAAATTTAAAAGTCAAATGTTGGTCAATATATTGAGAGAATAAATTCAAGTATGGTTGAGTGTAGAGAATTAACTAGTGTAGGGTTAATTGAGTAACCCTAGTTGGTAGACAAAAGAGAGCATTAACCAAACAATGGTTAATTGCTAGGTGAATGAATGTGATGATGATGATTAACTATGGATGAGTTAATTGAGTAACCCTAGGTAGTAAATCAATTAAAGATTTAACTATGCATGGGTTAGTTGTAGGAAGAATATTATAGATACAATTATGTATGTATATAATTCACCAAGATATGAATTAGTAACCATGGGTTACATGATTGTAGAGAGTTAACTCCACTTGAGTTAGATGTTGGGAAATGTATTAATATATATACATAATGTAGATAATTGACCAAGGTGGGTTATAATGTCAACCCTATGTCACATGTTGTGTTAGTAGGTTAACTATACTTGAGTTAAAGGATGGGAGAATATTGCCAAGTGGTTGCTTCTAAGTTACTCAATGTAATACCCACACTCTAGCTAAAATTCATGTCATAGAAACAATTGATTGGTCAAAGTGTATACATATATTCTATATATGTATAATGTAGAGATTTAACCATATGTTGGTTAAGTGATGGAAAATGTATGTTGCTTATATTAAATTTAATTTGGTCAATTCAAGCTATGATGTAATTTAAATAAAAGGTTATTGGTGAATATATAGAGATATATATGATGTAAGTATATGAATTGGTAGAGAGTTAACCAATGTTGGTTAAATGAATTAACCAAGGGGTGGTTCACCAACCCTAGTCAATGAAGATGGTCAATTCTTATGAATTGATGTTTGTAGAGAATTAACCATTGTTGGGTTAGTTGTTAACCCTAAGTGGTAATTAAATAAAATCTTAACCAATGCTAGAGTTAAGTGTTAGTAAATATATAAATATATTGGATATATATGTATACTTGATGTGTTAGTAAGTTAACCACATTGTAGTTAATTGTTGGAAGATGTGTGGATGATCTTGGACCATGGTTGATAGTTAAGTTAACCTAGGTTACAATAGTAAGAGTCTTAACCACACTTTAGTTAAGTGTTGGAGAAGGATTGCTTTTGTTTTACTCAATCAATAGCTTGCAAGTAACCTTGATAGATGTCAAACCAATGGTCATTCATGGTAGTCATTCCATGCAATAGTAAGCATGTTTAAGGCCACTAATTGACTAGTGTTAGTTGATTAGGAGGTTGATGTATGATTAGCATATGGCTATAAATAGAAGTGTTACATTCATTTGTTAGGTTGGTTAGTCATTTTACAAGAAATTCTAGAGAGAAAAGAGAGCTTCTTTGAGAGAAAAAGCTAGAGAGCTTGTGAGCTAGTGTGCTAATGGTTCACTCAAGAAGGAAGAAGAGGCCTAGCAAGAAGAAGATCTCCATAGAAGGAACTATGAAGGTTGAAAAGTATTCTAACCCTTCCTTAGTTAATTTCTATGGTTTATTTATGTTTCAATCGGTCAAAATGTATTTTTTAACCGATCAAAAGTTATTTTGATACTCTAGAAGTCTTAATCTATGATATATAGGTAGATTCATGGTTTGATAGGTTTAAATCATGTATTGGTATGAGTGGTATGCAAATAAATGAAAGAAAATTTCATATTGTGATTACCGGTAAAACCTTAAGTGGTTCGATCTTTAAATTTCGTGTCAAACGTTTTCAAAAATGTGATTGACCCATGAAATGTTGTAAAACAAGAAGTTAGAAAGACAACAACACTTAGTTGATGTCATTTGGATGTGTAGAGTTCATATTATTCAAGTTTGAACCTATAAAACCAAGGATTTGTGATTTTAGTTTTCACTTTGTCCTTGTGAGCAGTTTTTAGTCCACTTACGTTTGGAATTTGGATTTGTAATACAAATAGCAATTGTAGAGGGGGAAATTCTGATGAGAATGGACTCAAGAATCACCTCAAAATGTTTTAAAATGAAGAAGTTATGGCTGTCGGAGCGTCGGAGGGTCGAGCAGTCAAAAAGTTGACTTTCTGAAAAAGGAGCCGAGCGCACCTGCGCTCGGTGTGGGAGCAGCCGCGCCCAAACAATCTGCCAGAGCAGATTTTTATGCTCCGGGTCGGGTCGGGCCGGTCCAGGTCGGGTCGGGTCGGGCCGGGCCGGGTCGAGTTTTCTTTGAAAAATTAAGTTGAAATAAGTGTAAAATGAATGTGTTTGGTTATTAAACCAATATATATGAAATCCATTAATGATTAATTGGTAACTAAATGTTTAAAATAAAGACTAAAGTTAACACAATTAAAAAGTTAACTATTGGTATTATTTGATGTGTATTTTAAATATTATTAAATGATCAATAATATTAGTATATGATTAAAAAGTTATTAAATGATGAATAACATTAGTAAATGAGTAAAATATTATTAAATGGTTAATAATATTAATAAGTGATTAAAATATTATTAAATGGTTAATAATATTAATAAGTGAGTAAACTATTATTAAATGGTTAATAATATTAATATGTGATTAAAATATTATTAAATGGTTAATAATATTAATAAGTGATTAAAATATTATTAAATGGTTAATAATATTAATGAGTGATTAAAATATTATTAAATGATTAATAATATTAATAAGTGAGTAAAATATTATTAAATGGTTAATAATATTAATAAGTGAGTAAAATATTATTAAATGGTTAATAATATTAATGAGTGATTAAAATATTATTAAATGGCTAATAATATTAATGAGTGATTAAAATATTATTAAATGGTTAATAATATTAATAAGTGAGTAAAATATTATTAAATGGTTAATAATATTAATAAGTGATTAAAATATTATTAAATGGTTAATAATATTAATAAGGATTTAAAATATTATTAAATAATTAATAGTATTAATAAGTTGGTTAAGTTTACCGACATGTCCAACTAGGTTTGTTGGGCTAGGATTTTTGTCCGGAACTTAAGGGTTCGTTTATCGGACAACTAAAGAGTTAATAATTTAAAGTTAAGGTCTTAAGTTAAGACTAATTAAAAGTCCCGGTAGCTAATGATTATGTCAATTTGTTATATAAATTGTAGGTTGAGCAAATGACGCAAATAGGCGTAAATGGTAGAAGCGACCAGGCAAGTTTTTCAGAACTTGCTCCTATGTGTATTAACATGCTGCCATGTGATATTTAATTGTTGATAAGATAATCTAATGATGATTTTGTGATATGTGAAATGCATGAAGTATGATTACATGAAAAATATGTACAAGAATGAAGCAGGATTTGCTAAATGCTAGTTGGTTATTGTATGAAATGCCTGAGAAGCATGATGTAAGTATAAAATGCAGAGTATGTTTAAAATGTGAAGCATGCAATGTGTTATGTGTAACTGTTAAACTTGCTAAGCCGCCGTGCTCACTCTTACTTAAAACCAACATTTTCAGATAAGGCTAGTTACCTGAAGTTCTCGATAAAGAACAAGGAACAGGAAAACGTATTACTTCCATTGAAGATCTAAATATCTATTGTAGATATCAGTCCGAATTGGACAGGTAAATAATTGCGTAGCATAAAAACGTAGTTGGTATGTTATATGAGTATTAAATACTCAAATTGATTATAATAGAATGTCGTATCAGGTATGATATTAAGACAGACTAAGAATGTATAAAGATTTCGATTCTGGAATAGAAAGAGATGTTGTAAAATTGTAAATAAAGGGTTATTTACCAATTATAATATTGTTGTAATTCATGAACAATAAGGAAAAGGTTGTACTCGTGTTGAACCGGATCCGAGGTTCAAGGAACTCGGATTTGGGGTCGTCACATATATGCCCCCAGAGTTAGTTTTTAATGAAATAAATGTTTAAAAATTGTTTAAAAATTCTAGAAAATTCTAGAAAAATACTAGAAGTATAGAAATAATGTTTGGGCATTAAATTTAATATTTTTGTAAAAATATTAAATATTGGAGATTAATATTTAAATATTTTAAATATTAATCTAATGAGTTTAAAGGTTAGAAAATGATTAAATAAAATTTTCGGACAACCGAATATGCTAAATTTTATCCGACGAGCTGGGTTGTCCGTATGGAAGGTATTTGATATTAAGTTAAATTAATATATTGAAGAACGAGGTTAATATAATTAACCATATAAAGAGATAATTGGCCTGATACCTTAAAATAAGTCGTCGGGTAGAGTTAATTACATTATAGATGATATTGATTAATTAAATTAATATCATAAGGAGATAAATAATTGTTATTTGATTATTTTATGATCATAGGTTGATCGAGTTAAGGTTTTGAGCTAGCAATTAAATAATTGGACGCCAGGCAAGTTCTTCAGTCCCTTTTATGATAAATGTTGGACGGTTATGATATGAAATACTTGTTTTAAATGCACACAAATTATGTGCTATGTGATACGTGATTAATATGACAATAATGTGTGATATGTGCAACGATATGAACATATATGAGATATATTGCTCAAGTAGAAGCACAAGCACGTGATGTATGACACACACCAAGCATGATAAGGTATGTGCTATGTGAAGTATAAACTGTTGAACTTGCTGAGCCATTGTGCTCATTACTTGCTTAATAAACATTTTTGCAGGCAATGAAATAAATTCCAAGAATATTGAATTAAAATAGAGATGAATGACCTAGAAGGTGGGGAAATGTTATTGTTATATTTTCCATTCTATGTGGATATATTTGTTAAGTTTGTAATGATGTTTCATATGTATGTATATGTCAACTCCAGACATGATAAGTAAAGTTAAATTATGAACTGTGATAGTTCAAGATTGATGTTACGATAGAGATTATTAAATGATTTAATTATGAATCATGAAACAAGGAATATGGAATGGTTATAATCAACATTAAAATTAAATGTTGAGCATTATGATAGAAAGAAAAAGTAAAGGTTGCGATCTATGGGACTAGGATCTAGATGAAGGATTTTAAATATTCAAACATTTTAATACAATGATTGGATTGAGAAAAGAAAAAAAAAAAATTTATACCGAAAATTCGGTAATTATTGATTTTCAAAGCAATAAAGGGATTCAAGAAGGTGGTTAAAGAATTATTAACGAACCAAAATTTGGCCGTTATGGAGAAAATGTTTAATAAATACAGAATAAAAGGCAATAAAGTGAGCCGGATTTCGGGGTCGTTACAGTTGGTATCAGAGCTAGAGGTTATAAACCTTAGGTAAATGATACCTTAGGCTATAACCTAAGTAAGGAAGAGTAAAGATAGTTGCGTATTCTGAAAACCCAAGCGTATATTAAGCTCGTGACTCATGATTGTATGGCGGAGCCCCTTTAGCGAATGGGCGACTATGGCCTGACTAGGACAAGCTCCTCAACCATATGATTATGGTAAGTTCCTGAGCCCAAATACGTGATAAGTTTGATGAACATGGGGGGGATTAGAATGAAAAGATATAAGTTGAGAAAGATGTTCTCAGATATTGATTAAAGTGAAGGAAATATGAAAGATTGCATGAAAGAGATAAGATTATAAGGAAGAGATAAAGATGTTAAGAAAGATATGAATGAAGGTAACGAATTGAGAAAGTTTATAAGTTCAATTAAGAACATAGTTGAAAGAATATTTGAAATGATTCAAAGATGAATCTCGAAGGAAATCAGGGGACACCTGATTTAAGCAATAAAGGGATTCAAGAAGGTGGTTAAAGAATTATTAACGAACCGAAATTTGGCCGTTATGGAGAAAATGTTTAATAAATACAGAATAAAAGGCAATAAAGTGAGCCGGATTTCGGGGTCGTTACAGTTGGTATGACAAGGTAATCCAAAAAGTACAGAAAGAGATCATAATAATATGATCAGGAACGGTAAGAGGATCGTACTACGATACGATCACAAGATAAGGAAAGCGAATAAGGAATAGCTTGTAAAGCAAGGTCGTGATGGGATCAAGTGAGAAGGTGAAGAACAGAGAAACCTATTAAGGGTCAAAAAGGTGTAGCTTAATGCTATAAAGAGAAAGAGTACTATGAAATAGTACAAGAAGAATGTAAGGAATGATAAGACATGAATGAAATGTAAAATAACAGAGAGACCTATTAATGGTCGAAAATGTATAGCTTGATGCTATAAAGAGATATGGTACTATGAAATAGTACAAGAAAAGCTCAGAGAATGATGAATGACAGAAATGATATGATAAGGGGGCAAAAAATTTGGGTACGAAATTTCAGTTGAGGACTCTCGTGGTAACTGAATTGCACAATCCTTTGTATGGGCGGATGATTTGTGTTTCCTTAGTTACTATGGGATAATCATTGAAATGTTAGAGTCGCGCTAGCAGTTCTTGATAGATAAGTAATATTAAGTTTAGGCACGAGTTCTTAAAACTCATGCATATGGTAAGTCCATGACTCATAATCGTATGGTATGTTTTGAGCCCCTCAGCATATGGACAATCTTTGAATTGTTCTCAGACTACATATTGCTAGGACAAGCTTTAAAACTCATATTCTTGTGGTAAGTTCCTGGACTCATAATGTGTGGCAAGTTTGACGAACTATACGGGGGTATAGAAAAGTTGGAGTAGTTAGAAATTCTTATATGATAATGAAAATAGTCCTAGCAATAAAGTTAATATGTAAGTGAAGGAACAGAAGGTGAATGTTAGGGAATTTAGGATATTCCCATTCTTCTAGCTTTGCTAGATTTCGAAATGTTTGGCCTCAAGTGATTTGGCACGAGTGTGCTTTGAAAAATAGAAATGAATTTTTAAGCGATCTAAAAGTGTCTATGCTACTTGTTTCGGCTAGACAAATATATTTTTAACATCAAAATGTATTTTAAAATGATCATCCATGCACCTTTTAGCCAGGTGTAAATAGGATGAATGACGGAATGCTCAACGTGTTGTTGAGACGGTGCGGTACTATTTCGTTATAAGATGATTCAACACCATAAAGTACGGTTTATGGTGTAGGAATTATTAACGACGAAATCCTCAACGTACTGTCAAGATGATGCGGTAACATGAAGTCATAATTGATTTTTGATTTATGAAGATGTGTCAAAGCTATAAGTCATGGCCATTTGACTCGGCTAGACGTTTTGAAAAGTTTTGACATGATGAATGTTTTAAAAAATTTCTGCGGATTATAAAGTGTTAAAAGTAAGTCTATGCTAATTGATCTAGCTAGACAAGCGTTGAAGGAATATAAGTCTGAGCTATTGATTCAGCTAGACAAATCTTGAAATGTATTGACTTCATATTCTTTGAAAGTTATACAAAATTTAATTTCTTTCGAATGAATTCTAAGGCTGAGATGAACAAAAAGATTAAGAATGTTGCAGGTTGATTAAATGATCACCTGGCATAGAAAGACATAGTATGGTGAAACATCCATCATTTAATGACAGACTGATCCACTGTCAGGGTTTGCAGTATGAGGTACTCGGGGAGCGAAGTACTGTAAACCGGGATCATGTGCAGAATGTTATGAAAATATGGGTTGCAGTATGAGGTACTCTGGGAGTGAAATACTGTTAATCGAGATAAGTGTTCATTCAGCAAAGCATGAAAGTTTCCAACATAAATTCCTCTACTCTTATGAAGATTGGATGATAGGATGGGGTAGTATTTCTAGATGTGATTAATAATGAATGAAATGATTGTAACGCAAAGAAATTATGAAATGTGATGGATTAGAAAATTGCAATGTGCAATATGCTATGAGAAAGGAAGGAAAGAAAAATATGCGAGATGAATGTAAAGTAATTGTATAAGTTGTAAATGAATGAGATATTAATATATAGAAATTTCGAGGACGAAATTTTATGAAGGAGGGGTGAATGTGATACCCCAGGAATTTGAGAATAATTCCAAATAAGGATTATGATGAATCAAGTAAAGGTTAGTATTTGAAACCTAGTGTTGAATGATAAAAGTATCAAAGAATGAGAAATGATCTTGATAAGTGAATCAAGAAAAGAGTTAAAGTTTTATGAATAAAACTTTTAGAGAATTATGAAATTTAATGTTGAGTTAAGAATTGAATATTATGACAATTATGAATTATCGAAGTTATCTGTGTAAGTTATGGATATTAAGAAGATAAAATATGATTATTATGGATTTAATTATTATTCATCAAGGTAAAGGTATAGCAAGATGCTATGAATAATATACGTATGATTATTACGGCAATTATGATTCCGAGGACGGAATCCTGTTAAGGGGGGAAGAATGTGAGGATCCAGATTTTTCAGAAATTCTTTATTAATATTAAATGAGAAGTTAATTGATAAAAATTATCAAGGTTATTAAAGAAATTATTATTTTATGTGATTTAAGGTATATGAAAAGATTTAATTGATAAATTAAATCTTTATGGAGATGGTGATAATTGATGTTAATTTAAAACAATTGAAAAGTAAATAAATTGTTTGGAAACAATTTATGAAGAATAAGAGAAATTATATGTAAGGTACAATATATTGTACAATAAAATTATTATGAAAATATAGAAATTATGATTTAATTGGTGTTATGTGGTAATGTGGTATATATGAATTAGATATGAATATATATACATTTGTATATATATGTGTGTGCATGTTTAATTGTGATAATTAAGAATTTTATTAATTATGAGAATTAATGGATTAATAATTAAATTAATCCAAAGTTAAATGAAAAGTTAATGAGGAAGTTAGTAAAATTGTGATTATTGATTTTAGATTTAATCAAGAATTATGGAGGAAGTTTAGAAATTAATTGAGAAACAAAAGTAATTATATAAATTATATAATAATAATTATATAATTTATATAAGGAAATTAAAATAAGGTATGAAGAAAATAATAATTATATAAATTATATAAGAATAATGATATAATTTATATAAGGTGATTAAAGGGAATAAGGTTGGAGGAAATTAAGAAATTATTTAAGAAAGGAGAATGTAAATATATAAATTATATAATATTAAATTATATAATTTATATATAAATAAAGTAATGTGAATATTAAAGAAATGAAATTAATTAAGGAAAGATGAATGTTTTAATTCATTAAAAATTATATTTATGTATAATTGAATTGTTATGACTTTTATGAAGAATAATATTTTGGAAACATGAACATGTTAATGTAACATGTTGTGCAAGTAATGAAGTGAAAAATTATAAAAAATAATTTTTATATGCTATGTGAATTATTTTATGATTTTTGGAGGTATAAATTACCTCATATAAGTACATGCATGGCGTTATGCGTGTACAGAATTTGTCAAGAAAAGTACCCAAAAGAGGTATTAATATTATTTATAAATCATGTTATGATTTTTGATGAAGTAAAATAAATATTTTATATACGTTATATAAAATATTTATTACATGTAATAACTACGTAGTGTGTTAAATTAATTAAATTTTGCATGCGATGCTGTTGGAAAAATCCGGAAACTTCAAGTAGCATGCAAGGTCGGTGAAGTAAAAATTTTTATTCCAACATGATTTGGTGATTGTGGAAATATAAAAGGATAAAGAAGAAAAGAAATAAATGAAAACAAAAACAAAAACACAAAAACAAAGCAAAGTTCCTCTCTAGTTCCACCACCCCGTAGCCACCACTTCCACCGTAAATACTCCATCACCACCATGGAAGAAATATATTTGGGGCCATAAAGGTGAACAACAAGCTTCAAGGAAGGAGTTTTAAGGTATAAATTAATTTATTTAGTTTAATATGTATATTATTGGTGTTAAAATAAATTGTTGGAAAATTGTAAATAATTTAGAAAATTATTCCAAGTAATTTTTGGATCTATATTTATGAATTTTATGATTTATGGAATATTTATGTTGGAAAATTATGTGTAAAGATGGTGAAAAAAATGAATAATTTCGGAAAAAGGGTGGTCACTGTTAACGCTGGAAAAGAAAAGGAAGAAAGAAAGGGCGCCCGCGCATTGCGCGGCGCCATATTTTTCCGGACGTCGCGATAAAACGACGCCGTTTATGGGGGGTGCGTGGAAGAAGGGTTCGCGCATTGCGCGGACCTCGGAAAGGGACAGCCAAACGACGTCGTTTGGTGACGCAGGGGAAGACGGCGGCCGACGACGTACAAAATTACCGTGTTACCCCCGGTCTTTTTCGGTAATTACCAGCGTGTCCTTTGGCCACGCGAAATGTCGGTTATGCCCTTAATCTTTTATGTTAATGCCAATCATGTCCCTTGACGCACGGAAATGACGCTAATGCCCCTGGGCTTTCCAGAAAATATCGGTTTTGCCCCTTTAGCCGCGGAAAATTACATATATGCCCCCAGAGTTAGTTTTTAATGAAATAAATGTTTAAAAATTGTTTAAAAATTCTAGAAAATTCTAGAAAAATACTAGAAGTATAGAAATAATGTTTGGGCATTAAATTTAATATTTTTGTAAAAATATTAAATATTGGAGATTAATATTTAAATATTTTAAATATTAATCTAATGAGTTTAAAGGTTAGAAAATGATTAAATAAAATTTTCGGACAACCGAATATGCTAAATTTTATCCGACGAGCTGGGTTGTCCGTATGGAAGGTATTTGATATTAAGTTAAATTAATATATTGAAGAACGAGGTTAATATAATTAACCATATAAAGAGATAATTGGCCTGATACCTTAAAATAAGTCGTCGGGTAGAGTTAATTACATTATAGATGATATTGATTAATTAAATTAATATCATAAGGAGATAAATAATTGTTATTTGATTATTTTATGATCATAGGTTGATCGAGTTAAGGTTTTGAGCTAGCAATTAAATAATTGGACGTCAGGCAAGTTCTTCAGTCCCTTTTATGATAAATGTTGGACGGTTATGATATGAAATACTTGTTTTAAATGCACACAAATTATGTGCTATGTGATACGTGATTAATATGACAATAATGTGTGATATGTGCAACGATATGAACATATATGAGATATATTGCTCAAGTAGAAGCACAAGCACGTGATGTATGACACACACCAAGCATGATAAGGTATGTGCTATGTGAAGTATAAACTGTTGAACTTGCTGAGCCATTGTGCTCATTACTTGCTTAATAAACATTTTTGCAGGCAATGAAATAAATTCCAAGAATATTGAATTAAAATAGAGATGAATGACCTAGAAGGTGGGGAAATGTTATTGTTATATTTTCCATTCTATGTGGATATATTTGTTAAGTTTGTAATGATGTTTCATATGTATGTATATGTCAACTCCAGACATGATAAGTAAAGTTAAATTATGAATTGTGATAGTTCAAGATTGATGTTACGATAGAGATTATTAAATGATTTAATTATGAATCATGAAACAAGGAATATGGAATGGTTATAATCAACATTAAAATTAAATGTTGAGCATTATGATAGAAAGAAAAAGTAAAGGTTGCGATCTATGGGACTAGGATCTAGATGAAGGATTTTAAATATTCAAACATTTTAATACAATGATTGGATTGAGAAAAGAAAAAAAAAAAAATTATACCGAAAATTCGGTAATTATTGATTTTCAAAGCAATAAAGGGATTCAAGAAGGTGGTTAAAGAATTATTAACGAACCGAAATTTGGCCGTTATGGAGAAAATGTTTAATAAATACAGAATAAAAGGCAATAAAGTGAGCCGGATTTCGGGGTCGTTACATTATGCATGGTAAAGTGTCTATTCCAATTCAGCAAATGGTATCACAAGTTCAAGAGAGGCTGCAGGAATTTACACTCAACACCTCGTTCACTAAGCTTCCGGGAATAAAGACCGCGACTAGGTGGGAGCCACCATCAAATTCCTGTTACAAAGTTAACTTTGATGGAGCGTTGTTTCAAGCTGATAATCGTGCTGGACTGGGTGTAGTAATCCGAGATTAGTTTGGGCAGGTGATGGTCTCCCTATCTCAGCAAGTTCCTCTGCCGTTCACAGCCATTGAAGTTGAAGCATTGGCAGCCCGACGTGCTCTTGAGCTAGCTCGTGAAACGGGTTTTACTAGAGTTACTTTGGAGGGCGACTCTCAGGTCTTGATAAATGCCCTACAATCACAGCAGATATCTTTTGCTCATTTTGGTCACATAGTAGCAGATATTAAGTGTCTAGCTTCCCTGTTTCATGAATGTAATTTTTCTTTTATGCGTAGACAGGGAAATAATGTAGCTCACTCACTTGCGAGGCGGGCAACTTCATCTTACCAACTACAAGTCTGGATGGAAGAAGTACCATCAGATGTAGTATCTGTTCTTATGGCTGATTCTACTAGCCATTTTGATTAATGAAAATTACTTATGCGATTCTCAAAAAAAAAAAAAAAAAAAAATTATACGATCATCGTCTCTAATCACTTTACATTTGATGTATTATACCTTATGTAGGTTGATAATACATTCTAACTCATTTCCGACCTTTTTCATAACTTATAACTTAATTTGGCTTAGTTTAGGCATGATATATTATGCCATTTATCCTTTCATTATACATTGACCTCCTTGATTTTGGTCATTCTTTAACTATTTAGGATTTACATAACATATTCTTATCATTCTGTATCAAAATACCTCATTTCGGACAATATTTGGTCTCAGTGAACAGTACATTGCGCCCCCGCGCAGTGTTTTCTCTTCAACATCTCGCTGGCCGCGAATTCCTCTCAGCTATGAACAGTGACACTGCGCCCCGGCGCAGTCCCTGGTTCAGCAACTTCTGATTTTCTCTCCTACTTTGCTGATTTTTAACTTCTTAACCACAAATCCAATTTGCACCAAATTTGGCATGCATGTAAATCTCATAACATAGTATTTTATAAAATTTTCATTTACCACATTTGGCCTTTCAAAATTAGAGATATGCTAGTCCATAGGAAGGCTGTTCAACACAATTTCATACTTAGACAAATTTTCAGAATTTTAAAACCAACTTTTGCAACTTTGTGATTTTTGGCCATTTGCTTCCAAATTCCATTTCAACACTTGACATAGCTCACATAACCTATATGTGATATGTTCAAACTTTCAAAACTATAAAATTTCGCACGAGGCAAATTTTGTCCGTAAAAATCCGTTTCGAGTCGAAACGATCGACTTCCATCGTTCGAATCGCCTTTTCGTTCAAATTTGAATCCGTTAACTTCCAAAATAACCTAGACACGTGTATTAACATAAAAACAAGTCATGTGACTTCATTTTGCCTTTAATTACCCAAAATTGCCATAAATCACACTTTAGGCCCTTTTCACTAATTTTTTCCCAACTTTAAATTTCAAAACTTAAACTCGACTTAATATTTAAATCTCCAAACACCACATAGGCTACTACATATACATTTAACGACTTTGTACGTTCACAAAACTTCTAACCGCACATTTTCATGCACTTTATAGATTACGATTTGGCTTCCATGAAAAATATAGCCTAATATTCAAACTTTCATACCAAAACATACTTTTATGCCATTTAAGCTTCTAACTTACCATCTAGCACAATAATTTGCATGCTTCAAACATAATAAATCTTTCAAACTAAGTTTTCATCAAATCCATCAACATTTTACACATAATTAACCAACAATTCATAGTTTAATACCACCTTTTTCTTAACCAACATACTTATTCATCATTTATAAACTTAGAACTCTATCTAACATGAAACTTCACATGTCTTGAACATATTTTTCACTTTCAACTAGGGTCTCACTACTTTCATCAACATATAACACATATTCTCCTTAAATCATAATTTCTTGCTTTGAGTATAGACAAGAATAACATATCACATTTGGTCTTTATCTTCAACACTAAGGGTTTCACATGAAACCTACTTTTGACACTTAATCTCACATAATCAACACATATACATAAAACTACATGCATGGCTACTCTAATCCATGAATTTAAATACTTAACATCAAGTTCTATTGCAAGAACATGACTATACCTTCTTTAAGTTCTTCCTTATCTTGCTAAAAGGCTTGCTAAAGCTATATGCTTCACTTCAATGGCTATTTTGCTCTTCTTGATAACTTTTTCCAGCAATCTTTCATGGCTTTCAATGGAACCCTAGCGTTCCTTTCTTATTTCTCTCTTTCTCTCTTGCTAGCAACTTTCGGGTGATGAAAATGAAATGAGGATTAGCTAACTTGTTGCTTATAACATATAAACATATATATTACATGTAAATCTCCAACACTTAACTATACACTAGTTAAGCTTAACCTTTGCATGGTTAGGGGTAGTTGTGACATTTCATTTTCATAATTGAGGGCATAATGAACAATTCACATACTAAGGACATCATGGTCATTCTTTCAATTGTCAAGGATAGCATGGTCATTTCTCTTAAAATCTAGAGAATTAATTCCTCTAATCATAAAATGCTCATTTCTTAATCAATTCAACTCCTTTTTGATTCAAACTTGTTTCATCACACTTGAAATTTATTTTATCATTAAATACATCATAATTGGGTTGTCCCAAAACACTTTTCGCACTTCTAAATACTAATTTCATCCATCACATATAATAATTCACATAATTGTAAATTTTACATATATTTCCTTCTAAATTTTCTACGAACCTTTTCGGTTTCTCATTCAATCATCAATCCATTCCACTTTCCGACATCTCAATATAATTGTCTAGCCCATCTTTTTCATAAACCGCTTCCTCAAGAAGCTAACCTCGACCGAATTACCGAAATTCATCAACTTTATCCTTTAAGCTCATAATATTATAAATTTGACTTTAACGTCCATTAACTTATTAACTTCATACACATGTGCTAATTCTTATCATATAAAAATCTACATCCCTTCTACTCACATTTGAGCATATTACCTTTTTATCTTCATACATCGTATAATTGCTTATCTTATTTTAACCTATAATCATAATTTCTTCATAACCTCAACACATGCAACGGTCATTAACCTTATTATTTTCATCATTCATGTTATCTACGTTTCTTCTTTTCTGCATACACATACCTACCTTACCTTGTCATTCTCATAACTTCGCCTCTCCAGGCCTAATCATCAATCTCGTTCTCACTTTTCATAACTAAAACATTCATTTAATTATACATTCCTCGTTACCATATTCTATAACTTTAAATTCCTTCTTTCTTTATTTAATTCAATTTACATATATATCCACATATTTAATCAACCACATAGGTCATTATAACATATTAATCACATAATAATTTGCATTTAATCATTCCTTAATACCTTTTTAACATTAAACACTGGGTTTTACTGCTAACCTTTACTTAATTAATCATGATCATTAATTTAGAAATTCTGTAAAATCCTGGGGTGTCACAATTTTTCAGTCTTATTCTTCCTTTAATAAGGATTTTCTTCTAATTGATATCGAGGGGTCAATCAAGACCTTGAACTTTTTCTAATACAATGGGTGCTATATGACCCACAAGCGCTTAACAGTCTCTAGGAATGAAAAACTCTCTTTTGTGTAAGAATTAATTAAATAAGATTGAGAACCCGCTCCATGTTTAACACTCACAAAGAAAGAAAACACTAATAACAGTACTTCAGGTGATCAGCCTTAATCCTTTATCATTTCCACTATTCTCTAAGCTCAACACTAGTTTTGCAAATATATAGAAATATAGTAAACTAGTTGGTTGTTTTAAACCACAAGAACAAATATATCAGTTCTCCTCCACGGGGATGCAAGTGTCTCAGTTCGTAATGATATCTTTC
Source organism: Hedera helix (assembly GCA_947179155.2). Classification (NCBI taxonomy): domain Eukaryota; kingdom Viridiplantae; phylum Streptophyta; class Magnoliopsida; order Apiales; family Araliaceae; genus Hedera; species Hedera helix. The sequence continues at coordinate 41,282,044 of OX359276.1, read as the reverse complement.
AACACCTCCCTAAATATGATAATTCCATAACAGCATCTTATAAGTAGGTTTGACTGACATATCATAGCCCCTGCCCATACAAGGGTTCGTTCACTTAGTAACTAACATACAAATATCTTTAAAACCATAGTTTTGATGTAACAACTAATAACCAATCAATATTCATATGAGAAAAGAATCAACTTCTCATAATATATACAAAGAAGAGTTTGACCAAGATTTCAATTTACTTATCAATATAGTGAACTGAGTGTTTCCTCCACCCAAGAACTAATGAATCAATTCCCCGTCTCATTCACACTATCCTCAAATGACTTCATTCAATGTGTAACCCGCTTTGAAAACACTGGCCACGAATCATTCCTAACAACAATGTAGTTAGATCGGTTCTCTAAAACATATTAAACTATTTCCCATACAAGAGAGTCGTTCTACTCTATTTTGCTAACATGAGTTTTCAATTGAAATCCATACTCATTCTCTAACTATGAATTTTATTTAATTCATTCTTTTATCATTTACATTTCTTTATGAGTTTACCTTTTTACTTTGTCAGGTCATTATGCATGTATTAATACTATAATTACACATAATACTAAACACATCGTTTCATTTTGATGAAACAGTTTCACACCAAAAACATTTAAGATTCTATTTTATCTTATTACTTTCTTGAGAACTCATTATGAGTCCATTCATCTCTAGCTATTCTCGTAGAGAGTTTATCTTTATTTAGTATATTTCTTTCACATAATATTTTTATGTATTAAGATTTAATAAGATTTATGCATGTTTTTTAATTATCTATGGACTTTTCACAAGTCCATTTTCTCCTATCCTCAGATTATATCCTAAGGTACTCGTTACCTTAGAGCTATAATCCACAGCTCTGATACCAACTGTTACGCCCCCAAAATCCCCATACTACCTACAACGGACTTTTGCGTTAAACTTCTATAACATTTACCAACTTAACCAATGATCCAATAATCATATTAGTTGAACTAGTCTATTACAGACAATTCTTTAAAAAAAAATCTTTTACTCCGTCCCTGGATCTTAACTTGATCTCGATCTCATCCTTTATACAAGTATCAACTTGTAGTTCATTCGTATACATGAATTACAGCATATATATATCAGGCAAATTTTAACCTTAAGATTTAGACATTTTATACTTCAATATATCCAAGTTTCACAGCGTTAATAATAGGATTGTTCTTGGAACAGAAGAATCTTGCGATAAATGTTTGTATCTTTATCCGTGGCAAAACTCCTTCTCTTACAGAACTCCCCATATTATTTAATACCTTAACTTAGATACATATCTTTATAGCGATACCTCTTTATATCGATATTTCCCATTCATCTAAAATTCACAATATTAATAACACACTTGTACTTAGAATAGAGGAACCTTGAGATGAATTAGGTTTCTTCGTCGGTACTAGATCTCAATTCTTATAGCATTCATAATGTTATTCAATATACTAATTCAGATTTATAGTTCTTTATCCATATTGTATTAACTTTTACTATCTATTTGAAATTCAGAGTATCGGCGATAACACGATCAGTTCATATTACCAATACCCTCATTCAGATTAATAGATCTTTAACAATTCTAAGTTATATCAAAATAAAGACATAACAATATTTGATGATAATAAATAATATCATTCTTATAATATTCTATTACACGGTTTGCTTGTTCATATTACAACAGTCGTTATGACTTTATACCAATACAAGTAAAATATGCGAAAAGTTTTAGTTTTATTTATCATGTAAATAAAGTTTTATGAGGAATAATCGGTACCAAATTCATCACAGGGATCCATACTATTAAAAAGACCATACCATAGTGAATGATCAGGACAAAGCTCGTAAGCAAGAAGAGCGAACCAAAAATCTTTTCAAGTCAAGAAGGATAGATCATCCTCGCTTCCAGAATATTACAGCTGATGAAGCAATTAAGGTGCGTTTGCTAATATTAAATTCTTTCATGCATGTTCACATATATTTACACTGGATGGAGCAGTGTAGCTGCAGTTGCATTGTAGCTATATTCTACAATAAATAGCCACACGGGTTGTGCCACACGCTGCATTTTAGCTTGATGGTATTCAAGTGTATTTATGGAAAGTACTGAATAAAGATGTCCCACTCATAAAAGATTTAGTTTCAGATATGACTACAAAATAATAAATTTTAAGTATGGATTCCTATGACGGCTTTGTACCATGTACTTCCTAAGTTTGGAATGAAAATGCAAGCTCTTTTAAGACACACACACACACATACACACACACACTGTAATAGTCTTTGTTAGCATAACACATGAACTGGGTAGGGGTCTTGATAAACTATGTTTTATTTGGTGTTCTCTTCCTGTGTTTTGCATAGTTCCTGTCCGACAAGAATTGTGGTGAAAGTATCATTTCTCCTAGTTCTAGTGGACCTCGATTATTGACATTGACCCTAAAAGTCAATGATGGGGTTTATGCTCTCAAGGAGATAGTCGAAGATCTACAGTTTCACAAGGACATGCAAAATCTGCTTCACTTATCGAGAACATTTGAAATTGGAGAGGACACATTTGAAGATTTAGATGAGGCAAGTACCTTCGTTTTTTAGCATTCAGTTTTAGAGACATGTTAGATTATGATTGTGTTATCAATCTTCTTTCAACGTGTGAGAAATAGCACATAATTGTAGCTCACAATTCTGAATTCAAACTGGCACCTATTAGTAGGATTTACATGTATAAATATTTAATGTTTTTCAATGCTGTTGATGTATAGGTATGTTGATCCATTAGTAGCAGCATTGACAAAGTTTAAGAAGGGAGGCGAAGAGCAGTTGCAGGAGTGGCTACTTTGTGCAGGCCTGCAACTGTCTAATCAACCAGTTGCAGCAATGGTTCCGATACAAAGGCATGGTATTAGGTATCTATCATACCTAATTTATGTAGAAGCCAAAGAACAACTAAAATCTTTTAGAGAAGAAGAAACTTACTGATGAAATGACATGCTGGGATAGGTGTTTTTTCATCATTTTTTTGCTTCAGTATTTATAATTGACTGCCTACTTGCCATCACAAATTCTAAATATTCTTCCTCTTTTTTTCTCGCCAAACTCACAAAAACGCGGTGTCAATGTGGGGGATAATCTTCCTTCTGTCTATTTAGTTTTCTCGCATCGCCGTGTTATTTTATGTAAATTGGTTATTCTTTCCTACCCTTTCAGTTTTACCATTGAAGGAGTTTCTTTTGGACGCATTTAGGCAACACTGTTTTCAGGGGCGAAGCTATTCAATGGCTGGAGGGGGCCATGGCCCCCCCAAGATTTGGAAATTTTATAATGTACATGTGTTGAAAAATAGAAAGAAATAAAAATACTGAATATAGAATTTAAATAATTGTATATTACAAAAATTAAAAAATAAGTGTAAGTGGGGATTGATTGCAAACTAATTTTATTATTAAATTCATTATAATTGCAGGTTTAATTTGTATAATTGGGGCATTATATTGTATATGTGTTATTCCAATGGAATGATACATTTGTAAACATGTAACTAACTAAAACCCTTATTTAATTTTTTTTATTCTTTGTTTATTTTATAAAATTTTATATTTTAATTTTTTAAAGTTTAATGAGTTATCATAATATTGTATATGTTAATTTCAATGGCATATTCAATTAGTTTTTCGGTAACTAACTAAAACTCTTACTTATTTGATTGCAAATTTATGAAAATTTTATTATTAAAAATTTCAATTAGTGGTCCAATAATATTGATTAACTCATTCTTGTACTGTAGTTAATTGAATTTTTTATTTTTTATTTTAGAATCATGGAAAAATCACATCTTATTGATTCATTTTTCAAGAGAAAGCAATCAAATCATGTTGACATATCTTTGTTTACCTTTGAGCGTAATGTTCAAACATCTCTGTCTATCCCTGATTTGAAAGAACGTCGGGTACAATTCTGATGAAGTTTTGATATATTCTAAAAGATTTTTTCTTGCTATATTTTATTTTTTTGTCAAAATAAACTCTATTACTACACCATCTTTGTTTTAGTAAAAATATGTTTTATAATAGTGAAACTTTACTTTTTAAAGATGAATATATATTATGTTGTTAAAAAAAAATTTTGGCCCCCCCCCCCCCAATATCAAATCCTGGCTTCGCCCCTGACTGTTTTTGTTTGCTTCGCTATCTTTCTTTTGCTAATTATAGCTTCCCTTACTCGCAAGAATCCGAAAAATAAAAAATAAAAAATTCTAGATAATATCAGCCTGTTTAATTACTTGCATTTTTAGACTTAAACACTCGTGCTTTAATCCTGATGTAATTGGACAGTGAACCAAGACGTCAAAAGGTGCCTCAGTCTGAAGTATCAAAACAGTTCTCCAACTATTTGTAAAAGCACTCTGCCTAGTGAGGGGGTGCTAGAATCATATCATGGAGAAGATTACAGAGCTAATGAGAAGAGACTGAGAAAAGAGGAGAGGCATAGACGGCGGGGGGAAAGACGTCGAAGAAAGGAAGAACGGCGTGCAGAGAAGATAAAACTGAAGTCAGTTGGTACTGTTTCGTGACTTTCAGATCTTGAGGAAAATAATGATGGCAATACATCTGATGGTGAACGTGTTGCAAGGAGGGAAGCACGCTCAAGTGACGTTGAAGAGGCAGAGTTTAATTTAAGCAGAAAAAACTTTTTGCGCTCCGAAAAAAAGGCTCTTGAATCGCTTGAACAAAAAAGTATGCTGGACATTGAATTTGTTTGTGCTCTAGAACATTAGCTGTTATTATGCATTTTAAATCTGGTGGATCTACTTTTTTAATATTTTAATAGAACTTTGATAGTCTGGATGAGTGTATCGTGATACATGTTTAGTAGTCTGTCTTGCAAGTGAAGTAATCAATTTCGAGCACTGATAGAATATCTAGTCATTGAGATGAGTAAAATAACCCTGAATGTCTTGGCAGTTTCCATCAAATATAAGGTGGTTATTAAATTGGCTCTCTGGTTAGTTGATAGATGAAAATATTGTCAACTAGATGACTTGGTTGAGCGGATCTGCGCGGTTACACATTTTTTTTTGTCTCAAATCAGATGAATCGTTCTTTTATGGGTGTAGAAGAATGACGTTATAACTAAGCTAAAGCATGATCTGGTAGTAATGGTATTGCTATAGCTCGCGGTGTTCTGGTTTAACATCTGCATGTTTAGCAGCTTGAGAATGTTCTTGGAATTTTGTCTTACTTTTCTGCTTGGTGCTTTAGGCTTCTATTCATACTTTCATGACATTGACGTCAGCCGTTAATTTGATGCGAGTGTGTAATTATGTATCTTATTGCTCTATAAACATGCTTTAGGGTTTAGGCTTATCACTCCGAAGTGTCGCAACAATGCATTGTTCCTTGCCTTTCCTTCTAGAGATTTATCTCTGTATTTTGCTCGGCAAAGTACCTTGGGGGAGTGAGTGAAGGGGTGCACACGGTCGGTTTGGTCGGTTTTTTGGGGAAAAAAAAAACCAAACCATTTAAATCGATTATAAAAAATTAAAAACCAAAACCGCCCAAATTTTTACATCGTAATCGGTTTTCGGTTTCGGTTAAATCGGTCGGTTTATTCGGTTACGTAATTAATAATTTTAGCTAAATATAACCTTTTTTTTGCATCCATAAACTGAATTCACAAATTCTATGTACATATTAGTAAAATATAAAATATCAATGTTAACTAATACTTTATGTTAAATATATATATCAGCATGCACAGAATAATAACTCACCTTTACATCTAATGATAGGCTGGTGAAGTTCAATGGAACATATCATCCTCACTCTTGTCATCTTCAATACAGCATGCACAGAAGAATTATGTGTAATGGATTCTATATATGTATCTTCATCTTCAATCACCGGTTCTCGGAAATTAACCAATGATGGTGGGATCTTAGAGAAAAATACTTCTATGAGATTTCTTACGATTAAATATATAATTATATAAAATAAATATTTATTAAAAAAGTATATAAATTATATTATAATTTTAAATTGTTCGGTCGGTTCGGTCGGTTTCGGTTTTTTGAAAAGCCAAACCAAATCGACCGAACTAGTCTCGGTTTTTCAATTTTATTGTGTTCGGTTTCTTTCGGTTTTATGTGCGATCGGTTTGGTTCGGTTTGGTCCGGTCGGTTTTTCGGTTTTGTGTGCACCCCGTTCTGAATCCATATATTTTAGTTTTAATTAATTATTATTTTCTCTGTTCTAAAATAAAACATCCATTTTTAAATTTTGAATTCAATTTATGAAATATTAATATTCAAAAAATTGATAAGATTTAGTTTATTGTTCGGTTATTTATTTTCTGGTCAGACGAGGATGTTGGTCTGCTGGTTGCCGTGTGGTCGGATGAGATTGCTGCTCGGCTCTTTTTTGCTTGTTTGAAGAAAATGTTGGTCAACTAAAAGTGAAAAAAAATAAGTGACCGTTAGCTTTGTTGACAAGTAATGTATCCACCCGGGCGTGTTCTGATTTATTTTGAACAAATTCAATCATCAAAATTATGGTCGGCTGTTGTTTCTAATTCGGAAGAGTATGTTGGTCAGCTTGATGATGGTCGGAGTAGATTTTTGATGGGTTGTTTGTTGTGCGATCGGTCGGAGGAGATTTATTTCGGCTATTTGATTAATGGTCGGACGAGGATGTTTGTCGGGTGTTTGCCGTTTGGTCGGATGAGATTTTTCCCCGGCTCTTGTTTGATGAAAATGTTAGTCAACTGTTGGTTTGTTGTCCGAAGAGATTGCTTGTGGGCATTTTGTTTACTGGTCGGACGCCGTGCTGTTAAGATGTTTGTCGTGTAGTGTTGTTGTAATTTTGTCGGCAGTGTCCTTCATGGTCAGACTTGGTGTTGGTCAGCTGTTTGAACAGTGCCGGATCACACTTTTGGTCGGCTGTTTCCTCACTGGTCGGACGAAAATAATAGTCGGTTGTTTGTGTGCCGGTTCCACTACTACCACTCTCTACTCCGACTACTATTTATGTCTCCGTTATTAACAGGTTCGTGTACGTATTCTACACATTTAAGTATTTAACATAATAAGCACTGGTTATTCATACTGAACAAGATTATTTAAACGTTAGTCTCATTATTCATGCATCCGAGCCCTGGGGTTGTTAAGATTTTTGTCGTGTAGTCCAGTTGGGATGTTGGTCGGCTGTTTTTAGAATGGTTACCCTTTGTCAGACAAGGCAGAGTCTATAGCTAGGCCTAGTACACCACATGTTGCTCCGGTGATTCAATTGCTCAATTCAATATTATCCTAGCCATTGCGCGAAATAAGAACTCTTCAGTCCGATGAAGAAGAACTTCATTTTTTTGGGCTTGTGGTGGCGGCGGCAAAGACGGAACAATAAGAATAGGGAAAGAAGAAGCAAAACAGATTAACGCAATGAGGTTGGCTGGGAGAGCTCGTGCCCAATAGAAGATGATGATGTTGCACCAAAAATCGTGATGATCAATGTTACTGGGAGGAGAGAGATTGAAATGGAATGGCGTTTAAAGCAAGATAATGAGTGGGGAACTTTTTTTTTGTTGCTAAAATTAAAGTATATTGAAAGAAGAAACGAACATACAAAAAGGTGATTGTCCCAACTCCCAAACAGACTATAGGAGGGACATCATTAGACAGCTTCTCTCCAACTCGGAGATTCTTTCTATGATCCGGTCGAAAATAGGCACATAACGAACTATCCATTGCTCTTCCCCACCTGGTTCTATCCTTGTACCTCCACAGCCCGTTCTATACTCTAGAGACCGAGCCTTTTTTTCCCGGGAATAGCGTCTGGAGAATCGGACTGTCTCCTTTCTTCCGATCTATTCTAACCGACACTGTTGGTTTTACACAATGTGTTTCTAATATTTGAACGGTAAAGAAAATAAATAAATAAATAAAATAAAATGCTTGTATGATTTCTTTCTTGTTATTACTGAATTCATAAAAAATGAGAGAAAATTTAAGCTTTACAATTAAATAAAATAAAATGCTTGTATGATTTCTTTCTTGTTATTAAGGAGTTACACGAGGTTGATGGAGAAAATTCAAAGAGGGCAAAGCCGGACATGGAAGATGATGACAGTGTTGCTAAAAAAAAGAAGATCCAGAATGGGCCGCACGAAAATAAAGATGAAGAGCACTCTCTGTACTTACATGCCGTTAACTCACATTGCTTTGTGATGGGTTCCAAATTACTTGACTGGTGAGATTTCCCATCCTGGCTGAACTGAAACTTCGTCTCACTTGATTGCCTGTCATTAGGGAAGATAGTTCTCTCATCCTCATGATTTTCTACAATTGCAATCTTGGCATCTGTACCACTAGGCAGAGACCAAAGAATAACTTTCAATGTGTTCCGGGCAAGAAGTTCCCTACCGATGAAGAAGAATGCTTCCGAATGGATGTGGTAGAAAGGGTGGTGGAAGATGAGTTTCTTAAAATTGCGAGTAAGGATCCGATGGAAACTACCTTGGTGAAGGATAGTGACAGTGACAATGATGAGTCAGGGATGGATGATTGTCTCCAAGAGCTGGAGGCACTACCATAGGTGAACAAATGCAAGATACCTGTCGAGCTGTTAGAAAATGCAGAAGAACCACCAGATCGTTTGAAACCATCCTTGGAGGTACCTCCTACTCTTGAGCTTAAACCGCTCCCATCACATCTCAGGTATGCTTATTTAGGTGAATCAAATATTTTGCCTGTGATTATTGCATCTGCACTAACCCCTTTATAAGAAAGTAAGCTGATAAGAATCTTGAGAGAATTCAAGGAAGCTATCGGATGGACAATCGCCGACATCAAGGGCATTAGTCCGTCCTTCTGTATGCACAAGATTCTAATGGAAGAGGACAACAAGCCGACTGTGGAGCATCAAAGAAGGCTCAACCCCATTATGAAAGAAGTTGTTAAGAAGGAGATTCTGAAATTGCTAGATGCTGGGATCATTTATCCTATCTCCGATAGTGCATGGGTGAGCCCCGTCCAATGTGTGCCCAAGAAAGGAGGGATGACAGTCGTGAAAAATGAGCATAATGAGTTGATACCAACAAGGACAGGGACTGGTTGGAGGGTGTGTATGGATTACAAAAAGATAAACAAAGCAACAAGAAAAGATCACTTTCCATTGTCGTTTATTGACCAAATGTTGGACAGACTGGCAGGTCACGAGTACTACTGTCTCCTGGATGGCTACTCGGGGTATAATCAGATAGCCATTGCGCCTCAGGACCAGGAAAAGACAACCTTCACTTGCCCCTACGGGATGTTTGCGTTTAGACGAATGTCCTTTGGGCTTTGCAATGCACCAGCAACATTTCAAATGTAATATCCCAGATATTTCCATGATTTTAAATAATATCTTAATTGATTTTATTAAAGGTTCATGTTTAAAACCTAGAATTTGAGAAGTAAGATGTGTAGAAAATGGGTAAACATTTTTTTTAACATAATTTATTTGTTAGAAATTAAATATGAGAATATTGTAATGATGCATGTAGAGAATTTATTAAGGAAATAAATTCAATTGAGAAGTGAAGGTGAATATATATATATATATATATATATATATATATATATATATATATATATATATATATATATATATATATATATATATATACCTAGAGTTGAGTTTGTTAGTCAAACAAGATGGTGTGTGAAGTAAATTAAATACTCAATAAAACTAATAATTAATTAGTTTAAGTATGGATTAAAAAGGAAAGTCATGTAATATAATTAATTGAATTAATTATATGAGTCATGAATTAAAGCTAAGATTAGCAAGTAGATAAGTGGAATATTGCCTAGAATGACAATATTAAGAAGATAATTAATTAAGTAATTAACTTAATTATTTAGTTGTTATATAGAGTCCATTAATGGATTTAATACAAGCCCAATATGTGAATACTTGCATGAAGGTGGGTAATTAAATAATAAGCCCAAATGTTAAGTTATGATATAGTCCAAGAGGTAATTAATATAAGTCCAATTAAATAATATTGGAAAGTATGGTATATAATGGTGTGGAAGTCCAATTAAATTAATTACCAAGCCCAAGTTATATATGATATGTGAGTTGTGTTGGGAAGCCCAAATAATTAAATAAGAGAGCCAAATACAAAGTAATCCATGTAGCCCAAACACATTAAAGTCAAATGATGGTCAATGTGTTGGGAGAATATTTTTCAAGTATTGATTGAGTGTAGAGAATTAACTAATGTAGGGTTAATTGAATAACCCTAGTTGGTAGACAAGAGAGAGAATTAACCAAACATTGGTTAATTGATAGAGGAATGAAGGTAGTGTTAAGAATTAACTATGGGTGAGTTAATTATGTAACATAATGTGGTAGGATAATTAAAAGTAAATCTAATTGGATTATATTATAAGTCCAATTTATGTATTAAGCTAAGTTAAATTAATTAACCTAGTAGTCCATATAATTTAATTTGAACATTGATTTATGTAATAATTAACCAAGTCCAATGCTTGTTTTAATTAAAGGTAACTTAGGGTATTTAATATTAGCCCAATGTAGTAAATAAATTGAGCCCAAACAAATTTAATTGGAGGAGTCCAATATAATAAATCCTAGAGTCCAATATGGAGCCCAAATAATAGTCAAAGTGGTGGTCAATATATATACATTGGTGTGTATATATATGGATACTTATATAATGATATAGGATATAAAAATAAAGCTAAATTGGTGTAATAAAATGCAAAATCCCGAATGTTGGGGGGGGGGGGCCCACATGGAAATGTTGAGTGTGGCTTCATGTGGCTTATTTTACACTCCATAAGTTGCTTACAAGCAACCTTGATAGGAGTCATTCATCCTTGTCAATCACCTTGTCCATCCAAGCTATAGTAAGCATGAGTTTAAGCCTTAAATGTTGGTTTGTAAAAATCATAGACGCAATCAAATTGCACAAAATAGCGGAAGCATGGAAAAATCAAATTTAAAAATTTACAAACCATAATCCAGGATCGACCTTTATGCGCAATTATTAATTAATAAAGAAGAAGTTAGAGATATACCCTTGTAGAACTCAAAGCTTCAACGGGTACAAGTTCACCTCCAAATCCTTCGCGTTCTCCTTGAATTTCACCGATTGGATTCCAATGATCAATGTTAGCCACCCAAGTGTTTGGCCTCTAGAGGTGATCCACCAAGGAATAATAATAATTCAAGAAGTGGATTATGGCAAACCCTAGTTTTCTCTCTCTAAAGAATATGTGAGTACTCTCCCAAAACTTATGGAAGTGTATGTGTGTAACCTTAATCCATAATAAGACTTCTCTTATTTATAGATTTAGTAAACCCTCCTAACACCTTTAGGAATAGGGTTTTTAATTAAACTCCTAATCTAATTAAGAACTTAATTGATTTAATATAATAATTATAATTCCTAAACTATTTAGGAACTTAATTATTAATTATGAGAGTACTCTTATTAATTAATTCCTAAACCATTTAGGAACTAAAAAATAATGATAATAGTAATAATAATAATAATAATAATAATAATAATAAGACTTCTCTTATTAATTTATAATTAGTATTTTCAAAATACTAAATAATAAATATTAAGCTATTTAATTTATTCTATCCACATAGTATAAATTAAATATACTTAATTCATTATTACAATTATGCCATTTACTTCTTAAATAATTATTTTCCTTTTGCGGTGTGACCCTTTAGGTTCTCCATATTAAACCGGTTATAGAATAAATTAATTAGAACTATTCTAATCTTATGTATATAAATAAATTAAACTATTTAATTCATTTAAATAAATAATATTTATTCCATAATAAGGGTAAGCCCCCTTAGCGATCAACGACTTTCCAGATAATATAGATTTTAACATTTAATTACAAAAGAACCTTTTCAGCGAATAGTTATCGTACAATTCAATCCTTCTACCTCAAAACGTCCCAATCAAATATAAGACATGGTATAACTGTCAAGTCTTATTTTATTTGATTATATGCATTTCGATCCTTAAATGAATAACTCTAATTAATGTAAATTAGAAACTACTTTCTAATTTTCATTCTGCCTTGGCCAAGGACTACTGAGTTGTCATTTATCGAATCGCATAGGACATTCTCTTCTTTTACTAGAAGTGGTAGATTCTTTGTTGATCATTCACCTATCTCCATGTATGACTTATTATATCCGATCATACCCTTTGATACACCCTAAAGGTTTTAAGGAATATGTCAAAACATAATTCATCATACACAACATACTATAACGATCTCAAGTCTAAGGATCACTTGTACTACTACCACAAAAGGAACTCCTATTGACAGGCAAGTAAGACTCCATTAGGTGTTCCTTGAGCGAATCACGTTCAGTGAACTTATTCTCTAATAAGCACCTACATACTTACTTTAGTGTCTCTACACAAATGATTATGAGATCAATCATTCTCTTCATAAGAGCAAGCATAATATGTACTAATCTATCCGGATTCACTAATCCCCATTTTAGTGATCCAACGATTAGGAACAATTTTAGTTTTGAGCTATCTAGAATTTAGATCTCATTAGCATGATCCTCATCATGGTTCTAAAAGCATTGCTCGAAAACTATGGGTTTATCCATTTGATTAATTCAAGTAATTAATCATGAATAAAGAAATGCCTTGATTCTTTTATTAATAAACGAACAAGATTACAAAGTATATGCTTATCACATCAAATGTGATTGGCTTGAGGGCATACTACTTTCATTAAATGCCCAAGTGTTGGTTGATTACTAGGAGTTGATGGAGATTAAGGAAGTACTATAAATATAGTGCTTCACCAATTCATTGTGTTGGTTAGCCATTTGTCTAGAATTTCTAGAGAGAAAAGAGAGAGCTCTTTGAGAGAAAAGCAAGCAAACTTTGTGAGATTGATGATCCACCAAGGACAAGTGCTAGAGAAGAGAAAAGAGGAAGTCACAAGCTTAGCTCATATCAAGAGGAAGAAGATCATCCATGTCTAAGAGGTTAAAAAGTACTCTAAACATTTTTAATTTCATTTTTGTTGTTTAAATAAGTTTTAAACGGTTAAAATATATTTTTAACCCATCAAAACTCATTTTGTTGTTCTAGAAGTTTTTAGCTATGTAATATAAGTATATTCATAGTTTGATGGGTTTATAACATGATTTGGTATGGGCGGTGTACATATAAATTGAAAAAAACGCTATATAAAGCTTTACCGGTAAAACCCTAAGTAGCTATGAGCTATATTTTGTGTCATTTAGAATTATACAAGTTAAATACTTGATTTATATGGCTAGAAAGTTTTATGAGTGAGTTATAAAGTCAACACAACTTGAATCTCACAAAAAGATGAAAAAACAAAGAAGTTATGGCTTTTATCACAAAGGATGTTGATTTTAAAACCCTAGGTTGCATTGTGAGCAATTTTTAGCCTAGTTCCGTTCGGAATTTGGATTTGTGATATAAAGAGAAATTGTAGAGGAGGAAATTTTGATGAGAATGGACTTAAGAATCACCCCAAAATGTTTTAAAATGAAGAAGTTATGGCTGTCGGAGCGTCAGAGAGTCGAGCAGTCAAACAGTTGACTTTCGGACAAAATGCCTGACGCAGCCGCGTCAAAACTGACGCAGCTGCGTCAGAACAATCTGCTAAGCAGATTTTTGGTGCTCCGGGTCGGGTCGGGTCGGTCCGGGTCGAGTTTTCTTTGAAAAATTAAGTTGAAATAAGTGTAAAATGAATGTGTTTGGTTATTAAACCAATATATATGAAATCCATTAATGATTAATTGGTAACTAAATGTTTAAAATAAAGACTAAAGTTAACACAATTAAAAAGTTAACTATTGGTATTATTTAATGTGTATTTAAAATATTATTAAATGATTAATAATATTAGTATATGATTAAAAAGTTATTAAATGATGAATAACATTAGTAAATGATTAAAATATTATTAAATGATAAATAATATTAGTAAGAGATTATAATATTATTAAATGGTTAATAATATTAATAAGTGATTAAAATATTATTAAATTGTTAATAATATTAATAAATGATTAAAATATTATTAAATGATAAATAATATTAGTAAGATATTATAATATTATTAAATGGTTAACAATATTAATAAGTGATTAAAATATTATTAAATGGATGATAATATTACGAAGTGATTAAAATATTATTAAATAGTTAATAATATTAATAAGTGATTAAAATATTATTAAATGATTAATAATATTAATAAATGATTAAAATATTATTAAATGGTTGATAATATTAATAAATGATTAAAATATTATTAAATGGATAATAATATTAATAAGTGTTTAAAATATTATTAAATGGTTAATAATATTAATAAGTGATTAAAATATTATTAAATGGCTAATAATATTAATAATTGATTAAAATATTATTAAATTATTAATAATATTAGTAAAGGATTAAAATATTATTAAAGGGTGAATAATATTAATAAGAGATTAAAATATTATTAAATGATTAATAATATTTGAATGTAGTTATATATTATCAAAGGTAGATAATATTTTGAGATATTTGGTATGTTATTAAATGTCCAAATCATTAAGTTATGTAAAAGAAGAAAGTTAAATTGAATTAAATCAATATAATTAGTCCTTTGTGATTAATTTATGCAGCTTATTAAAAGTAAGTCGTACGAAGAACGTGTAGTGAAGGCGTAAGTTGGTCAAGTGTACCGACGTGTCCAAACTAGGTTTGGGCTAGGGTTTTTGTCCGGAACTTAAAAGTTCATTTGTCCGACAACTAAAGAATTAATAATTTGAAGTTAAGGTCTTAAGTTAAGACTAATTAATAGTCCTGGTAGCTAATGATTATGTCAATTTGTTATATAAATTGTAGGTTGAGCAAATGACGCAAATAGGCGTAAATGGTAGAAGCTACTAGGCAAGTTTTTCAGAACTTGCTCCTATGTACTTTAACATGCTATAATGTGATGTTAAATTATTAACATGAAAATATATTGATGGTAAATGTGATATGTGAAAAGTATGATGCATGTCTACATGTAAAATATGTGTAAGTATGAAGCATGAAATGCTAGATGTTATATGTGTGTATATATACACGCACACACAATGGGAGCACCTTATGATATCTGGCTTTTATCATACAATCTACCATCTTCATGATCAATGTCAAGAAATTACACAAGACGTACTCTTTGTTTCCTTATTCCTTTCATTTTGATTAGTTCATTGGTGATGAACAATGAAAGGTCTGCATGAATTAACAGAGCAAGCAAGATACTACTGAGAAGAAATGATTGTAAGATACAGTGCGAGTAACTCCATTCATGGATTTAACATTTAGAGATGCATCTAGCCATCCATCCAGGTAGTCAAAACTTCATGACATGTAAAATCTAATTCAAACTAGTTTCTCTCAAATACATAACTATTAAGTTTCTTTTCCTCCACATGGTATATATACACAAATGTACCACCATGCACACAACATAATAAATAATAACAAATCATCTACCAAATTAGCAATAGCGCGCACACATCTTTAAGTAACAAATAAATCCCAATCAAGAAAATACGAATGCAACTTCTGCCATTGTCAAATTAGACCTGAAAAATATTCTTGCTTTAAAAAATTTCAAGGAGTTTCTTTGCACCTGTTCCGGTAGCACGGTGCCGCCAACTCCTCTGCCTTGAGTAAATCTTCCCCTTGTTTGGCTTCAATCAACGCCCTCTTTTCTTCTGCTGCCTTGCGGATATAAGCTACTTTGTTTTTCAATTTTTCGACATATTCTGCCTTCTTCTCTAATTTCTATGCAATGTAGAACAACATAATAAGTAAAGACCCTTCAATACCCTAAACCAGTTGAAAAACTGGAGCATGTATAATTAATTTAAATAGAGTAAGAGTCAACTTGTAAGACATTATTACTACGACCCTTGCAAAAAATTTCCTTCTCCCGCCATAACAACCACCTCCAAACTAAACTAAGTTGGTGATTTGTATATGTTGATGCCTGATTTTGTCCACCTGTTGAAATAACCAAATAGTGAGCTACCTGCACTTAAGAACAACCGTTAGACACCCCATGTATTAGGCGACGACTTGGGCCGTCCGGGATGCTCCGATGCGAGAATAAGTACATGCCAAAAAGCGTAACAATAGAGAACCAAAAAATGATAGAGGCATTAAATTTATGCTAGCTCCCAAGTCACACAACGCCCTCCCGAAAAACTGATTCCCGATGCTGCATGAAATTGTGAAGCTACCCGGATATTTGAGCTTTGGTAGTAGCTTCTTTTGAAGTATCGCACATAAATTTCATGTAGCAAGGCAATCCTCTTATTAAATTATAATTAGTATTTTCAAAATACTAAATTATAAATATTAAGCTATTTAATTTATTCTATCACCATAGTATAAATTAAATATACTTAATTTATTATTACGATTATGTCACTTACTTCTTAAATAAATATTTATCTTTTGTGGCGTGATCACCCTTTAAGTTCTCCATATTATACCGGTTGTAGAATAAATAAATTAGAACCATTCTAATCTTATTTATATAAATGAATTAAACTATTTAATTTATTTAAATAAATATTATTTATTCCACCATAAGGGTAAGTCCCTTTAGTGATCAACGACTTTCTAGATAATATGAATTTCAACATTTGATCACAAAGAACCTATTCCACAAGTAGTTACCTTACAATTCAATTCTTCTACCTTACAATATCCCAATCAAATATAAGACATGAAATTACTGTCAAATCTTATTTTATTTAATCTTATGCATTTTGATTCTTAAATGCACAACTCAAATTATTGTAAATTAGAAACTCCTTTCTAATTTTCATTATCCCTTGGCCAAGGACTCCTGAACTGTCATTTATTGAATGACATAGGACATTCTCTCAATTTACTATAAGTGGTAGATCCTTTGTCAATCTTTTACCTATCTCCATGTATAACTTATTATACCCGAGTATACCCTTTGTTACACCCAAATAGTCTTAAGGAATATGTCAAAGTATAACTCGTCATACACAAGATATTATGATGATCTCAAGTTCAATGCTCACTTGTACTACTATCACATAAGGAACTCCTATTAGAAGACAAGTAAAACTCCATTAGATGTTTCATAAGCGAGTCATGTTCAGTGAACTTATTATCTAATAAGCACCTACATACTTGCTTTAGTGTCTCCACACAAATGATTATGAGATCAATCATCATCTTCAAAAGAGCAAGCATAGTATGTAATAATCTATCCAGATTCATTAATCCTCTTTTTAGTGATCCCACGATTATGAACAATTTTAGTTTTTGAGTTATATTGAATTTAGATCTCATTAGCATGATCATCATCATCATTCTAAAAGTATTGCTAAAAACTATGGGTTTATCACAATTAATTCAACAAGTAAATATGGATAAAGAGAATGCTTTAAATAAACGAATTCTTTTATTAATAAATGAATAAGATTACAAATTATATGTTACATCACATTAAACGCCTGAATGAACAGCAACATCAGCCAAGTTTTTATAAAATAGTGTTTGCTCGGGAAGTAAAACAAGATCTGCATCGTCTCCTATACTAACATATTGCTCACCATAACTTTTCGAATCTAATTTCCCGACTCTATAATCAAGACGACCAAATAAAATTGTAAAGACTCTGGCTAATGCAAAAGTACTTTCATATTCAGACCAGAGACAAATAAAGAGCTTTCATAGCCATTCTAAAACTCGATCACCAAGTAAGATTCCATCTAATCCTTGATCTGCAGCTGTGTACATGGTCATCTCGACAAATTCTACATCCATACCCTCAAAATGGAATTTAAGAGCCTTTCCAACAATAATTGTCAAAATCTGTTCATCTGAATAAGATATAAATTCCCCATATGCGTAAACTTCAAGTTGTATATGGCAAGAAATCAATTTGGAATTGTTGTAATTTTGAGATGTAATATCAGTTTAAATTTGTATGTTTGACATACATTTTTTGAATGTGAGTATGGTATTAAAAAAAATTTTAAAAATTAAATTATTAGATAATTACATATTTTTATGTGTGAGAGTTATCTGCAATTATGGAATAATATTAAATATTTTTTTAGCTTTAAAAAAATTCAAAAAATTATTGTGTGAGAGTTATCTGCAATTATGGGATAATTTTACATTTACAATTTTTAAATTTTATACTCACACAGAAAGTGAAAAAATTACATATTTCTTTATGAGATCTTCTATATATATATATATAAAACCAGATTTATATTTGTGGATAATTTCATATTTTTATGGGATAATATTCAAAAAAACAAATTATTGTACAACATCATATTTTTATTTTTCTGTGTGAGAATATTCTGAATTTTTAAGCTGTAATTAGGTTGTAAAAAAAATTAAAAACCCAAAAGATACAAAGAGAGTAATAAATTGATAGTAAAAATGTAAAGAATGGTTGTTTGACACATGTTCTGTAATTAATATTGGAGGGAAGTTGAGCGATTGAGAGGTTGACAAGTGGCGTTAGCGGAGGCAATGTAATGTGTTTTAATATATATAATTTTAGTATATATAATAGATAATAGATAATAGATGAGAGGGTTATTTGTTATGAATATTGTTTAGTTGATTTCGATCGGTCCTAGATTACTTTCTCTTTATTAATTTCAACTTTAATTAGTTATAATTATTGTTTACATTTATTTACTTTTAGTTAGTTATCATCCCCATCTTAATTAATTTATAGCATACAAATCAATTAAGGATCTTAAAAATAATTAGTCTATGTAGGTTCGATATGTATTTGTCAATATTTTAATTTGAAACTGTGTACTAATAGTTGCATAAAATTTTCACATCGCAAACAATTTAGAAAATTTTCTTAAATTAACCAATTTTAAAGTGTGCATGTGTACACCTGGGCATAATTTTTCGTTATGATATAAGTAATTTATCTATTACTCATTATGACAGCACAAATATTTTTTTTATTAAACTAATACTCGTTTTGTTTTAAAATTAGGGTACAATTTATTTTTTAGCTCGACATAAAGTCAAAGATATATTTTTATGTTAAGACAATAAAGTGACATGATTGTTTTAATTTATTACTATCTTTTTCACTATAATTCATTGTTTCACACTACTAGTACTTAATTAATGTTAAGAGTACATTTAATAATATAAATTATAACAAATAAAAAAAATATAATTGTAAATCTCATGCTTGGGTTCGATATGTATTTGTCAATATTTTAATTTGAAACTGTGTACTAATAGTTGCATAAAATTTTCACATCGCAAACAATTTAGAAAATTTTCTTAAATTAACCAATTTTAAAGTGTGCATGTGTACACCTGGGCATAATTTTTCGTTATGATATAAGTAATTTATCTATTACTCATTATGATAGCACAAATATTTTTTTTATTAAACTAATACTCGTTTTGTTTTAAAATTAGGGTACAATTTATTTTTTAGCTCGACATAAAGTCAAAGATATATTTTTATGTTAAGACAATAAAGTGACATGATTGTTTTAATTTATTACTATCTTTTTCACTATAATTCATTGTTTCACACTACTAGTACTTAATTAATGTTAAGAGTACATTTAATAATATAAATTATAACAAATAAAAAAAATATAATTGTAAATCTCATGCTTGGGTTCGATATGTATTTGTCAAT
Organism: Hedera helix; assembly: GCA_947179155.2. Taxonomy (NCBI): domain Eukaryota; kingdom Viridiplantae; phylum Streptophyta; class Magnoliopsida; order Apiales; family Araliaceae; genus Hedera; species Hedera helix. The sequence continues at coordinate 41,262,222 of OX359276.1, read as the reverse complement.
ATTTTAATTTGAAACTGTGTACTAATAGTTGCATAAAATTTTCACATCGCAAACAATTTAGAAAATTTTCTTAAATTAACCAATTTTAAAGTGTGCATGTGTACACCTGGGCATAATTTTTCGTTATGATATAAGTAATTTATCTATTACTCATTATGATAGCACAAATATTTTTTTTATTAAACTAATACTCGTTTTGTTTTAAAATTAGGGTACAATTTATTTTTTAGCTCGACATAAAGTCAAAGATATATTTTTATGTTAAGACAATAAAGTGACATGATTGTTTTAATTTATTACTATCTTTTTCACTATAATTCATTGTTTCACACTACTAGTACTTAATTAATGTTAAGAGTACATTTAATAATATAAATTATAACAAATAAAAAAAATATAATTGTAAATCTCATGCTTGGGTTCGATATGTATTTGTCAATATTTTAATTTGAAACTGTGTACTAATAGTTGCATAAAATTTTCACATCGCAAACAATTTAGAAAATTTTCTTAAATTAACCAATTTTAAAGTGTGCATGTGTACACCTGGGCATAATTTTTCTTTATGATATAAGTAATTTATCTATTACTCATAGTAAAATTATTTTTTTATTAAACTAATACTCGTTTTATTTTAAAATTAGTGTACAATTTATTTTTTAGTTCGATATAAAGTCAAAGATATATTTTTATGTTAAAACAATAAAATGACATGATTGTTTTAATTTATTACTATCTTTTCACTATAATTCATAGTTTCACACTACTGGTACTTAATTAATGTTAAGAGTACATTTAATAATATAAATTATAACGAATAAAAAAAATATAATTGTAAATCTCATGCTTGACATGGTACGCCGGGCTAGAAACATAAAAACTTAAAGACTTATGTGAACTATTGCAATAAAATTTATTGATACAAATTTTAAGATTATTAAAAATAATACAGAACTTACATATTTTTGAATGTACCCAAAGTAGTACTTTTTATTTTTTATGATAGCAAAACTGTTATAATACCATTGGACTTAAAATTTTATCTGTTAGGGAGCAACGTGAGAAGACAGTTTTAAAACTAGAAAGAAAATAAGAAAAGGAATATAATTAATAGTGGTACAATTTTATTTTTTTTAAAAAAATCTTTTCATAATGAAAATGACAAATAAATTGAAACCGTTGGATCGGTCAATCAGGTAATCTAACGCACAACTCCACGTTCCCTTAAAATTTACCCTATTTGTGTATAGAAAGTACATGCAGCACCATACGCGGGGTTTATCACTTTTTCCAGTTTTACGGTTTTTAGTTTCAATTTCCTCCGCAGAATCCCATCTTTATCTTTTACTCTCTCTAAACTCAGCTTTAGCCGAACCCTAACAATGGCGGGGGATTCATCTAGGAAGGAGAGAAAGGTGAAGTATCATAAAAAGCTTTGCAAGCTTCTTGATACTTACAACCAGATCCTAATCGTCGGAGTTGATAACGTTGGATCGCGCCAGCTTCAAAGCATAAGAAATGAGTTGCGCGGAGATTCGACTGTTTTGATGGGGAAAAATACAATGATGATGCGTTCTATTGGGCGGCATGCTTTGAGGACTGGTAACCCTAGCTTCCTCAATCTTATTCCTCTTCTTGTGGTACGGTTTTCTTTCTCATCCGATTTGTTTTTACATATTCTGTAATTTCTTTTCATATATAAATTTGTTTGTTCGGTTGTGAAGAAATTGTTTTGGAACTGTGGGTTTAGGATCTTGAGTTCTACAGTGTTCTTTTTTCTGTTCTGATTACTTGGGGTCCAAAGAAATTGATAATTTCGATATGGGGTTTTTACAAGATTGAGTTAGATTTTTGCTTTTAATTATACTATTTTTATGTCTTTGGAGGTTTGAATGTTTTTTTAAAAGTTAGGTTGATGGCATAAATTTGTTTTAATTTAGATAACAGATATTTTGTTTTGTGAAATAACAAGTTGTTTTTACATGAGATTAAATACTGATTTAATTTGTATGTTTGCTCTAGAAAATATATTTACACTTTGTCTAATAAATTTTTGTTCTGTAAATTTATTTTCTGCATTTATTTCATTTCTGCAGATAAAGATGCAAAGTATGTATGAAATTGGGGTTTATACTTTTTAAAATAGTGTGGTCTGTTGCTTTTTATAAAATTTCTTCATAACATCTTTGTCCTGTTTTATAGAGTACTTCTATAAAACTTTTTTTAATAACGTAGAAATACTTTCTTAAATCCTTCCAGTTTTCAAATATCAGAAGCAGAGCTTACAGACAATACTGAAGCTAGCTAATATAATCAGGTTTTTCGTATAGTAAATTCCTCAACAACCAAAACATAGATTTTTATCTATATAATTTATTTCAGAACTGTCTTTTATTTAATTCTGAGTGCATTTGTTGAATACTTTTCTCCTTCTGAATTAGGGTAATGTGGGTTTGATATTTACTAAGGGTGATTTGAAGGAAGTCTATGATAAAATTTCCAAATATAAGGTATGGTTATCAATGCTTTCATTTTGGTTGTGTTACTGCCCTATGTTTAGTAATCTAAATAATTAGTACATATGCTTTCTACAACTCATAATTATGTAAGTTCCTTTAGTGTGTTTCCATAATTGTTATTTAGTTATGGTTTTACTTGATATGATCTTTCCACCAAATGTAAGACCAAATTAATGTGCTTCATCTTCACTATGCTCATAACTTTCGCTACTTCATGATTCCAAATCATCCTTTGGTATTTGGTACTTTATTTTCTTTTAGCGTATATAAAGCTGAAATAGTAACGGAGTATAAACGTTAACCGTAATCATTGCTCATTTAGCACGGTGAAATTGATTTGCTATATGCATTATTCATGTTGAGATCATAGCTATCGTATTTACTTGAAATGATTAGGTTGAAGCTGCAGCACGCGTCGGCCTCATTGCTCCGATAGATGTTGTTGTTCCCCCGGGAAACACTGGGCTTGATCCTTCTCAAACAAACTTCTTCCAGGTTACTTCTAATTATAAACCCCTCTTGCACAACTAGATTGAGTTAGTATGAAGTTGATAAGTTGGTAAGTTAATTCATAGATCAATACAGTGCTGACACGTGCCCAACAAACATTTGTAACATTCTATCTGTGCGAGTATAGAAATGATTGTAGAAAAGTAATGATAATTTGTGATAGCAAACTAGGAACTTCACGACATTTTTTAGTCCTAATATAGGAACTTACCTCTTGTTTTAGAATAGACTAAAAATGAAAGTGCATATCTAAATTTGGAAGGGACGGAGCATTATTATCATAATCCGATATCTACTTTTGCAGGTGCTTAATATGCCAACTAAAATTAACAAAGGGACAGTTGAGATCATTACGGCGGTGGATTTGATCAAGAAGGGTGACAAGGTTGGTTCCTCTGAAGCTGCCCTTCTGGCAAAGCTGGGTCTGAAGCCGTTTTCCTATGGTCTAGTAGTGCAATCCGCCTATGCCAGTGGCCGTGTCTTTAGTCCAGAGGTACTTGAGCTGACTGAAGATGATATTGCTGTCAAGTTTGCTAATGGGGTGGCCAATATTGCATCCTTGGCCATGGCTCTTTCATACCCAACTATCGCTGCTGCACCGTCCATGTTCATCAATGCATACAAGAATGTTTTGGCACTTGCTGTAGCAACAGAGTACACATTCAATCAGGCCGAGCAAGTGAAGGAGTACTTGAAGGTTTGTAATTGATAGTATTTGCTTGCTATTATAACAAAGTACTTGTTCTTTTGTTCTGCTTTAATTTTTTCAAATGTCTCATTTTCTATTAGATAGATCTAAGGCAGAATAATTAATCAAAACAATACAAGCTATGTAGGACTCGGCCAAGTTTGCTGTTGCTCTGGTCCCAATTGCTTCTTCTGTTGGTGAAGCTGCTGCTTTGGAGGAAACAAAGAATGAAGAATTGGCTGATGAGGAGGAATCAGATGGAGAATATATGCTAGCTGTTTGATGAGCAGCCTAAGTAGACTTCTATATTCTAGCAAGAACTCATACACAGAAATGCTTCGTATCTTATTTTGCTATGTAGTTCTTAGGATCCTTAGGTTTTATGCCTTGACACCATCCTTACAAAGCTTGAATGTTTAGTCTAAATTTGCTCATCTTATGCACTCATATGAGACCTCTTGTTCTACTAGCTGTTTTTTGCATTGGTTATATTATTGCTGGAATTTTTTTTAAAAAAGAAATTATTGAAGGTAACGTAGGGCGGTAGGGGTTTCAAATTTTTGATATAAAGAAGTGTTGCAAATGACATGGCATTATTATATTAGTTGAGTACATTTCTTATAATTGGTATGTATCACATAGTATTGCCTTTCTGTTCCAAAATTAGAGATATATTTATGAAACGAAGACTTATAAGGATAATTTTATTTTCTCAAATATAGCTTTAGTATTAGCTAGGAATTTAGTTGTGGTGGTTTGATATTGAAAAAAAATAGTAAAAAGGTAATGATAAATTAGGAACATCATGTCACTTATGTATCTATAATTTTGGAACAGACTAAAAAGAAAAATGTATCTTTAATTTTAAAACAGATTGAATATTAAAATATTCAATTACACGACATTTGAAACTCATTCGGGACCAAAAAATTTAGATCTCTAGCGTCATCCATTTATCCATTGACCCACGTAATTGTCCTTAATTGAACGAGCGTTGCGTGTGTAAATTATGTAGGATAAAATAAGAATTTTATAAAATTTAGAGGGGGTAAATCGAAAAATATAAAAAATTAACATTATAAAGGACAAAATAGTAAAATATCTAAAGTTGTAAGGGCAAAAGAGTAAAAAAAAAAGTGTGACCCAATTACACCAAACTTGTGGAAGAAGTCTCTATGGAGGCTTTATAAGGTCTGATAAAAAAACGCATCATCAATATATTGGTCATCATGTATTCAAGACACATTTGGAATAAAGAAAATTGATACTCCAGCCTATCATTATCCACTTATTAATTTATATCAATCTCCAACTCTATTTACCTGTATTTTGTAGGACAAATTCCATGAACACATCTCTATGGACTTGTTTGTTACGGAGAGATTGTGTGGCCAAGAGCGATAAGAAATATCGGAAGTGGTAACCGTGTTGTCACGGAAGTTGGGTGGTGTCTCACACCTTCCCCTCGCTTAAGCAAGCTCCCGAGCCCTTTTGAATCCTGGTTGAAGATCGATTAATCTAAGTCATAAGTGGGCCATCTCAATTTACAAAAAAGAAACTTGATATCCAGATGAGTTGGTACATCCCGTTAAACTTATACCAACTGACGACTCTGATTAATTGGCCCATTATAAAGTTAAGAATTTCAAAACTCCATCGAAATTTCTTCAAACCAAACCCCGACCACCTCAAAAGAAAGGGAACAGAAGAAAACCGCGGGCGTCGACAGACAGAAAAGGGAATTTTGGGAGGGTTTGCATAAAATGGAGAAGATGAATGAACAAAAGACAAAAATAGGGAAAAGTAATTGGGGAAAAGAGGAACGGACGATTTTATATATCGAGGAGGGTTAGCAAAAAGGCGCGAGTTTCGGGAGACGATGCTTCTAAAAAGATGTGTTATAATTTAAAAAGTAATGATGGTAAGCCGTGTGCATATGGTGGGGTATTAAAAGATGATTAGGTAGGTACAGTGAAGGGGGAAATCTGATTATTTGAATTACTCTCCTATTTAAATCCTTTAAATTAGGAGAATGAAAGGCAATATTGGGATATAATTATTTATGGATTGGGCTAAGGTGAAATCCTATTTAATTTTTGGGCTGATCAAGGTGAAGCCCGAATTATGTGTGGGTCTGGCCTAGGTGATTGGCCTACATATCTCTTCAGACGGTTTGATCTAAGTTGGGAGTGTCCCTATTTAAGTACAATTATATTTCCTTATTTGGGGGGCGGGGGGACGGGGGGGGGGGGGGGGGGACAAGGAGATCTAATTTGGGAAGGAATCTATCAATAATTAATTGTTTTTATAAGGTGATTCTGAAAGGGATTCCTACTTCTAATCGGGTTCGAGCGGATGCATGCCTATAAATATAGCCATAAACAAAGGTTACGGTATCATTATTCTTTTACCCTTTTACCCACATAATTTTATATTATTTTAACACTTTTATTCCCTCAATTGTTATCTTTTTTTGACATGTACTTAGTCTCACACTAGAGCATCCCCCGATGGCCCAAACCGTATCTCTCATCGAGGCTCTCTTGAGTGCAGGTAGTTCACGTTTCACAGTTTTCAGCGGACGTACAAACCTTAGCGTTAATAATTGGAAAACCCCCTATGACCTGGGAACGATCTCTATTGCTAGTACTGTGGATTTCAGATTTATAGAAGTTATAAAATAATGGAATATCCATACTTAGAAGAATTTAGCATTGGATTGGAAGATTTTAGTAATCATGGATATAAGTGACATAATGATGTCAGAACATGATAATGATATAAGTTGCGATCCAGGGATGGAACTAAAGATTTAATTATCTGGAATAGATTAGTCAAATTGATAAAACTATTGGTAGAAAGGATGAAAGATATTGGAATGTCAACACCAAACCCGCCTTGGAGAACAAGCGGATTTGGGGGCGTGACAGGGAGATTGGTAATGTATATTTGTAACCAGTAACTTTTGTGAAGTCCTTAAATGTGAAATTGATGTACAAGGACTTAGATTAGAAGATCAAACTTGTTAGGTTGATCTATTAAATGCATTGAATGTATAGACTATAGGAAGTTATTCGATCGTAAAATTGTGTAATCGATCGTAGAGCTGTTTAGATAATAGAACGATCGTAGTGTCTGCTTGGAGTTCATAAGGCAAGATGAAGATCGTAGAGTCTGCTCAAAGATCGTAAAGTAAGTCAACATTTTTAGAGTCAACTCAGAGATCGTAAGGCCAAATTCGTAGAGTTCGCTCAGAGTTTGTAGAGTAAAGTGAAGATAAGAGAGTTCGCTCTAAGATCGTTAGGCAAAATAAAAATCATAGATCTGCAAATTATAGAACATGTGGATTGTAGAGTCTGTATATCTTAGAGTATATCGTAGAGTTCGCAAATTGTAGAGTTAGCCAAGCCAGATACTCTACGATTGCCATGAAACTCTACGATTAGGAAAATCATAAAGTATGACAGGTCTAACAGAGGACCGAGAATGGGAAAACTTGAAGAATGAAAAATCCAACGTGTTTGCTGATCATCCAAGTTCAAAATAAAGGTCAGATTAGGTTATGGCTAACAACTAGTTTGACTAAGTGACATCAGCTACGTGGTTATCTCTTTCAGCATACTAATGTGATATCCTAGTTGAAAGCAAGCTGACACACTCTTTAAATGTCAACATCATAGATCTTTAGGATCGGAACATTAAATGAACAATGACAACATATCAACAGGAAAATCTCAAGGCCCTCTATAAAAAAAACTCGAAGATTCAATCCAACAGTATCAAGAAACGAATTACAAGCCGAATTGTTGTTCAAGAACTCTACTCTAAGATCAGGAACAACTTATTCTGCTGCTATGTCATTCAAGATCGGACTTAAAGCCACTTAGCAGCTCTTCAAAATCACTTACTCCCTTTGTGATTATCTTGTCTTAGTGACCTTCTTTGTAACCAAGTGTGAGTGACTTGAAGAGTTCTTTGTGAACTAGTCTGAATGACATACACCAAGTCTTAGAGACTTGAAGGAATCTAAGCGATTCAGCTGATTGTAATAGTTGTGTGTGAACTGATCATAGTGATCACCCTATCCTTAGTGGATTCCTTAATCGATGAGTAGAAAATTGGACTAGGAGCTATTTGTGGTCCAAACCACTTAAAATTTATACGTCTTATTTACTTTCTACAATATTCTTATATCTGTTAGTGACTTACTTCCACAAGCTAACTAAATTCAGAACTAAGATTTCTTTAAATATCATAAAGGGGTTTTCAAGCTAATATTCCGTTGTACTTAAGTAAACTAACTTGTTTAATTTACTAGCTGGTAATCCTTACTTAAAAGAATTTTTTTTTAAAGAATTTATTCAACCCCCCTTCTAGATCTCCGACAACGAGTACCATACATGGTGTGTATCACTATCCGATTTCTCCATATTTCAGTGTCGCTTTAGTCGCTATCTTTATTACGGTCGCTCTCCGCACTGCATAAGCTATACAAATCCATTCTTCACTCTTCACCACCTCTTATGTAAAAACCTAATCATATATATATATATATATATATATATATATATATATATATACTGTTCTTACCTCTTACCTTATGTACGACTGTACCCCCCCCTCATGATTTTACACAACGTGTTTCTAATATTTGAAAGGTAAAGAAAATAATAGAATACTTAACTTATAATTAAATAATTAAAATAAAAATAAAATACTTAAGGTATAAAATGAGAGAAAATTTAAGTTTTACACTTAGATTATTAATTTACCCTTATATTAGTTTTATTGCGTTTCCATAAAGGGTAGGATAGGGGGCGTAAAAAATATTCTTAGGTCATTTTCCATTATGTTCATTAAAAATATGTAACACAATGAATCAGACAAAACAAATTTTAATTAATTTTTTCCCTCTATTTTAAAACTTAGTAACAAAGTGTTAATTATTTTATTTTAGTTATGTCTATAGTCAGTTTATTCCTCATGAGCTTAAACTTTGCGTGAGGCACCTCATTTTGATTGGTTGAATTAAGCATTCGGCACTAAAAAATTTGTTAGGTTATGCAACACTATAATACATAAATGAAACTTTAAATTTTGGCTTTACAATGTCGACTATTCATTTGCAATTCGACACAGAGACTGTTGACGCCGGGAAAAATCCTAAGTTCCCTCGTTTTAAAATTTTTATTGTTTTTCCTTTAAGTTTGTGAAATGTCAACCAACTCCAAAACACTATTTATATTTACCCATAGAAAATAATTACTATTTTTCACTTAAAACTCTTCAAACAGTGTCTAAAGACTAAAATAGTTTCTTTCAAACTCTATCGTTGACAAACCTTAATGATTTATAATTACCAGACTCCCTATAACCAACAATGTAATACCCCTAAGTTCCCAAGTCCCGCATCATATAAATGAGAAACCATGAAGCCTTAGTCCCATATCGTCTAGCTCTTAAACCTTTCTCCCTTCCCTTAGCTATATATATAACTCTACCCCTTTGGTTTCCCTTCACCAACTTAAGGGCCTTCAATTTTGAGTAAGGACCTTGTTATGTGAGGGCTTTTTATAAAAGACCTCCTTAGTTAAAATTTTGTCATCGAGGACGTAGGCAATCTGTGGAACTCGTAATTTTTGGGGATGTTTTTTATTAAATTTTTCTGTATAGTGATTTTTATTTTAAATATTGTATTTAGTTTTGTTAGTTGATATTTTAGTATATTTTGTTAGTAGTTAGTATTTTTGCATTGTAATTATTTTTGTAGCTTTAATTATTGTTTTTTATTTAGATTATTAGTTACTAATTTTGGATTAGTATTATTGGCTTTAATTATTATTGCTATTTAGATTATTATTTTGGCATAATAGTAATATTTGTTTGAAAACTGATTAAATATTGAAAGAATATTTTTGGTAAATATACTTATAGTTATTTTGAAAAAAGAAATAAGAAAACTGTTAAATAATAGAATTGTCCCAATAACATTTATTTGTTCTAAATTAATATTTAGGAATCGTTCGACTATTAATTTTGTGTTCAGCAATATCGAGGTAAGTGACTCTCCGAGCTGTTTAGTATTTTCGAAATGTATAATGTAAGTGACTTTTTGAACTATTTAGTATTTTGAAATTATCGTTTATAATTATGTATGCTTTTAGTAGTTAGTTGGATGCCTAAATGTATTGTTTTAAAAATTGTTATACTTTATTTAAGATTTCCATTTGAATGAAAATGTTACACTTATATTTTGTTAAAAACCCGGATCAAGTATCAAAACAGAATTTTGATTTAGAAAATGAGATTATGTAATTTTGAAATGTGAAATAAGTATAGTTTTGAATATCGAAAATATTGAGAAACTGTTTTTAGAAATCTCAGTTTGACTATGTATAGAATCTGTTAATGTTTACGCTAGTTCCGGAATAATTTAGGACCTACTAAGGCCCACACCTTTAGATACCATTCGGGGGGCGCTCTTCGGGGCGCGTGCATGATAAGATACCTTAGTAAGGGGCATATCATTGACATTATCGAACATAAGGGCCATGTTACAGGGCTGCTGTAACATTAGTCGCAAGGGCTGTGGATTAAAAAATACATCGAATATATTGAACATATCAAAATCGTTTATTGAACATATTGAAATCATTTTCGAATTGTGTTTTATGATTATTAATGATTATTAATTTTGGTTTTGAATCACTACTAGAAAATTGACCTACGGCGACGAGATATAGCGACGGTCATAGCGGAACCGTCGCTATAGAAGAAAAATAGGCTCTATAGCGACGGTCGGATCCCTACCGTCGGTATATAAGGAAAAATAGGTCCTCTAGCGACGGTCAATTCCTGACCGTCACTATAAAAGAGAAAAATTGAACCTATAGCGACGGTCAACTCTTGACCGTCGCTATAACTACTAGAAAATCAACCTATAGCGACGGTCGAAGCGGAACCGTCGCTAAAAAAATGAAAATAAGCCCTACAACGACAGTCGACACTTGACCGTCGCTATAGGCTCTTTTTTTTCAGTTTGGCGCCGTTCAGTATTTCACAGTCCCTCCATTTTTTTCTCTCTATTATTTTACTTTCTCATTTTCTCATCTTCCCCAAATCTCTGAGTCTTCCTTTCTCTCTCTTTCTCTCTCTTATAATCTCTCTTCATCTCTTAGTCTTCCTCGACAGATCTCAAAGCAAGCGGCTCATCTAGGGCACATCGAGTACTTTGTTCAGCACACCGAGTACTTTGTTCAGCAAGCCTCGATCCTTAAGGGATCATCACTCGCAAAAGTCATCGTTGAAGCAACTTCTCATCCTTCACTATTTGCCTTCTCTGAGATTCTTGCGCTACCCAATGTTCTCGAGGAATGTAATTCTTCCATTCTCTCTCTTATTTGCAGTGTTTGATGCTTTTTTTTGGCATATTTTATGGTTTAGATGTGGCTAATATTTGGTTAGTTATATATTTGTCACATTAGCTAATTTGTTAGCTCTAAAAATTGGGAATTTTGATTTGTATTAGGTTTTATACTGGGTATTTGGGCAAGCTTTGCTTAGTTACAATTTTTTTACAGTAGCTAATTTGTTAGCTCTAAGATTTGGGATTTTGATTGGTGTTAGGTTTTATACTGGGTATTTTGGCATGTGTTTGGTGATCATTGTGTAAATTGATTGTTTGTGATTACCTTTTCAATTAATGATTGTATGATTTTGATGTGTTGTAGTATTTAAAGTGTGTCTGGAATAGGAGTTTAGGAGTTGCCGAGTTGCTGAGATTCTACTCAAACACCCTTATATCTTTCTTAGTTTGTTTACAACGCTCGTTATTCAGTATTGAGGATTTGTACGACATGATTGATGGTTTTCCCAATTCCCAGATTAATGTAGTATAAAGTTTTAGTAATATAAATGTTGTAGGTCCCTGAATGATTTGAAAGTGCTCGGGATTACTATTTGCCGCATAGGCTTGCAAAAAGATGAAGAGTGACAAAAGGAGATCCTGATAAATAGTGACATAAAAATGTCAAGACAAAGATACCCCACAAGTCAAGACATAGAGTTGATGTGGCCTATTGAATCAATAATTACCAATGGGGAATATATGAATGAATTTGCATTTTGATTTAGCTATATTAGTGTGTTTGCATCGCCTTTTTTTATATAACCAGATAACTTTATTATATTCTAAATTTGGCATTCATATAGCTGTCAATCTCTAAATGAGTCAGCCATTTTTTTTTACATTCATCTTTTGGTTCCTCTTATCACGTGGTTAGGCAAGACTTTACCGAAACAGTAAAAGCTTTTGGAAAGCAAAGTATAAATGTTGGACATGTTCTGCTTTAGCAATAGCTAGCCCTTTTGGTTAATTGATAATTTCAGCTTTTTTATTTTATTTTTCATAATAATTATGTGCTAAAAAGATCCCTTTTGAAATCTCTTCATAATTTATGTTTCCTGAACAAATTATATGCAGCTTCAAGGAACTGAGAACTCCTGTACATCTTGATCTCTTCATAATTTTTGAAATGAGGTTTTGACTTGTGTAATTGTTTTTGGTTTGCAGGGAGCTAGGATCAGGGATTTCATGTACCCAAGCAATATATGAGGTAATGTAATTGCCTTTTGTGTCTTAATTTAATAATGGTCGATTAGTATTTTGGTAATGGTTTTATTTGTTTGCTGTTTGTTTTCCTTTTGATTATGATTGTAAGAGAGTTTAACTTACGGCCTGAAATGTAGTAATAATTAGAATGCAAACATCACCATGAGAGAAGATTCAGCAATTAGAAAATCACTATTGCTTCAAGATAAATGTAGAATCAGTTGCGTTAGGTGACACACCCATAATTATAGCCTGTCTCCTAGCTCAAGTAATATGCTCAATTGGCTGTTACTTAAAGATTCTAATCATATGCTATCATCTTGGTCTTAATATATGTAATTTTGTTTAGCAGAGGGTCCTGCGTGATTACAACTACTTGACGGCGGAGGAGATTGAAGATTTGTGCTCATCATGTGGCCTGATCAACTACACAAGCAAAATTCAACAATCCTTCATTATGTTTTTTGCACAGAAGCCTTGAGACAGGGTTTGGTCCCCATGTAAACATCATTTCTTCAAATTTGGTTTTCTCATATTCCTTGTTATCAAATAATCCCCCTATTGCACCAGCGGAGCTTCATTTGGTTCAGTTTGTAATATATTGAGCGTTAAATGTGCCACTCTTTGTCAAGGAATGGGTTCATTGGACTTTAGACTGGCTAGAACTTTACCATGATTAATCCTGATTTTCTTTCCTAAGTGGAGATTGGTGTTCCTAATAAGAACAGTAAGCTCCATGGAGCCTGTGGAGAAGGATTGAGGTAACAATTTATACTTATTCTAGTTTTGCGTTGACTTAATGATTGTATGCAATTATATTTGCTTTATTTCATATGAGATTCTCATTTTGGGACGTATGTATGTAGGAATTTTAGTTTCCTAGTTGATGATCACCAGATGAAGTCACGAAAGTACAATTAGATTTACTTTAAAGGAACCCTCTTTTTTTGTTTAATAAGAATTTAGTTATTTACAATTGTGATGTAAATAATTTTAAATTATATAAATTTATTTATAATTATTACAGGACATTATATTATGTGTTGAATTACAATTTTATTAATAATATTTTTTTTTAATATTTAGAAGGCCTATAGCGACGGTCACCGACCGTCGCTATAGACCTTTTACATTTTATTTTTTTAATATTTAGAAGGCCTATAGCGACGGTCGGCGACCGTCGCTATAGGACTTTTACATTTTATTTTTTTTAATATTTAAAAGGCCTATAGCGACGGTCGGTGACCGTCGCTATAGGCCTTTTTCAATGGTGACCGTCGCTATTGATATGTAGGACCGTCGCTATAGTATTTACCGACGGCTGCAACGGCGACGGTCCCCCGACCGTCGCTAAAACCTTTAGCGACGGTCTTTTGGCCTATAGCGACGGTCATTGACCGTCGCTATAGGTCGATTTTCTAGTAGTGAATGTATATATCGACTATTATAATCGAACAAGAAAATATTATTTTCGACAAGTATTTTTACTATTGTTATTGAAAAAAAAGTTATTTGAAAAATTATTTTTCAAATTTTACTTGATCTACCTAAACAGTAAAGATTGTTACTTGCTGCACTTTACCGCTCACCCTTACATTAATTTTTACAAGATACCTTGTTAAGAGCCGAACACTGTGAATACTTTTGTGGATGACTGAAGTTCTTTTTTGTTTAAGACGTTTATTAGTATTTTGATAAGACTTTTGTTTAATAGAGTTATGTCTCCAAAGTTATGTTTTCGGTATTTAGATATTGAACCTTGGTGTAATTTTGATAATGGAAGACTGTTTGGTTTCAAGTTAGTTTTATTATTATGTTTTCATTTGGGCTGCATTATTGATATTGTTGCCTTGCGGGCCTTCGGGCTTGTGACACCCTAGGATTTTACAGAATTTTTAAATTGAGGATTATGGTTAATTAAGTAAAGATTATTAGTTAAAGTCTAGTGTTGAATGACAGAGGTATTAAGGAATGATTAAATGTAAATTATTATGTAATTAATAGGTTATAATGATCTGTGTGGTTGAAATGATATAGAAGGACTTTAAGTGTAAATGAGGATTTATAGATCGACTATGGATCAGTTAGCTATATAAAGTGTATTAGTGATATGTCAGCTAATGAATTATAGTAAATATGAATATGTGAATATGTATATTTGATATAATAGAGAAAGAAGGATTCAAGATAGAGATTAATGGAATAATAAAGCTAATGAGCTTTGAATACTTTGAAGTTATGAAGAAGTTGATAATTATGAATTGAAATGAGAGAATCATGTGTACGATGTGGAGAGGTAGAATGTAATACCTCAAGAGTAGGTATAAAGAATGTAGTATGCAAGTAAAGAGCAAATTTGGACTAGGTACATGAAGTAAAGGGACGTAAAGTCATAACGAATATATTATAAGTTTAAAGGAGAAAGAACCATGGATTTTAGTAATTCGGTCGAGGTTCGCTTCTCGAGGAAACGATTATTGGACAATTGAGTCATTCAACTATGTGGAGATATCGAAAATTGGAATTCATTTATTTTGAAATCGAAAGGTTCATGGAAATTGGATTTTCAAAGGAATAATATGGAATTTGGCAAATATTATAGTAATTAATAAGTGATTAATGAAATTTAATTTTGAAGTGTGATAGGTGATATGGGACAAGCTATGTATAGAGTATTTGATGATGGAATGAAATTCAAACATAATGAAACAAGTTTGGATCAAAATGGACTTGAATTGGTGCAAAAATGAGCAATTTTGAATTAAATGGATTAAATTTCTCTAGATTTTTGGTACTAATGACCATGATGCCCCTAACAAGTTATGAAATGGCAAATATGTCCTAGAAGGGTTTATTGACTAGTATACCCTTAGTTAAGCATGTGAAATGACTTAAGTGTCCCTAACTAGGCATGAGTTAACTTAACCAAGGTGGTTAAGTGTTGGAGTTAAGGTATAATATATGTATGCATATGTTGAGCATGATTAAACTAAGCCACTTTGCTGAAAATTTTCCTCTCTTTCGAAGTTGCTAGAAGAGTGAGAACTTAAGAGAGAAAAAGGAGAGAAAAGGCTAGGATTACAAGAAAACCTTGGAAGATTGCTGGAAAAATGTTGTAAGGAAGAAGAAAAAGCTATCAAAGTGAAGATTTAAGCTCTATCAAGCCTTATTGCATGAAGAGAACAAAGCTACGTGAAGATGAAGTTCGAACTAGTAACCGAGGCAAGAAATGATTAACGAGGCGAAGCTATGCAGTAAAGGTTAAGTGTAAACAAAGGCTAAACAAGCAAGTTCTTAAGACCTAAGTACAATAGATATTCTACGTGAACTATGTGATAGAAATGAGTTGAAATGTGCCTACGTGGAACTATGTGGTTTACTTGCTAATTGAATTATGTGGCATTAAGCATAGCATGATAAGGTAAAAAGGAGCAAGACGTATATTATAGATTGTGAGCATGAAAGGTGTTAGCTGATTAACTTGCTGAGCTTTATGCTCATTCTTGCTATAAACTAACTTTTCAGGTAAGATACAAGAAGGCCAGAGGTTCTGGTTATGCTAAGGTAAAGGAAGGTGAATAAATGGATCAACATGAGGACATTTGTTATGTTTATTTGTGTAATGTGCGAATAAGACCAATAAATGTAAACCTACAAGTGTAATAAGGGTTATATGATTTGTAAATTTATAGTATTGAATATGTATGTATGTATTAATCAGAGTAAGATTGTGATGATGTATGGTTATGATATTATTGTAAGCCGAGTCTAATATGTTATAGAACTCGAAGGTATGGTACAGAGGTATGAATTGGGTTATGTATGATATAGATGAATGTAAAAGGTATTTGTGAACAAGAACATGTATATATATAAACAAGGCCATGTTTGGATAGTTCATGGCAAAATTTTAATTACAGGTTATGCTAAATTATAAAATTTATATATGAGTATAATAGGTCCCAAGATATTAATGTTTGACCTAAGCTTTAATAAAGAGTAAGTGAACGTTGCGATCCTAAGACAAATAAGAGATGTAAGTTAAATAAATTTTATAATAATAAAAAAAATATGGACCGAATTTATGGTCAACAAATTGGTTTAAAAGTTAAAGGTTAAGTTTTAACGCACGAGATCGCCATGAAAGGGTTACATGATGATATAAAATGATTTTAGAGTTAATAATTATAATATCTAGAGATAATCGGATAAAATTAGGAAGGTGGGATCTCGGGGCGTTACAGTTGGTATCAAAGCAGTTGGGTTATAGACCTTAGGTAGTAGTACCTTAGGCTATGACTTTTGTGTGAAAGAAGGAAATAGTAAAGTAAGAGACTCTAGATGAGCTGAGTCAGTAAGAAATGAATTTTGGAAATTCAGGATTAAGAAATGATAAGGATATCTTAAGATAAGATACTGAGAAATGATAAAGGATCAAAAGCGATCAAAGATAAAAAGGACTCTTGGTGAGTCGTGCACGGTAAGATATGAATCGATAAAATTCATATCAGATCAAGGAAAGGCAAAGGAAAAGTTGAGTAAAGGAAAAGCTGAGTAAAGGAAAGTGAGAAATGATAGGGTATGTGGGATTTTTCATTGAGGACTCATGGTAGTGGCTGAGTGTGCATTTTCTCGGTATGGGACGGGGATTTGTACTTGTTTATCTTCCTATCGTGATAATCAGTGGAGATCCAGCGTCGCGGTAAGAAGTGAGAAGAGTTAAGTAAGAAAGATTAAGGTTAGTTGCGTGTTCTGAAAACCCAAGCGTATAGTAAGTTCATGACTCATGATTATGTGGTGGAGCCCCTCAGCGAATGGGCGACTATAGCCTGACTAGGACAAGCTCCGTAACCCACATGATTGTGGTAAGTTCCTGAGCCAAAATGCGTGGCAAGTTTGATGAACAGGGTTGGGTTTAGAATAGAGAATCATAAGTTGAGAAATATAGTTCTCATAGACTGGCTAAGGTTAAGAAAATAAGAAAGAAATAGAAATATAAGAAATGATTATATTAGTTAAGGAAGCAAGAAGAAGAGATTATTAGGATTGAGTAGGCAATCTACTCTTCTAGCTATGCTAGACCATCGAAAAGTTTTGTTCATGTATCAAAATTTAATTTTAAAATTCCGTGATTCATGGGTCTATGCTAATTGATTCAGCTAGACCAAAGTTATTTGAAAATTTCAAAATGTATTTATGAAATCATTGTCACACTGTTGAATATGGTGTGAAATGATAAAATGGCAGAATTCTCAACGTACTTTCATTACGGTACGGTATTAAGAGGTCTAAAAGTGACCGAATTCTCAACGTACTGCTAAGATAGTGCGATATTATGAAGCCTTTATAAAAGATTTTCTTGAGTTCAAGTCTTAAACCAATGACAGTGAAAGTGAACTTTTGAAAAGTTCAAGTTATAGTAAATGAATAGTTTATTGATATGAGTCTATGCCATTTGTTTCGGCTAGACCATTCTGCTAAAGAAATGAGTAAATATTTTTGGAATTCAGATGATGGATAAAACAACATGTTTTGCAAGGCTGGGGTGAACAACCCTGAAAAGGGGCTATGGTACAGGGGTTGGTTAACACGGTTCAACCCAAAGTAAAAAGGAAAATGTTGTGCACAACAAAAGCGGTACAATAGGCTGATCACTTGGCGTACCAATGACAACAAAGGACATAGAGTGATGTGGTTGCGTCGAAAACTCATGTTCCTAGTTAAATGACCCATGGGTATTCGCAGTCTTTGTGATTGCTAATATTCTTAACGAGTTCATTGGTCTTTATGACCCCTCAGCAAAAGCAAGAGTTATGTTTTGAAAGCAAAAGTTTTATGGAAAAGCTATTCTTATTGATTCATACTGCTTCACAGTTATTGAACAATTGTGGAGATTCCTGAAAGACATTCCAATCTTCTGGGATGAACGTTAGAAATGGGTAAGAGGGGAGAGAATGTAAAGGTTAGTGAAAACCTAGTTGAAATGAAATGAAGGCAAAGAAATATACATGTTGCAAATGGATAAGGAATGAGTACACAACAATTTTGAGGACGAATTTTTTTGAAGGAGGGGTGAAGGTGAATCTAAGTATGTAACTTTCCCCAATAGTTCATTCAAGTCTCCTAACTCTCTCTCTGGCCATTCGGTCACGACGAATTGTCAACCGAGAATTCTTTATAATAGATATGGCCAACTCTCGTTGCACCATACCCGAATCCACCCAAATCCGACCCAAGGGCAACAGAAACGGGAAGGAACACCCTAACTAGGCAACTCACTATATCTCTATGAGAGTCAACGCTAAAAAGGATTTGAAGAACAGATTCTCTCTTGGCTACACGAGGCGAGCTGGTATATCTCTATCCTAACTCACGAATCATAATCCCAACGCCATGTGGAATCATGAACACGTGTCATTGTATCTAGGTCTAAACTGGTACTCCCTCTCTCAGTTCCGCACAAGTTACCACACTAATAACTAGGTCAAACAAATACGCGATAGGCGCAAAATATGAAAACCCATCCACACAGCCGTAGCCGATGAATGGTCAACCGAGAACTCTCTATAGTACTAACATGCCTCTCTCGAGCACATGTAGCGACATCCTACCCAAATCCGACACAAGGCAACAGAAACAGGAAGGAACGCCCAAGCTAAGAATAACAAGGGTTGAAGGTCAAGTTCTCAAAGGATGCACATGGCGGATCGGTATATGTCTATCCTTTCCACAAATCATGCATCTCACATAGGAAAAATATGCAAAGCAAGTGTCACCATCTGTCACTATAGTTTCACACGGTGTATAAGCCTGTCACCTCCCATACACAATTTAAGCATACCCCTCCAAGTAGGATAACACAATCACATGTTAACATATTCGGGTCAACACACTATACTCCCTCTCTCAGTTCCGTATAGGCTACTAAGTAAATGCACGACCTAGAAATTAACCACAAAGCACAAATACAACAACCAATCCTTATGGTGCCAACCAAAGAGAGAGAAATCAACTAGAACAACCTATTGGGTTCCATCACAATACTTAGATTCAATGCTTAGTTCATACTAAACAAGTAATACAACATCCACACATACATAGCAAATGAGTATAACAAGATTCAATATGATTAAAGCATGTACAACTTTTACAAGTTCCAAAAATCAACATTCAAATGAATACATGAAATAGAGAGGCAAGGAAGTGAAAGAGAAAGAAGAAATGAAGAAAACTCCCTAAATCATGGAATCAAGTTGATGTAGGAGCTCCATGGAATCACCAAAATGGCCTCCCAAAGTCGCCCTAGCCGCTCCCTCTTGAAAGAAATCGGATATGTTATGTTTTAGGGCTCAAAAAGTGGCTTTTAAAGCATTCTGGACGCTGCTGGACTGGCGCACGGCGCAGCTGCGCCGTGCCATAGTGCAAAAACGGCGCAGCTGCGCCAAAATCTTGGTCTGCCTGGCAACCGGCGCAGCTGCGCCTCTCCATAGTACAAAATGGGCGCAGCTGCGCCTTAGGCAAAAATCTGACTTTTGGCTGCTTTTGGGTCCTTTTGTATTTTGGCCATAACTTCTTCATCCGAACTCCAAATGAGGCATGGAAAGAAGTTCTGGAAAGGAAATTCCAAGACCTACAACTTTCATTCTTAACAAAATAGAAGAGTCAGAAAGGATCAAGGCCAAACTTGGGCGTGAAGTAGCTGCTGTGTAATTTCTTCGTCTTTTTGGTGTAGCTTTTGCGTCCGATCTCCGATTGAGATGATTCAAGATGTTTCGGAAAGCTGAGAAGAAGTTCTACAACTTTCATGCTTTGCACAAGCGGAGATTCTGGCCGGAACAATGTCAAAAGCTGGCCTCTATGCACACGACACGCCGAAAAGACAAACCGGGCAATCCAAGCCTTTATTTATCAAGCCCTTATATGATACCTACAAAACAACATAAACCACATAAAACGTAATATAAAGCCACATCCTATAATAATGTGGTAAAAAGACGCGTAAATGAACAGAAAACACGTAAACTTACTATAAAACCTAAATTACAACAAACACGTAAAAACACATATAAACTAACATAAATACTTAAAGATAAGCAATTTATCAAGCTCAAATGTATTCAATTCTTAGGTATAAAAACCACTTATCAAATACCCCCAAACTTAAACCATTGCTTGCCCTCAAGCAATACAAAAACAAACTAAATAAAGAAAAATTAACAAAATACATAGATAAAAATAAAAAAAATTCTACCAGTTAAAAATCACAGAAAATACTTGAAGATTTGCATATTATCAAGATTAGGAGTACTCTATGCATATAACATTTAATAACCAATAATTAATACCCCCAAACTTAAACCATTGCTTGCCCTCAAGCAATACAAAAACAAACTAAATAAAGAAAAATTAACAAAATACATAGATAAAAATAAAAAAAATTCTACCAGTTAAAAATCACAGAAAATACTTGAAGATTTGCATATTATCAAGATTAGGAGTACTCTATGCATATAACATTTAATAACCAATACCCCCAAACTTAAACATTTGCTTGTCCTCAAGCAAAACAACACTGACTATACAAACAACAACACAAAACTTGAGCAGTGAGTTAATAAGAAAGAACATTGTGGCCTCAAGATTATTTCAAGCTATAATTATAAGAAAATCTCAAAACCTTGCAAAGTCTAGACTTTCAACTCACATATCAGTCAATACACACTTATGACCCCCGTGTGTGTGTGTGAACCATCTGCAACAACAAATCATCACGCAGAGAGGTGGTGTAGACAAGTTACCTTAAGAAAGAAATCGAAAACTTAAAACAATCATGCATAAGACATCACTCTACACTAGTCCCAGCAGATAAGTCAAAACAAAACTAATCTTGACATGTGCAATGTCTCATTCCATTAGGCTATACAGAGTTACCCATATAACGAGCGTTTGACCAATGACTCCCAAACCAGTTGGCTTTAGGGCATTAGGTGTAAAGACACCCCTAAGGGCCTAATAACTCGAGTAACAGAGGCCACAAAACTCGACTAGTCAAGTGAATTATTATATTTATTACTATCAATACTTTTTTTTTTCTTTTTTTTTTCTTTCTTTTTCATTTTTTTTTTTCATCATCATTTTTTTTAATGTGAGTGCGTTTTAACGCTCCATCTCACTCTATAGACAAATCAAACATGAGAAATCGTTTTGAGTGATGCATATACGAGTTTTAAAGTAAAAGATTGTCTCACTAAGCAAGTAGTCATAAAAATCGCCTCAAAGCAAACAACTTATTCAATACAGATGGTTATGTGCTCGAAGAAAAGGGATCACAAGTTATGTAAACCAACAGTAAGTCAAGCACACAGACGAAGCGACATTTATCAATTTTCTACGAGTTATAACTTAAATAATCAATGCCTGATCCTCGATTATGGTTCAATGCAAATTAACTCAATGCTCAAGAGACATAACCTATACTACAACGACTCAAAACGAAAAACAAAAACGACATATATTAACAACACATAACGAACCCAGTTTCGTAGGGAGTACGATTGCACTTAGCACGTGCAACAAGCCGTTAAACCTCAAGGTTACCCAAGAGGACGAGTTTTGTCTCGTGAATGTTTGCAGAGAATATACCCACAAAATTCAAACAAGATAGCAACATCAAAGCAACATATAGAAAGACCCCCAAACTTGGAACTGACAAGTCCATAATGTAAACAATAAAAGAATTGAAGTGCAGAGGACTTCCCTGAAACATATGTCAGTTGTCGCCACAAGCAACCGACTTCCATAATCCCGCTAAGATGCGCTACCTGGAAAACAAAACAAAATACGTAAATAAATATATAAATAAAAGAAAAAGTATTTTTGTATTTTTAAAGTTTTGTATTTTTATTTTTTTTTTAATAAACTCTCCGGCGCAGCTGCGCCGCAAATGTACTGCATAAGGGCGCAGCTGCGCAGCATGGCAGGAAAAGGGCCTCGGGGTGGAAGGCGCAGCTGCGCAGTAAATGGTCGTGGTAAGGGCGCAGCTGCGCTGTCCGGTAGGCAGAGAAGGTCAGGAGCAAAGGCGCAGCTGCGCCGTTTTTGTGAAGGAACGGGGCGCAGCTGCGCCGTGCAGCAGATGGCTTCCTGTTGGGGGAGGAAGGCGCAGTTGCGCAGGAATTGGCATGCATAGCGGCGCAGCTGCGCCGTGCATCAGTAATGCAGTCTGCTGTTTGCTGTTATCTGAAAAAATTTCGCCCCATTTTTTTTTTCTCTGACTTTGCACCATTCCACCAACTGCTAAAACCTGAGAGAGACAAAAATAGAACTATTAAGACTACTAAATATAAACATCCTACTTAATAATAACAGAAAAGAGAATTAATTAAAAATGCAAATAAGAATTAAACAAGGAGGGAGAAAGAGTGAATGGGGTGCCTCCCATCGAGCGCTTGGTTTATAGTCCTTTAGCGGAACTTCTTCGTATCAACGCTATCCGATCCCTCTTCGATAATTGAGGAACCCTCCATCCGTTGGAAGCAATTCATTATTTGGGAGGTTCCCATTTGTGATAGCGACGAAGTCTAAGTCACCTAGCTTGCTCTTTGTAGGTAGATTCCCCATTTGAACGGTCAAATAGCTAGGTGCTTCTTCCATTGTGTTTGTGACCATATTGGGGCATGTAAGCTTATCAAACACAATGGGCTCTTCTTCTATCTTCTCTTCTTCAACCCACCATGGCTCCACATTTGAACTAGCTCTCGTGTCATAGAGAGTCTTGCCAACGACATGACTACCAAGTGGGCATGCTTTTGCAAATCTGATTGGATTCTTGACCTTTGGTGGAGAAAGCTCTTGGGGCACTAAAAAGGTCGACAAATCTTCATTGGAATGCACATATAATTCTCCGCCGACTGTGTTAACCATATCCCCACTCTCCTCCAATTCCATCTCTTGTGGCTTATCCAATTGCAGATTTGGCTCGGGTACTCCATCAGCCTCGGAATTCATGTCATGTGGCCAAGTATCTTGAGGACTGTTGTTTAAGGCTTTGAACATTTTCTCCATTTGGTCCTCAAGATTTTGAATGGAAGCCGCTTGACTGCGCATTATCTCCTCATTCACAGCAATGAACTTGGACCACAATTCCTCTAATCTTGAATTTTCTTCATGTTGCAGTGAAGGTGGACATGTGAATTCCGGTGGGTACATATGACTTGGAGCATCGTATTGATCTTGCTTAGTGTAACTCCATGAATCATCCGGGTGATATCCCCAATCCTGATAATCATTTTCGGGATAAGCATAATTGTTGAGGTAATCACCCCCATACTGTACCGGTCCATAACTGATGGTGCATTGATGACTCGGATGATTGCCAGAACAATAATCACAAAACACATCCACACTTTGAGTACTGTGCGCTCCTAGAACGTCCAACTTCCTCGAAAGTGTCTTAATTTGTGCTGACAATGCAGAAATTGCATTGAGTCCATCAATCCCTGTTTCCCTTGGTTGAGTCATACTCGTGTATGGCCATTGATAAGCAAAGTCATCCATGGTACCTGAAAAGAGAAAAATATAGGAAGTAAAAAGAAATAAAATAAAAAGAAATGTTTAAATTAAGACTAATTTGATAGAAGCTAATGATGGCAATAATTATTAAACTAATTCCCCGGCAACGGCGCCAAAAACTTGTTGGCGTCTCAGTCGGTCTCTGTTTTTATTCTGTTTTTATGTTTTTATATTTAATGAGTTTCGACCTCGACTAGTTCGTTTGAATGAACAAAACACGCAAGTATACGCGGTCAACAAGTAATAAAGAGTAAGTAGAGTATCGATCCCACGAGGAATTATTAACAAGAATTGTCAAACATAAGCTTATAACCAATTCAATCATATTTAAACAAATAATTAATTGTTTTGAAAATTAAACTAATAAAATTAAACTAATACTAGCTACTGAAAACAATTAAAGATAGGTGAATCTAAGTATGTAACTTTCCCCAATAGTTCATTCAAGTCTCCTAACTCTCTCTCTGGCCATTCGGTCACGACGAATTGTCAACCGAGAATTCTTTATAATAGATATGGCCAACTCTCGTTGCACCATACCCGAATCCACCCAAATCCGACCCAAGGGCAACAGAAACGGGAAGGAACACCCTAACTAGGCAACTCACTATATCTCTATGAGAGTCAACGCTAAAAAGGATTTGAAGAACAGATTCTCTCTTGGCTACACGAGGCGAGCTGGTATATCTCTATCCTAACTCACGAATCATAATCCCAACGCCATGTGGAATCATGAACACGTGTCATTGTATCTAGGTCTAAACTGGTACTCCCTCTCTCAGTTCCGCACAAGTTACCACACTAATAACTAGGTCAAACAAATAAGCGATAGGCGCAAAATATGAAAACCCATCCACACAGCCGTAGCCGATGAATGGTCAACCGAGAACTCTCTATAGTACTAACATGCCTCTCTCGAGCACATGTAGCGACATCCTACCCAAATCCGACACAAGGCAACAGAAACAGGAAGGAACGCCCAAGCTAAGAATAACAAGGGTTGAAGGACAAGTTCTCAAAGGATGCACATGGCGGATCGGTATATGTCTATCCTTTCCACAAATCATGCATCTCACATAGGAAAAATATGCAAAGCAAGTGTCACCATCTGTCACTATAGTTTCACACGGTGTATAAGCCTGTCACCTCCCATACACAATTTAAGCATACCCCTCCAAGTAGGATAACACAATCACATGTTAACATATTCGGGTCAACACACTATACTCCCTCTCTCAGTTCCGTATAGGCTACTAAGTAAATGCACGACCTAGAAATTAACCACAAAGCACAAATACAACAACCAATCCTTATGGTGCCAACCAAAGAGAGAGAAATCAACTAGAACAACCTATTGGGTTCCATCACAATACTTAGATTCAATGCTTAGTTCATACTAAACAAGTAATACAACATCCACACATACATAGCAAATGAGTATAACAAGATTCAATATGATTAAAGCATGTACAACTTTTACAAGTTCCAAAAATCAACATTCAAATGAATACATGAAATAGAGAGGCAAGGAAGTGAAAGAGAAAGAAGAAATGAAGAAAACTCCCTAAATCATAGAATCAAGTTGATGTAGGAGCTCCATGGAATCACCAAAATGGCCTCCCAAAGTCGCCCTAGCTGCTCCCTCTTGAAAGAAATCGGATATGTTATGTTTTAGGGCTCAAAAAGTGGCTTTTAAAGCATTCTGGACGCTGCTGGACTGGCGCACGGCGCAGCTGCGCCGTGCCATAGTGCAAAAACGGCGCAGCTGCGCCAAAATCTTGGTCTGCCTGGCAACCGGCGCAGCTGCACCTCTCCATAGTACAAAATGGGCGCAGCTGCGCCTTAGGCAAAAATCTGACTTTTGGCTGCTTTTGGGTCCTTTTGTATTTTGGCCATAACTTCTTCATCCGAACTCCAAATGAGGCATGGAAAGAAGTTCTGGAAAGGAAATTCCAAGACCTACAACTTTCATTCTTAACAAAATAGAAGAGTCAGAAAGGATCAAGGCCAAACTTGGGCGTGAAGTAGCTGCTGTGTAATTTCTTCGTCTTTTGGTGTAGCTTTTGCGTCCGATCTCCGATTGAGATGATTCAAGATGTTTCGGAAAGCTGAGAAGAAGTTCTACAACTTTCATGCTTTGCACAAGCGGAGATTCTGGCCGGAACAATGTCAAAAGCTGGCCTCTATGCACACGACACGCCGAAAAGACAAACCGGGCAATCCAAGCCTTTATTTATCAAGCCCTTATATGATACCTACAAAACAACATAAACCACATAAAACGTAATATAAAGCCACATCCTATAATAATGTGGTAAAAAGACGTGTAAATGAACAGAAAACACGTAAACTTACTATAAAACCTAAATTACAACAAACACGTAAAAACACATATAAACTAACATAAATACTTAAAGATAAGCAATTTATCAAGCTCAAATGTATTCAATTCTTAGGTATAAAAACCACTTATCAAGTGTCCCTAACTAGGCATGAGTTAACTTAACCAAGGTGGTTAAGTGTTGGAGTTAAGGTATAATATATGTATGCATATGTTGAGCATGATTAAACTAAGCCACTTTGCTGAAAATTTTCCTCTCTTTCGAAGTTGCTAGAAGAGTGAGAACTTAAGAGAGAAAAAGGAGAGAAAAGGCTAGGATTACAAGAAAACCTTGGAAGATTGCTGGAAAAATGTTGTAAGGAAGAAGAAAAAGCTATCAAAGTGAAGATTTAAGCTCTATCAAGCCTTATTGCATGAAGAGAACAAAGCTACATGAAAATGAAGTTCGGACTAGTAACTGAGGCAAGAAATGATTGACGAGGCCAAGCTACACAGTAAAGGTTAAGTGTAAACAAAGGCTAAACAGGTAAGTTCTTCAGACCTAAGTACAATAGATATTCTACGTGAACTATTTGATAGAAATGTGTTGAAATGTGCCTACGTGCAACTATGTGGTTTACTTGCTAATTGAATTATGTGGCATTAAGCATAGCATGATAAGGTAAAAAGGAGGATGAAAGATGTTAACTGATTAACTTGCTGAGCTTTATGCTCATTCTTGCTATAAACTAACTTTTCAGGTAAGATACAAGAAGGCCGGAGGTTCCGGTTATGCTAAGGTAAAGGAAGGTGAATAAATGGATCAACATGAGGACATTTGTTATGTTTATTTGTGTAATGTGCGAATAAGACCAATAAATGTAAACCTACAAGTGTAATAAGGGTTATATGATTTGTAAATTTATAGTATTGAATCTGTATGTATGTATTAATCAGAGTAAGATTGTGATGATGTATGGTTATGATATTATTGTAAGCAGAGTCTAATATGTTATAGAACTCGCAGGTATGGTACAGAGGTATGAATTGGGTTATGTATGATATAGATGAATGTAAAAGGTATTTGTGAATAGGAACATGTATATAAATAAACAAGGCCATGTTTGGATAGTTCATGGCGAAATTTTAATTACAGGTTATGCTAAATCATAAAATTTATATATGAGCATAATAGGTCGCAAGATATTAATGTTTGACCTAAGCTTTAATAAAGAGTAAGTGAACGTTGCGATCCTGAGACAAATAAGAGATGTAAGTTAAATAAGTTTTAAAAAAAAAATATGGACCGAATTTATGGTCAATAAATTGGTTTAAAAGTTAAAGGTTAAGTTTTAACGCACAAGATCACCATGAAAGGGTTACATGATGATATAAAATGATTTTAGAGTTAATAATTATAATATCCAGAGATAATCGGATAAAATTAGGAAGGTGGGATCTCGGGGCGTTACAGGGCTTGCAACGTGTGGCACTTCGGGCCTGTAATGGGTTCGGGGTGTTACAGAGATGGTATCAGAGCAGTGACCCCTGGCAGTGTGCTGGGTTGAAAAACCTACACATTCCTTGGGGAATAAATTTGGGAGTTAGCTGTGGGTATAGTCTTGACTAAATTTAAGATTTTGGAGATAGAATAAGGTGAAAATCTTTGTATTGTTTGAGAAGTAATTTAAAATATGAAGATAGAATAAGGTAAAAATATTTGTGTTGTTTGAGGAGTATATGAGAAATTATGGAGTGAGATAGAGAATAAGGTGGGAAATCTTTGTATTGTTTGAGGTTTAGTACTCGAGGCTAATTTTGATAAATTTTTGAACGAAACATGATAGAAAGACTTAGTTGTGCGATTGGAGATTTTGAGTTAGAAATTTGGAGGACCAAAATTTTTTAAGATGGAGGTAATGTTATACCCCTAAGGTTCCAAGTCCCGCATCATGTAATTGAGAAACCATGAAGCCTTAGTCCCATATCGTCTAGCTCTTAAAGCTTTCTCCCTTCCCTTAGCTATATATATGACTCTACCCCTTTGGTCTCCCTTCACCAACTTAAGGGCTTCCAATTTCGAGTAAGGATCTTGTTGTGTGAGGGCTTTTTATAAAAAGATCTCTTTAGTTAAAATTTTGTCATCGAGCACGTATGCAATCTGCGGAACTCGTAATTTTTGGGTATGTTTCTTATTTAATTTTTCTGTATTGTCATTTTTATTTTAAATACTATATTTAATTTTATTAGTTGATATTTTAGTATATTTTGTTAGTAATTAGTATTTTTGCATTGTTATTATTTTTGTAGCCTTAATTATTATTTTGTATTTAGATTATTAGTTAGTAGTTTTGGATTAGTATTACTAGCTTTAATTATTATTGCTATTTAGATTATTATTTTGGCGTAACAGTAATATTTGTTTGAAAAATGATTAAATATTGAAAGAATATTTTTGGTAAATATACTTATAGTTATTTTGAAAAAAAGAAATAAGAAAAACTGTTAAATAATAGAATTGTCCTAATGACATTTATTAGTTCTAAATTAATATTTAGGAATCATTCGACTATTAATTTTGTGTTCAGCAATATCGAGGTAAGTGATTCTCCGAGCTGTTTAGTGTTTTCAAAATGTATAGTGTAAGTGACTTTTTGAACTATTTAGTGTTTTGAAATTATCGTTTATAATTATGTATACTTTAGTAATTATTCGGATGCCTAAATGTATTATTTTAAAAATTGTTATACTTTATTTAAGGCTTTCATTTAAATAAAAATGTTACACTTATATTTTGTTAAAAACCCGGATCAAGAATCAAAATAGAATTTTGATTTAGAAAATGGGATTATGTGATTTGAACTGTGAAATAAGTATAGTTTTAAATATCGAAAATATTGAGAAATTATTTTTAGAAACCTCAGTTCTACTATGTATATAATCCGTTAGTGTTTACGCTAGTTCCAAAATAATTTAGGATCTACTATGGCTCACACCTTTAGATACCCTTCGAGGGGTGCTCTTTGGGATGCGTGCATGATAAGATACCTTAGTAGAGGGCGTATTATTGACATTATCGAACATAAGGGCCGTGTTACAGGGCTGCTGTAACCTTAGTCGCAAGGGCTGTTGATTAAAAAATACATCGAATATGTTTAACATATCAAAATCGTTTATTGAACATATTAAAATCATTTTCGAATTGTGTTTTATGATTATTAATTTTGGTTTTGAATGTATATATCGAATATTATTGTCGAACAAGAAAAGATTATTTTCGACAAGTATTTTTACTATTGTTATTGAACAAAAGGTTATTTGAAAAAGTATTTTTCAAATTGTACTTGATTTACCTAAATAGTAAAGATTGTTACTTGCTGAGCTTTACCCCTCACCCATACATTAATTTTTACAGGATACCTTATTAAGAGCCGAGCATTGTGGATACTTTTATGGATGGTTGAAGCTCTTTTTTGTTTAAGACGTTTATTAGTATTTTGATAAGACTTTTGTTTAATAGAGCTATCTATGTCTCCAAAGTTATGTTTTTGGTATTTAGTTATTGAACCTTGGTGTAATTTTGATAATGAAAGACTGTTCGGTTTCAGGTTAGTTTCATTATTATGTTTTCGTTTAGGTTGCGCTATTGATATTGTTGCCTTACGTGCCTTCGGGCTTGCGGCGTGTGGCACTTCGGGCCTGTAGCGGGTTCGGGGTGTTACAGAGATGGTATCAGATCAGTGACCCCTCATAGTGTGTTGGGTTGAAAAACCTATACGTTCCCAGGGGAGTAATTTTAGGAGTTAGCTGTGGGTATAGTCTTGACTAAATTTAAGATTTTTGAGATAGAATAAAGTGAAAATCTTTGTATTGTTTGAGGAGTAATTTAGAATTTGGAGATAGAATAAGGTAAAAATATTTGTGTTGTTTGAGGAGTATATGAGAAATTATGGAGTGAGATAGAGAATAAGGTGAGAAATCTTTGTATTGTTTGAGGTTTAGTACTCGAGGCTAATTTTGATAAATATTTGAACGAAACATGATAGAAAGACTTAGTTGAGCGATTGGAGATTTTGATTTAGAAATTTGGAGGACCAAATTTTTTTTAGGGGGAGGTAATGTAATACCCCTAAGTTCCCAAGTCCCGCATCATGTAAATGAGAAAGCATGAAGCCTTAGTCCCATACCGTCTAGCTCTTAAACATTTCTCCCTTCTCTTAGTTATATATATGACTCTACCCCTTTGGCTTCCCTTCACCAAGTTAACTGCCTCCAATTTTGAATAAGGACCTTATTGTGTGAGAGCTTTTTATAAAAAAGACCTCCTTAGTTAAAATTTTATCATCGAGGACGTAGGCAATCTATGGAACTCGTAATTTTCGGGTATGTTTCTTATTTAATTTTTTTGTATTGTCATTTTTATTTTAAATATTGTATTTAGTTTTGTTAGTTGATATTTGAGTATATTTTGTTATTAATTAGTATTTTTGTATTGTTATTATTTTTGTAGCTTTAATTATTATTTTGTATTTAGATTATTGGTTACTAGTTTTGGATTAGTATTATTGGCTTTAATTATTATTGCTATTTAGATTAATATTTTGGCATAACAGTAATATTTGTTTGAAAAATGATTAAATATTGAAAGAACATTTTTGGTAAATATACTTATAGTTATTTTGAAAAAAGAAATAAGAAAGCTGTTAAATAATAGAATTGTCCTAATGCCATTTATTTGTTCTAAATTAATATTTAGGAATTGTTCGACTATTAATTTTGTGTTCAGCAATATCGAGATAAGTGACTCTCCGAGCTGTTTAGTATTTTCGAACTGTATAGTGTAAGTGACTTTTTGAACTATTTAGTATTTTAAAATTATCGTTTATAATTATGTATGCTTTAGTAATTATTCGGATGCCTAAATGTATTGTTTTAAAAATTGTTATACTTTATTTAAGGTTTCCATTTGAATGAAAATGTTACATTTGGATTTTGTTAAAAACCCGGATCAAGTATCAAAATAGAATTTTGATTTAGAAAATGAGATTATGTGACTTTGAACTGTGAAATAATTATAGTTTTGAATATAAAAAATATTGTGAAATTATTTTTAGAAACCTCAGTCCGACTATGTATAGAATCCGTTAATGTTTACTCTAGTTCCGGAATAATTTAGGACCTACTAAGGCCCACACCTTTAGATACCCTTCGGGGGGCGCTCTTCGGGAAATTGTTTTCTACTTTTATTTCAAAATTTAATTATAAAATTAATTTTTGTTACACGCATCGCGTTTGTGCGGATGCTAGTATCTCTAATTAGGAACTAATGGAATATAATTTTGATTAAAAATTTATTTAAAATGTTTATAAACTCTTACACTGATTAAACTATTCACTATAAGTAATTAAAAATAGGAAATTACTATTTTCACAAGGAAAAAAAATGATATTTCAACAAGGTCTCACTCACTTAAGAGTAGAGCCCATCTACTATTCATGTAGTAGAGATTTACAAAAATATCATTTTTCTTCGTGGAAATATCGATTCCCTCAATATAATTTATTGGAACCCAGATTTGGTGTGGGTCAAGGATTATTTTATACTTGGAGTTAGGTTGGATTATTTTGCACACTATGATGGGCCCGAATTATGGTTGGCCCATACAAGTGTTTCCTTTGTGGCAGTTTGAGTTATTTAGGAAGGTTAAAATCTTCACTGATTAAGGATTCCAAATTAGATTGTGATTTCGGATCTTTGGGGTGATAAAGAATGACCGGTCAACATTATAATTATAATTGGATTCTATCAAGGGATTCCACCTCATAGGGACTCAAGGCAGTTGATGGAAAAGTATAAATAAGGCTACAAACAAGTGAATCAGGTTACACAATTTCTTATTATCAAATATCATTCTTTATTCCAGCATTACATTAGTTCTTTATTGTTACGACTTTTGACCTGTACTTATTGTCACACCGGAGCATCTCCGGATGGCCCAAGCCATCGCCTAATCTGTGGGGGTGTCTAACGGTTGTTCTTGAGTGCAGGTAGCTCGCTGTTTGGTGGTTTCAACGGGCGGACAAAATTATGCGTCAACATTGGCGCTAGAAGGAGGGGCCTGTTTGATATTTGATCCATAAATCTCCATCTTAGTTTAGTTTGGAGGTGGTTGTTATGGTGGGAGAAGGAATTTTTTTGGAAGGGTCGTAGTAATAATGTCTTATAAGTTAACTTTTACTCTATTTAAATTAATTATACATGCTCCAATTTTTTAACTGGTTTAGGGTATTGAAAGGTCTTTACTTATTATGTTGTTCTACATTACATATGCAAATTGGGCAAGAGAAATTGGGGAAGAAGGTAGAATATGTCGAAAAATTGAAAAACAAAGTAGCTTATATCCCCAAGGCAGCATAAGAAAAGAGGGCATTGATTGAAGCCAAACAAGGGGAAGATTTACTCAAGGCAGAGGAGTAGGCGACAAAGTACCGTGCTACCAGAACAGGTCCAAAGAAACTCCTTCGAATTTTTTAAAGCAAGAATATTTTTCAGGTCCAATTTGACAAAGGTAGAAGCTACATTCGTATTTTCTTGATTGGGATTTATTTGTTAATTAAAGATGTGTGCGTGCTATTGCTAATTTGGTAGATGATTTGCTATTATTTATTATGTTGTGTGCATGGTGGTATATTTGTGTATATATACCATGTGTAAGAGAAACTAGTTTGAATTAGATTTTACATGTCATGAAGTTTTGACTACTTGGATGCATCTCTAAATGTTAAATCCATGAATGGAGTTACTCGCACTGTATTTTACAATCATTTATTCTCAGTAGTATCTTGGTTGCTTTGTTAATTCATGCAGACGTTTCATTGTTCACCACCAATGAACTTGTCAAAATGAAAGTAATAAGGAAACAAAGAGTACGTCTTGGGTAATTTCTTGACATTGATCATGAAGATGATAGATTGTATGATAAAAGCCAGATATCATAAGGTGCTCCCATTATATATATATATATATATGTGTGTGTGTGTGTGTGTGTGTGTGTGTGTGTGTGTGTGTGTGTGTGTGTGTGTGTGTGTGTCAGATACTACTCTTGAACATACCATCAAAAAAGTACTTCTAAAACCCTATTAGACAATATGCGGCCTTGGGGATCGTATCTTAAGTGCACAACACTTCTCATGAACATGGGAAGTTGGGCCCGAGGGGTAAGAAGTGTATCTTTGTAAGATATTTTGAACACTCCAAAGGCTATGTGTTTGTTGAAGAGTAAACTGATGGGACTGTATCCGAGATAGACTCACGAGATGCGAATTTCCTTGAGATGGATTTCCCTAACAGATGTGAAGTGAGCAAATAGATGAACCTTTATAAGATGGAGGAAGATTTGGCACCCCAGCTCATACAGTAGAGTCCGATGAGGCTATTCCTTGAGCTCCTGCAGATAGTGGGAGTGACATGCCTTCGAGTAGTTTTTTTCCATCGAATGAAAAGTCTATTATTCCTCAAATGTGTAAAAGTCAAATAGGTAACATTCCATGCCATCTATTTGAGATTAAGGGGAATGCCTTTATGGTCAATGCATAGGATGATAAGGAACATCGATCTTATCGAGATGTTATATCATCAGCTGCAAGTGATAAGTGGATGACTGCAATAAAAGATGAGATGAATTCCATGAGGACTAATCAAGTCTGGGACTTGGTTGACCTTCCACTAGGGCAAAAGGCTATTGAGAACAAGTGAGTTCTTAAAGTCAGGGTAAGGCGGATGATTCCATTGATCGGTATAAAACTCGTCTAGTAGCCAAAGGCTACACCCAGCAAGAGGGAATTGATTACGAGGAAACCTTCTCACCAATTGCGAGGTTTTCCTCAATTCACTTCATCCTAGCGATTGTCATGTATTTGGATCTGGAGTTATATCAAATGGACGTTAAGATAGTTTTTCTTAATGGAGACTTAGCTGAGGAAATATGCATGGATCAGCTAGAAGGTTTTATTATAGAAGGAGTATGCAAGCTCAAACATTCTATCTATGGTTTAAAACAGGCATCCATGCAGTGGTATCTAAGATTCCATCGAGCCTTCATTAGTGATGGGTTTATGATAATCGAGGAAGACCATTGTATGTATATCAAATGGTTCAAAGATAAATTCTTTATCCCATCGATGTATGTCAATGACATTCTGCTAACTAGGAATGATAAGGAAATGATTGTCACCACCAAAGGGCAGTTGTCCTCTAATTTTGAGATGAAAGACATGGGAGAAGCAACTTATGTTCTTGGAGTTAAGATCTATAGAGATCGCTCAAGAAATCTTTTTGGTTTGTCTCAAGAGACCTACCTTAAGAAGGTTCTAGAGCAATTCTAAATAAGCAACTGCAAACCCATAGACACCTCTATGGCTAACAGCGATGCCATTAGACCTGTAACACCCCTAAAATTCATATACTACCTATAGCGGACTTTGTGCGTTAAACCTCAATAACATTTACTAACTTAACCATTGATCCTATAATCATATTAGTTGAACTAGTCTATTACAGGTAATTCTTCAAAAAAAAATTCTTTTACTTCGTCCCTAGATCTTAACTTGATCTCGATCTCATCCTTTATACAAGTATCAACTTGTAGTTCATTCTTATACATGGATTACACCATATATATATCGGTCTAATTTTAACCTTAAGATTTAGACATTTTATACTCCAATAAATCTAAGTTTCACAGCATTAATAATCGGATTGTTCTTGAAACAGAAGAATCTTGAGATAAATGTTTGTATCTTTATCCGTGGCAGAACTCTTTTTCTTACAGAACTCCCCATATTATTCAACACCCTCACTTAGTTACATATCTTTATAGCGATATCTCTTCATATTGATATTTTCCATTCATCTAAAATTCACAATATTAATAACACACTTATACTTGGAACAAAGGAACCTTGTGATGAATTTGTTTTCTTCATCAGTGATAGATATATGTTCTTACAATACTCACAATGTTATTCAATAGCTTCATTCAGATTTATAGTTCTTTATCCATATTGTATTAACTTTTACTATCTATCTGAAATTCAGAGTATCGGCAATAACATGATCAGTCCATATTACCAATACCTTCATTCAGATTAATAGATCTTTAACAATTCTAAGTTATATCAAAATAAAGACATAACAACATTTGATAATAATAAATAATATCATTCATATAATATTCAGTTACATGGTTTGTTTGTTTGTATTACAATAGTCATTATTACTTTGTACCAAT
Organism: Hedera helix; assembly: GCA_947179155.2. Classification (NCBI taxonomy): domain Eukaryota; kingdom Viridiplantae; phylum Streptophyta; class Magnoliopsida; order Apiales; family Araliaceae; genus Hedera; species Hedera helix. The sequence continues at coordinate 41,226,716 of OX359276.1, read as the reverse complement.
ACAAGTAAATAAAACATGAAACCTAGTCTACGCTTCTTCTTTACGTTCACGATCTTCTTATCATTCTTCTTTAACTGCAAATAAAGTTTTATTTGTAAGAATGGGCTCGATTGCTCAACAAGTCTAATAAATAACACGTACACAGTTTATGCATTCATATAGACTTTAACATGCTTTGACTTAACATATCTCTCAATTCAATATCAAATAACTTTCATTCTAACAATTTATAACATGTTGTCACACAAAACATATAAATCACGTTCATAACTTATAAATATAACACATAAGAGTTAGAAGACTTGCAAACATAAGTTGAAGACTTCACATAGCACATAAGGGATAGAAGACATGCAAATGTAAGTTGAAGACTTCACATAACATATAAGGGATAGAAGACTTGGCTTAATAACAAACTAGGGTTTATCGGTAAATGTTTGAAAGCCTACATAAAGGGTTACGCGTACGTACCCAACTATTAGTTTATCTAATTTTAATTTTTAATAAGGGTTTTTATAACTTAACTAGACACTACAAGAAAAAGGCCTATTTCCGACGGAATTTTCCGTCGGAAATAAACACATTCCGTCGGAATTAGAATATTCCCGACGGAAATCTCGGTCGAAAATTCAGACGTAAATAATCGCGTCGGGATTAATTTCGTCGAAAATTCGGTCGAAAATAAATAAATCCTCGACGTATTTTTTCCGTCGAAAATATATTATTTTCGACAGAATAAGTTCCGTCGGTAATAGCTAATTCCGTCGAGATTTAAATCATATTACCGACTGAAATTTCGTCTGAAATTTTACACATCCGTCGAATATAAGTTTTTAAATTCGACGGAACTTCCGTCGTAATTAAATTATTCCGTCGATAATAGTCCTTCCGGCAATTATATAAAATAATAAAATAATGCACTAATTACGACGGAAATTCCGTCGAAAATAACAAATTCCGTCGGAAATAATTATTTTTTTTTAAATGGTTCTTTTTGCTTTTTCTTTTTGCCAGGTTTTAAAACCACATTTTTTGTACCTGCATACCTGCTTTATCCCAACAACACAACAGCAATCCATTCTTTATGTTCACACAGTTGATATAAATATAAACGACGACACATTAGAAAATAAATTATCGTAATTTACAAAACTAAACCAAATTACGATATTTACAATCAATTAAGTTAAATTAATTACAACTAAATTATAATCTACAAAGAATCATCGCCCAGAGATCGAGGGTTCTGCTCTAGTGTATGAAAATCATCGTTGTCACCCCCCCCCCCCCCCGCTCGCGATCGGCATCGCCAGCATGCTCGAAATTATCATCCTGTTAATACAATTACAAATATCAGTCATTAGTCCGTAGTTGAGATAAAAATTCATAGTTAAATAATTATTGCAGAATATACAACTTAATATGAACAAAATACCTGTGCAGTCGGGCGCTGAGTCATCATCGGGCCAAAAGCCTCCAACAACAAGGTATTCACCATCCGAATCACCTCGTCTCGTATCGCGGCGAACTGCTCCAGAGATATGCCCGTACTCTCGACACTGGCCCCTGCTGCAACGTCCTGAGCAAGCTGGTGAAGACGAGCACTAGTAGGTAGGCTCTGACTACGGAATATCGGATCCGTACGAAACGTCTCCGACATCGCCGCCATAACCCGCTGGAACAACGCGTCGTCCAAGCCAGCGCCCGTATGAGATTGTCCAACATCTCCTCTCGAACGCTGGCTAGAACCTGCAACATTAAATATAACACAAAAATAATAAAATATCAATATAAATTTTGAATTAACGAGTAACATACTACAATAAATACCTCCGGTCAATGTATATGTCGGCACCCTCGGCAGCCCCAACACTCGATATCTGCTCGTAGTGCTACTAGGGGGATCTTGAGACGCGACCCAAAGAGCCATCTCCTCATCCCTAGATAGGCCAACGTCGGACGGAGGGTTGGTAGAATCTCCCCTAGCAGCCTGCAACTCAGCTACACGCTCGTCCCGAAGACTCTGAAATCGGTCCTGCAATTTATTATGTATATGGTAGTTTATTAACTCATTTAATTAAGTGCATGATACTAATTATTACATAACTTTATAAAAACTCTTACCCGTATAGCTGCAGCTGCCTGTGACATACTACATTTCTTTGGCGTGTGGGCTCTATCCCAGAACTCGATCATGGTGGAAGGTCGTCCCAACTCACCGCCCATGACCTAACAAATAAAATTTTAATTTATCATTTATTTAGTATATATTTTTATGAGAATATTAAAGTAAAGTAAATATATACATACCGATTTTACTTCTTCAAATGACCGTGAACCCGTAGTATGTACTACTCGGAGCTGGCTACGATTTTTCTTCATTTGTTCTGATTTTTTTTTGAAGTCGTCAGCATCCCAATGAGTACACATGACCTCCCATACTGCATCTGAGACAATAGGGGGCTGATGGTCTCGAATAGTAGTCCCGGGCTGGTCTACAACTGCCCGGGCAGCCCTATGTCTCATCTCGTACAACCAGCCGGCGTAGTTCTTCGCGACATGTGCAATAATAACACCGTCGCCTGCCGCCTGAGAGATGCCCTCCTCATATCTAAAATAAATCTAAGAAAACGAACTAACTTATCAGAAAAACTAAATTGAATGTGTAAGTAGTATGTAGGTATACAGTTTAAATTATTTAAAATAACTTACGTGAAATTCACGCAACACGGTATCCATGAAGGAGGCATCATGCTGCGCGTACTGCGTAAATCGCATGCAGCCAATGGGGAGGTGTGTCAGACATATGGCGTGTAAAGTGGCTTTAGACACAGGATCCATAATACTACAAAACAAAACAAAGAACGCAACATTATGTTTGTTGTTTTACAAAATAAATGAATTCAATTTAACATAACGTTATTTTACACTTACTGCGCAGAGCCGACATCTACATGGACAATATGCGCAACAGCTGGCGGGCGACCAAATAACCCGAGGTTCGTCCCTCGAGGACGTCGTCGAGCAGTCTCTGTAAGTAAAATTGAATAATTAAAGTTAATAAATCAATTCCAAAAACATAACCTGCAAATAGTAAGCAAAACAAATTAATATTTAAGAAAATCTACTACCTGACGATGATGACCCACCCGCCCTGAGTTCCGTCAGATGATCCTGCACGACCACCACCGCGCCGACCGCTACCACTATGCCTAGCCATAAATGTACTACTGAAATACAAAAATAAAATGCAATTAATATGCAGTTAATTAATTTATTTGAATAAAATACACTTCGTAAGTTTAAATGTAATACGTCGTCAAACCCATCAGAATCATTTTCATAGTTATCCTCGGATTCTGACACGACTTCTTCATTATCAGTTTCGTCGTCAACCACGTATTCCTCGACTTCATCATTATCGGGTACGTCAATCAGGTCTTCCTCGACATCATCATTATCGGGTATGTCAATGACATCTACCAACAAATCGTCGTTATGTAGGACTACCTGACTGGATTTGCTAATATCATCCTGCAATGGCTCATCTGTCCCAGACATATTACTATCATCAAACGGACGAGTCTTTGTTGTGACAACTGTATACCAGGGACTTTTACAATTTACTACATTAGATGAGTAATAAACTTGAGTCGCTTGACTGGCTAATACAAATACGTCAGCAGAATGTAACTTTGACTTTATATTTACTGTGACAATTCTGTTACGATCAACTTTAACACCTTTCTCAGTATCAAACCAACGACATTTAAATGTAACTACCTTTTTACCCCCGGGATAATTGAGCGTAATTACTTCCTCTAAACGTCCATAATAATTGGACTCCGAATCTTGGTAACAACTGCCCAACACGACAATACCAGAATTGACTGAAGTCGGTTCGTTTATGTCATCGACATTAAATCTATACCCATTGACGATACAGCCGGGAAATGAACTAATCAATTTGTAAGGTCTTCCGATGACATCCTTAAAACGCACATAATTGTTGTCTTCTGCAACCCTTCTCTTAAATGTCAAGCGAGGAACGTTATTTAATGTTATTTTATTTTATTTTATTTTACTTAATTTACTTTATTTTCATTTTATTTAATTTAACTTAATCTTATTTAAATTAATTTATTTTATCTAGTTTATTTCATTTTACTTAATTTAATTTATTTTTTCTTAATTATGTTTAATTTCACATAATTTTATTTAATTTACCTTAATATAATTTTATTTAATTATATTAACTTCATTTATTTTATTATATTTTATTTAACTTAATTTATTTTAATTTAATTATATTAAATTTAACTTAAGTTAATGTAAATTAATTATACATGATACAATTTTATTATATTAAATTAATTTAATTATATGTTATTTTAGTTTATTTTAATTGTATTTAATTTAACTTAGTTTAATTTAATTTAAATGTAATTATTTTATTTTATTTTACTTAATTTATTTTATTTTAATTATATTAAATTTAACTTAAGTTAATGTAAATTAATTATACATGATACAATTTTATTATATTAAATTAATTTAATTATATGTTATTTTAGTTTATTTTAATTGTATTTAATTTAACTTAGTTTAATTTAATTTAAATGTAATTATTTTATTTTATTTTACTTAATTTATTTTATATTACATTAACTTAATTTAATTTAATTATAATTTAACTTAATTTAATTTAATTATATTACACTACTTTTATTATAATAAATTAATTTAATTATATTTTATTTCACTTTATTTTATTTTACGTAATTTAATTTATTTTTTCTGAATTATATTTCTCTGCATTTTATTTTACTTAATTTTATTTTAAATTAATTTATTTTATTTAGTTTTATGAATTTAATTTATTGTAAGTATATTTAATTTATTTTAATTTTATTTAATTATATTTTTATGTTAGTTAATTTCATTTTATGTTATTATTACAAAACTAAGTAAATACTAAATTTATTTTAATATTGACAAATAAGGAAAATACACAAATATATGTAGGGCCCACAAATATTGCATTTGAACAATTTTAACAGAAATTTCAAATTCCGTCGGAAATTCCGTCGGAAATACACAACATAATAACAAATGCCACATATTGCCACAAATTAACATACACAACAATTTATATATACTCCACATACTGCCACAATCATTTATATATATATATATATATATATATATATATATATATATATATATATATATATATATATATATATATAACATTGCAGCTACTGCCGGCAGCCGGTACACATCCAATATATATATATATATATATATATATATATATATACCTTACTGCTACGTCCGGATCGGAGGGAGGCGGCATGGACGGCGGTCGTCGGAGGCGGCACGGACGGCAGCACGGAGGGAGGAGTGTACCGGAGGTGGGTCGAAGGTCGAAGGTCGAAGGTCGGACGTCCGGACGGATTTGAGAGAGAGAGGAGAAATCGCGAGGAGAGAGAGAGAGAAAAATAAACTGAAGGAGGCGGCTGGGGGGAAAAGACGAAGATAAGGGTTTTATATTATTTCCGACGGAATATTCCGTCGAAATTTCATCCGTCGAAAATAAAATAATTTCGACGGAATATCCGTCGATTATAGTTTATATTTCGTCGACATTACATCACCCGAATGCGGGAATTTTGGCGCCAACAGGGGACTACTATATCGACGGAATTCCGTCGATTATAATTTATTGTCGACGGAATTATTTCTGACGGAATATTCCGTCGGAAATATATTATTTTCGACGAAATTTATTCCGTCGGAGATAATTCCGTCGGAATTAAGCCTTTTTCTAGTAGTGAGACTATTTCCATAGGTGTTATGAATTATACAATTTGTTTGCAAAAAGTCTTATTTTTAGGCCAAAAATTCGAATGGTGACAGCAAAAGTTTGGCAGCCCACCTTCGCTCAGTCGAACATGTATAACATCTTCATTTCTTAATACTTTTGGGTGATTCTTGAGTCTAAATTCATTATAATTTCATGATATACAACTTTATTTTAGGTTTCTAAGGCAGATTCAGAAGTTAAGATTTCAAAAAATGGGCAGAAATGTCAGAAATGCAAACTTGTTCACAATTTCTTCATTCCACTTTGAAAAACATGATACCACAAGCATTAAAAAGCTATGTCATCATGTTCTAACACTAAGTAACCTTCAATAACATAAAAATAACAAAATCATAAACCTACTTATGTAATATTTCATGATTTTTCTCAAGACCACGAAGAACTCAGTTTCATCGTTCCTTTATTACAACCTGATATCCCTAGCGTATCAAGCTAGGACAGCTTGTTTTAAGACTCCATAACACTAAATTACAAAATCATAAACCTACTTACATAGAAATTTATGACTTTTACACTAGAACAGACGAAGAACACGAAAAATTGAGCATGGTAACGACTTATGTTCTTCAGCTTTTGGTTTTCATAATTGAAATAATTTGGGCATTATAACGGCTTACATAAGTGATTTATGACACTTTAAACTTGAAATAACTTAACTTAACTTAACTTATATATAGATTTGCTCAAGAACACGTGAAGAAACACGAAGAACGAAGAATCGTACATGGTAATGACTTGTGTTTTTGAGCTTTTCTACTAAAAATCTAACGTAACAACGACTCACACAAGAACATATGAAGAAACACAGAGAATGAAAAATCGTACATGGTAACGACTTATGTTCTTAAGCTTTTCGACTATAAGATGAAAGAAAATTAAACATAACAACGACTAGGGATTTTACTTCTTGTATTTGCAAGTTTTAACTATTTCTTTGCAACTTGAGATCACTTGAAACATATCTAGAGAGTACTTTTGCTTTGATAAATGGTAGGAAATAATGAATGGGGAGCTACTTATTTATAAAATTTTAAAAGTTTCATTAATCGTATTTTTATCCCAGCTTATTACATTTTGTACCCTAGCATATTCTTGGAATATTCTCTCAAAATATCTAAGTAATCATTATATTTCACAAAATATCTAGCCTATCAAATGTATTGTAACTATTTTTGGATAAAATTTTATTGGCGAAAATGTATAAACACTATTATGTGAAGTGAAAAGTCCAAAATACTTGGCACGTTTTTCGGTAGATGGTGTTTTTGGCGACCATTTCTCAAAAAAATGGTTAAAAGATCAAAATGTGGAAAAAAATAAAATTCTTATCCCTTTTTTGTCTTATTCATGTGCATATTTTTTGAGAAAAACTTTTATTGATTATTACATATCTATGTTCCATAAAAACATTATATCTTCAAACAAAACGTTTAAAAATAAAAAGTGTTTATGTACGAATAGTAATTCCTGCGTTTTTCTGCGAAAAAACTTTTATTGAATAATACGTGTTTTCACATAGTATTATTGGTAGATCTTAAAACGAAATGTCAAAAAGACGTACATGTTTCTCTAAGGAGCTTAGGTTTTTCAAACCCTTAGGGTTAAGGTTTAAGTTTTAACCTTTTTCCCAATTTAGGTTTTAACCTTAAATTAACTTCTTAATTTTAATAAGTGTTAAGGTTAATTGCTTAAACCAAAACACAAAATCCTACACATAGGAAAAATCATATAACACCTTTGAAGCTCAATTCAAGTTTTACTAATCACATAACATAGATTAGGTAAAAGATTTTTAACTTCTTAGTCGTATACGATCGTAGTTTCGAGTTGTATTAGGTCTTTGAGATAGCTCAATGTATAATCGAACAATCGTTCTTAGGTTTTGAATTGACAACCTTTATATCGATCTTTTTAGATCTTATTTGAAATGTTTGGGATATTACAAGACCCGAGCAATGCCTTAGTTCTCCCGAAGAAATTGAGAAAATGACCCATTATCCGTATACCAGTGCTATAAGAAAGTTAATGTATGCAGTTTTTTGTACTCGGCCTGATATAACATATGCAGCCGGTTATCTCAGTCCGTATCAGTCAAACCTTGGACGAGTTCTTGGTCTTGTGACCATACAGCAAGAAATGTTAATGTTTCAAATTATTTATGCAAAAGTTCATGTTATTATTTAAATTCTTTCAGTTTAGGGCTAATTTCTTTAATGAGCTTGATAATTGGCCCAAAGTTAAATCTATATGTGGTCTTGTATGCAACTGGTTATCAGTTAAACCTTGGAATTGCTTATTTGAGGGAAATTAAAAGGATCTTGTGCTTGAAGGCTAGTTTGGACTACATGTTGTGCAATGGATGACCGGACCTACAATTGATTGGTTACTCTGATGCCAGTTAGGGAGGTAACCAAGGGGTGCACAAGTCGACCTTAGGATATACATTCTTGTTACATAGTGGTGCCATCATTTGTTGTAGTAAGAAGCAGATTTGCGTCGCTCTTTTAATGATGGAGTCAGATTTTGTAGCACGTACGTCAACAGTTCAGGAAGCCATGTGGTTGAGGAGATTCTTCGAGGATCTTGGAGTCGTTCCTCATGTTTCAGATCCTATGACAATTTACTATGATAACACAGTGGCCCTAGATTACATTAAGGACCCTAAGTATCACGGCAGGATGAAGTACATTGATTTGAGGATGAACTTCATTTGAGAGAACATAAAAAATAATGAGGTGATATTGGAGTACATGCCCATTGACGTCATGGTAGCGGATCCCTTGACGAAGCAAATGCCCAGAGGTGCTTTTTTGTAGGCATGCTAGTTCGTTAGAGCTTCGTAGAGTTTAATGTACTTTCTTGTTTCATTATATATCACTCATTATTTGGCTTGTATTAGAGATATTCGTTATTATTTTGAGACATTTATCATGTATGTGAGATTCATTTGTTCCACTTATGATTGTATTATTTTAGCACATATGATAAAAAATAACAATTCGCATAGTAATTATGTATATTGGATATGCACACATTAAATATATGTCAATAAGTTGATTGGCTCACTCACATGAGCAATCACCCTTGGCTCTTTGAAAAGAGAGCAAGGTTGATACAATTCATTTAATGGCGATTTGAGTAGCGAGCTATTGATGCTTTGGATAATAATCAATTGGAGCTTAGTAGCGAACAAAATGGAATACTATGTCGCCTTAACATGGGTCAAGACGAGGTTAATTTGGATTAACCGAATATAGTATTCCTCACTATCTATATTATCCTATAATGATAGCCAAATGCAAAGTTTTAGAGTTTGCACTTGGGAAAGCGAGCAATCTTGAAATTCTAGTTAGGGGTGTTTGATAAAAACTGAATGAAATAATTCTAAATGAAATAGTTCTGAATGCTTAAGTAATCTGAATGAGCTGAATGAAGTAAAATTCTGAATACTGAATGAAAAAGTTGTTTAATAAGTGAGATATATGAAACATCTGAATAACATATTTTTACTATTTTACCCCTTTGAAAGAAATTCAAAGTTGTTGTAAATTTATTTAATATAATAGTTAATATATATATATATATATATATATATATATATATATATATATATATTTCTTCATTCAGCTAGGACTTAACCATTTAGCCAAAAAAATTAGACTTAGTCATTTAGCCTAAAAATCTGACTGATTCAGCCAAAAATAAACGTACCGATTCAACAATTCAGCTCTATTCAGCCAAAATCAAACAACCCCTTAGGCGCTTGTGGAACGACTAAACTAAGATCCGTACGGCATGACCATAAGACATATGCTCATATAAATGAGATTATCTTTCATGACATGATAACCGGATGCGAAATTTTAAATATGGCGTTTTGATAAGCATGCAGTTTTAAATGTTCGTGTTAGACATTCTGGGAGTGACTAGACTAAGGTCCACACAACAAAGCTATAGAATGGTATGTTATGAGAGTGTTACATGTGCCTAGCGACCATGTAAAGGAGGTAAGAGAATGAATCCTTGTTTCCTCACCGTGTGAGTCCGCTAGGATAAGATCCTTGTTCCTACATCAAGTGCTCTTTGTGATCATTGACTATACTACAAAGACATGGATTAGTGATTGTACTTTGGTTTCGATTCCTAAGGTCAAGATTGATAAGACTATAAGGACCGATTCTGGGAAACATATTGATTCATATATGAGTAGTATTAGGGCAAAGGGAAGACAATTTGATTTCACTTCGTTCTGCACTTATTGTCGACAACTATAACTCTTTGATAGCGATATAGTAATAAGTTGTAATGACCGTGAATTTTAAATCGCGTCGTAATTAGATTTAATAATTAATTATCGATGAAAGAAGATTTTATGTGAATTAATTTTTATGTGAATGAATGTGTAGATATATATATATGTGTGTATAATTCCCCATCGATAAACTGTAACAAGGTGGAGGAATTAGTAAATGAAGAATTAATTAAGCAAGCAAAAGCCAATTGAATGTGTAAGGGTTTGTAGTTAAACCAATTAGTTTGTAGTTTAAATTAATTTATTAAAGGCAAGTCTAATTGGATTAATTAATTAATTAACCAAAGTGTGTCATTTAATATGTTAATCTATGTAAAGAATTAACCTAACTCAATATTAATTTAATTGACTAGCCCAATTAAATTAAATGTTGAAGTCTAATGAAATAATGTGACCTGTATCTTGGAAGGAAGCTAGCAAGTAACCTAAAACCCCCACGTATAACAATTTATTAATCCCAATTATTTAATATGGTAAATTAATTAATTCTCACTCTACCATGAAGTGTTCTTAGACTGGGACCAGTCATCGAACCAAAAAAGGTACCAGGTGGATAGGTCACTGGTCCAACCAGTGGTCAGGCCGTTATTGAACCAGTGACGTCATTAATATATAATAAATAATAAATAATTAAATATAGTAATTATTATTATATATTATATATAATATTTAGTAAATATGTAAAATTAATCAATTTATTTGTACAAAAAAAATAAATTAAATCTATTTGTACAATGTTTACTTTATACAATTCAAATAAATACAAAATTTATATAAAAAAAAGATATTAAATCATTACCATAACTCAAAATTCAAGACTCAAAAGTGACAAAATCAAATACAAATGAACATAAATATCTCTAGGATACATTCAATCAAATTTCGTAAAAATAAATAAATCTATTTGTACAATGTTTATTTTATACAATTTAAATAAATACTAAATTTATATAAAAAGAAATATATTAAATCATGATCATAACTCAAAACTCAATCAATGATACATTTAATCAAAGTTCAAATGCTTAAAAAAAAATTAAAAAAAGAAAAAAAAATAGGGAACCTGTAAAACCGGTGACCGGGTCAACTGGTCCGACTGTCGAATTTGATTAGGTTTTAACCAAAACTGATTTTTTTGGCTTAAGCTGAACCTAAGAGCCCAACAGTGGTGTTAAATTACTAGCCTTGCAAGTAGTTTTGAGCCCAACTCAAATGAATTTAATGGGCCCAAACAATGTGGATGATTAAGCCCAAAGAGATTAACTCTATGACCCAATAAGTAGTCCAAATGATACTAATTGATATATATATATATATATATATATATATATATATATATATATATATATATATATATGAGTAATTAAGCAATAAAAGAAAACCAAAAATGGAGGAAAATGTGAGAGGGGGGAGTGACCGGCCAAAAGGGGGAGAACCAAGGTGGTTCAAAGCTCCAAGCAATCCCTAATTTACTCCCATAAAATCCTAGTTTCTTAGAAGCCTCTCCCATGTAAGCTACTTCCCTAAAATGTGGATCTTGTTTTTTGCTTGATTAGTGACTTAATCAATTATGTGTTGGTTAGTTAAGGAAGCTAAGCTAACTTACCATTTCCTTATAAATAAGATGTTCCACCAAAGTTGCAAGAATTAGTCATTTAATAGTTTCACCTAAGAGAAAGTGAGAGCTTCTTGTGTTCTTGAGAGTTTATAAAAATAATACACCAAGAGCGCTTAAAGAGTAGTGGGCAGCAGCTAGGAAGTGGTGTTGGATGTCCACAATCTTCATCCCCTACTTTGGAAAGGCTAGGAAAAGAACACACGAGTCCAAAAGGTATAAAATACCCTAAAATCCTAATTTTGTGATTTTCTTTGTGTAATATTTGAGAGTTTTGAAAATCCTAATTTTGTGTTTTTCTTTGTGTGATATTTAATTTTTATGGTAGAAAACTATTTACAAAACTCTCTATACTTAAATCCATGTTAGATTAGTAGATCTAGGGTTTAATGGGTTTGACGTGGGTATTTATATGCATTTATGTTGGAAAGTTTGAAAAAAAACCATGAAAATAATTTTTACCAACGGAATCCAAGTCGGAAGTTAAGATCGGGGCTTTATATTTTGAAAACTACACGCTAGATATATAAGTTAAGAATAGAATCTCGTTGGTATCATGTAAGAATGACTTAAAATGAATTAGTTATGATTTTTGGAACCAATGGAGTTCACTATCAAGAACCTTAGCATGAACAACCCACTTTGAGCCAAATTATCGTGACCAAAACTTGTCCAAAAATTCGATCCAATGATAGAATCTTGTAGTTCGGGAAGATACTAATCCAACAAGACCAATTTGAGGTCAATCGGACTTGTAGATTTTATTTTATTCAAGTTTGTAACAAAAGAGGAAAATCAGAAAAATTGATCAAAGTTCATGCCCTAACAGCGCTGGGGCGCAACTTCTGTGCGCCGGTCCAGTTTTTCGGTTGGACCGATTTTCTGCTATAAGAGGGTCGGGTCGGTTCGGGCTGGTCAAATTCGGTTCCGGAGCGAATTTTTTGGCAGAAATCTTTCTAAATTAATAGATAATATTATAAATTTTAATTTGGGTAATTATTTTATTATTAGGTACTTATTAATGATTTTAATTGATTAAGACGTTATGAATTAATAATCTTAGTAAATGATTAATTACTATTTAATGCTAAATAATAATAAGTAGGAATAATTAATTAATTAATTATTATTTAATTAGCCTTAAATAATAATTAAAGATGATTAAAATTAATAAACTAATTATTTATTATTTAATTAAGATTAAATAATAAGTAAGGACGATTAATTAATTAATTATTATTTATTTAAAATTAAATAATAATTAAAGGAGATTAAGGTTAGTAAACTTATTATTTAAACATTAAATAATGAGTATAGATAATTAATTATTATTTAATTAAGATTAAATAGTAATTAAAGGGGAATGTTAGTGAAAAAATTATTTAATAACATATAAATAATTAATTATTGTGCAACAATAATTAAGGATAGTTATTATTTAATTATTTTTTAATAATAAATAAGATAATGAAATAATTATAATAAATTGTTTAAAATTTTAAATAATTATATAAGGGATGTTGAAAGCTTAACAAGTCAATAGTACTTAAAGAGTAGTAATATTTGATGGTTAAATCATTTACCTAAATACAATTCAGTGTAAATGATATGAAATTATTCGCGATGTGGTTTGTGATGATCATCGATGATTAGATGCTAGGTAAATAGTAAACTTAAATGTTTAAGTGAACGATTATATGCAGTACTAATTGATAGGCCGATGTTATCAATGTTAAGTCTTTCAAAATGAGTCTAATTAAATTGAATTAGTAGTACGTCATGAACAATGCAAGTTCTCTATCTTTACTCAAATTTATATTGAGCAAGTTTCCTAACTCTACCTTGAGTTATTATTTTTCAAGCATGCAAGCGGATTAATGGTTGTAAATTACTCCACATCAATAATTAATGCTACAGTACATTCGAATTATGTTATATTACTGAACTACAAGTTATTTAAAGTTCTCCCATTTATGAACTGATTTAAAATAGTCTATGCTAATTGTTTCAGCTAGACATTTGCATATTAATATAAAAGTTATCCAAACCAGTTGTTGGTGCAGAGTCTTGGTATGAGAGAGCAACCCTTGATAGGGGAAAAATTATAATTGTTAGTTATTTGGCAAAGTCAGGACTAAATGGTAGGGGTGAGCAAAAAACTGAAATTAGCCCCGAAACCGCACCAAAAACTGACCAAACCGCACCAATAAAACGCACCAACGGTTCTGGAGTATATGGCGGCTTTGGAAGGGTTGAAAAACCGCATTTGCGGTTTGGTTTCGGTTTCTACTATCCACCGCACCGCAGAAACCGCACCACACCAATAATTTTGTTCCATCTGCACGCCCTCATAATTGTTCTGATTTTTCATCTGATTTGTAGCTGGAACTTCTTTTATGGCATTTCATATTCCAGGAATTTGTTTTAGCTTGAAGAACGTGTTAAATTTTAAAAGTATGATACTATGTTAGTCAAAACTGACTCATAACATCGTAAAATTATCGTTGAAGCTTTATTTTTCATCCAGTAATTAAGAAAATTTATAAAATAAATTGAAAAGGGATATACCCTTATTGGTATCTAACTTAGGAGGATTAGAATGATATTTATAAATTTTTTAAAACATAAATCGAATCTTAAAAATATACAAATATAAAAAGAAACCAAATAATAGCATGGTGCACATATAATTATCTTAAGAAATAGTACAAAAATATGTTGATTTTTGTTGTGAGTAGACATAATGACATACCTTGTAAATTAATATAACTATATAGGTAATTAATTTATGGAGAAATAATTTATATGTCGACAAATTTATGACATAAATTGAATTGCAACTTAGGTAGAACACTAAGGGATAATATAGAATAAATTAAGGTGAGACTATTCTTAATTATCTCATATCATAATTCTTATGTATCCACATACATCAATATTTACAATCAATTTAAATTTGTGGTCATATATAGCAAGATTCTAATTTAAGTGTAGTAAAAATGTAAACATTTTTTTAGTCATAACACAAATCTTTTCCCCTTAAAAAAATGAATGTAAAAGTCTAAAAAAAATTAATGCATAAAGGACCAAAAACTCACTAGGATACAGAGATCACAATTGGTGTTTGAAAAGAAGAGTAACATGATTAGTCCTTCCACCTAATTATAGGCTCAAAGCAATGCAAATATTCTTAGCTTTTAATCCAAGTCGAAAAAAGTAGTGAGCTTATATTCTGCTGGGTTCCTTCAAACACAACTAGAAGCAAAATCTGATTTCTCTCTATTTTTTAATGGAAATTAGAGTCCCCAAGTAATATAATGTTGTCTTGTATTTTTTTAATATAAAATAATGGTTGAAACAACGTTATGTTCCAAAATTAGAGTTCCCAAGTAACATCATGTTTTCTTGTGTTTTTTAATATAAAATAATTTTTTGGACCATTTTCTCCACATGTTTAGATAGTTTTATAGAGATAGCTACGTATACAAGATTGCATAAGTAAGATTGTGTGTGTCATCAAAATGGTATTTAATATTGTGTGATGCTAAATTACTACTTTAAATTGCATGAAATTTAATTGTTTCAATTGGTTTTGGAACTGAAATCGCATTAAATGAAACTGCACTGCACGTTTTAAAACCGCATCAAACCTCACCATGTGGTTTCATGTGCGATTTTGGATTTATTAAACCGCACCTAAGCGGTTTCATGTGCGGTTTAATTGGGCTTCAAAACGCACCATGCTCACCCCTACTAAATGGTATGCATACATATGGTGTACAAGAGGCCGATCCCCTCAAGTACAATTTGACGGATAAAATATAAAAAGGGTCATTCGAGTGATTGATTCCTTGGCTATGTTCATGGTCTATTGGACCACTCAGCAGTAAATAATCAGTATTCATTCAATTGAAAATTGACTATGTCATTTAGTTATTTCATCGTTAAAATTGAATCATTCTGTAATGACCCAAGTTTTGCCCTTCCCACATTGGTTGCTAATATATCCTTAGTCCCACATCGCCCATTTAGCAAAACTCAACTCCTTCTTAGGCTATAAATAAAATACTACCCTTCTTGTTTTACTTCACCAATTTATGGGCCTCCAAATTTGAGTAAATACCTTGTTGTGTGAGGGCATTTTATAAAAAGACATCCTTAGTTAAATTTTTGTCATCGAGGACGTAGGCAATCTACGGAACTCGTAATTTTCGGGTATGTTTCTTATTTAATTTTTCTATATTGTCATTTCTATTTTAAATATTGTATTTAGTTTGTTAGTTGATATTTTAGTATATTTTGTTAATAATTAGTATTTTTGCATTGTTATTATTTTTGTAGTTTTAATTATTATTTTGTATTTAGATTATTAGTTACTAGTTTTGGATTAATATTATTAGCTTTAATTATTATTGTGTATTTAGATTATCAATTAATAGTTTTAGATTAACATTATTGGCTTTAATATTTGTTTGAAAAAAATAATTAAATATTAAAATAATATTTTTGTAAATATACTTATAGTTATTTTGAAAAAGAAATAAGAAAGCTGTTAAATAATAGAATTATCCTAATGACATTTATTTATTCTAAATTTATATTTAGGAATCGTTTGGCTATTAATTTTGTGTTCAGTAATATCGAGGTAAGTGACTTTCCGAACTATTTAGTATTTTCAAAATGTATAGAGTAAGTGACTTTTCTAACTATTTAGTATTTTGAAATTATCGTTTATAATTATAAATGCTTTATTAATTATTCGGATGCCTAAATGTATTATTTCAAAAATTGTTATACTTTATTTAAGGCTTCCATTTGAATGAAAATGTTACACTTGTATTTTGTTAAAAATCCGGATCAAGTATTAAAATATAATTTTGATTTTGAAAATGAGATTATGTGATTTTGAATTGTGAAATAAGTATAGTTTTGAATATCAAAAATATTGAGAAATTGTTTTTAGAAACCTCAGTCCAACTATGTATAGAATTCGTTAGTCTTTACGCTAGTTCCTGAATAATTTAGGACCTACTAAGGCGAACACCTTTAGATACCCTTCGGGGGGCGCTCTTCGGGGTGCGTGCATGATAAAATACCTTAGTAGGGGCGTATCATTGACATTATCAACATAAGGGTCGTGTTACAGGGCTGCTGTAACCTTAGTCGCAAGAGTCGTGGATTAAAAAATACATTGAATATATTGAACATATCGAAATCGTTTACTGCGCATATTGAAATCGTTTTCAAATTGTGATTTTTGATTTTGGTTTTGAATGTATATATCGACTATTATTATCGAACAATAAAATATTATTTTCAACAAGTATGTTTACTATTGTTATTGAATAAAAAGTTACTTCGAAAAAATATTTTGCAAATTGTACTTGATCCACCTAAATAGTAAAGATTGTTACTTGCTGAGCTTTACCACTCACCCTTACATTAATTTTTACAGGATACCTTGTTAAGAGCCAAGCACTGTGGATACTTTTGTGAATGATTGAAAGATATTTTAGTTTAAGAAGTTTATGAATATTTTAGAATTATGATAAGACTTTTGTTTCGGGGTGTTACACATTCAGTTGTTATTCTTATTCATACATGATATTTTTTTATTTATTTTAAACTTGCTAAGTGAAGTCGTTGCTCACACTTTCCATATATCATGAAATAAATTATAGTCAAACCAGAAACTTTCGGGAAAGATAAAGGCAAGGGTAAAGCTAAGGCGTAGCTGATTGCATGTTTAGTTAGTTTATTTATGTCAAACTTATGTAACAGGAACCCTACTTGATATTTTGTACTTCGTGATGTAATTATTTTAAGGTTTAGACATTGGGATTAGTGAACCATGTATTAATGAACAACATATATTTATTTTATTCCGCATTAGTTCTTATATGTTGTTTAGAGATGTTTGGAGGTATTTTATTGTGAGCACAAATTCGGGGTATTGTAACTTGAATTTGGGGGCGTCATATAAGTGATATACGAAATGGACTTGGGCCCAAAGGTGGTTAAGTATGACTCTCTGATGGATTAGAGATACTTAACCTAGTGAAATTCAAATGTGTCTGGGGTACTATGAGTTTATGAGTTGTAATCTCTACGTAAACTAATTAAGTTTGGCATGAGAGCTCCCGCACTGTTTTCTTTAAAAGGGTAAATATCTCTATGCTGGCCCTAACGGGTTTGATATAGAGCTTCCGCATTGCAGGTGAACTCAACGATTGCACGATCTAGCAACTAAAGATTTACGATATTTTGGTTTGCTAGCAAATGTGATGATTACGTCGTCCCCACCACAGGCGAGTAAGAGATGTTGGATCTTGGGTATCCAAATGGGGCGCCCATGGAGTGTCGACCCATTTGGTTGTTAGTCAGATAACCCAAGACTTGGTCAGTTAATGTTATTATTATAATGTTAATTTGACTAAGTGGTTGCAGGTTTTTTAGGGATTGGGTTAAACCACTTCGCCTATAAAAACCCACAACCCCCAGCATATGTGATCATCCCTGTTAGTTGTTATCAGTGTTCCTATAGTGAGTTAAGCCAATTATAGTGAGTGCTCCAAACATAACAACTAAATTTTGAATTGTATTCTAAATTGTTACGGATCATGGTTTAGTTCTCTGCTATGTTCTCATCCCACAAGGATTGTAGTTCAGAGACGACCGGTTTAGGTTTGGCTTTGGTTTTGGCAATACGAGTTTTTCGCACTAAAGGTTAACACACTTCAAGAGGTATGCCTTTGGTTCTCGTTATGTGTAAACTGGTGAATGCATACATGTATATTTAATCATACAATTAGAATAGTGCCGTAACAACTATTTGTTATGAATCACTACCTTGTATATATAAGGTATTTATTTATGGCATTTAGCTGTATGTTTACATATAAATTCAAAAGTACAATATTTTCTTTTTTATAATTTCACTATTTTTTCATGTAAAAAATATTACAAAATACATGTGTATGTGTACACACACACACACACATATATATATACGTAACACACACGTGGAATGTGTAAATTGATTTATAACTATCATTATATATATATATATATATTCTATCTAATGCATCTTATGCTGACAATGGGATATCTGAACAAAAAAATTTTTGGCTTTTGCAGGTTAGAGGCACGAAAATAAAGATCTTCTGAGTGTTGAAAAAAATGAAAAAAAAAATTAATTCATACATTCCGGAATTCTAACCGATAAAAGGTTGCTTTCTTCATATTTGAAACTCTACAAATAAATTAAAAATTTGAGCGTTGAGATATTCTATTACTCCCTCATTTTTATTATATAAATTGTTTTAGACATAATTACATATATTAAAAAGTCCAATTAATATTAATGTTAGATAACTAATATTAGTTTAAAATTTTATTACTATCCTTTAGTATATAATAAAAAAGAGGAGGAAGTAACAGTTAATAGGAAATACCTTAAATAAAACAGTGTCATAATTATTGTTAGTTATAGCACCTCACACTCCTATATAAATAGATAGATACAGATATGAAGGCACATATATAAACTTGCTAAAGTGCTATGGTAACTGATGAAATGTTAAGGCCGCACCATTAGCGTGTGAAGTTGTACCATGCTTAGACGGGAAGAGAGTATAGTATACTTGATATATACTCTCTCGTCCAGTAAATATCACAATATATCTTTTTCAGAAAGTTGTAACACTTTCTTTATAATATTTTTTGTGAAATTAAATAACTAATTTATTTATTATTATTAATTTTGTCGTTTTAACATATAATAAGTCCTCTACTAGCTTAAAATTTTTTGACTTATATATTTGAAATTATCATGGGATTAATTAATAAATTAAATAATTTTTTTTTAAAATTCTTAGTATTTGCGTATAAAATGTTTTTTTTTTAATATGGTAAGGAGGGAGTGTATACAGGTTTATAGGCATCATGTCAACTTTTATCACTCAGCGACTAACAAAGCTTGTTTGGCAAGCTATGCCTCGATAGAGAGTGTAATAAAGTAACATACTCTCGCACGTAGACTTAACAACCGGCACTCCGACTTGGCTAACTGAAAAGCCCGTAACCTTTTTCTAACCGTACACCTCATCCTCTCCCCCCTGCAAACTTCCACTTCCAGTAACCACAACACCGCCTCTTTCCCTCTGCTCACCTACTGTTCATCATTCTTTTTCTCTCCCCAAACTCTCACTCTACAAATCCTAAAATCAACCCAGTAGTGTAGATAAAAATTGCCATGGAACCATTAGAAGGTCTCACCATTCACACACACACACACACATATATATATAGGGAGCGATCAATTGCAAGTGTTTGCCATGGGCAAAAAATGAGCAATCACAAAATTTTAAGGGTGAGAAATTAAGATTTCTCGAGCGTCTTAATGGTGAGAAATTCAGTTTTCCTTTGATTTCTAGGGTTTTAAGTTTATCATCTTAATTTTTACTACCATTGCTTCACTTTAGTGACGATATGGGTGTGTGGTCATTAAATTTATTTGGGTGTAAATTATCGATTTAACCACACTGAAAATTTTAAAATATTTAAATTAAATTATTTTTAAAAATAATTAATTAATTATGAACAATTGTGACTAGAAAAATCTACTATGGGTGAATATGGTGTATATATGTCATATGTTATTATTAATTATTATACTTTCAATGTAATATAATATATATTTTATATATATGTGATTCAAAAGTACAGAAGTATCAACAACAACAAAATTCATCGTGCCCCCGAACCCTCGCTAAATTATTTATAACTTAATAATAATTTTGACCCCACCAAAAAATGATTTTGGCTTCGTAACTGCTTCACTTTACATTTTTTTTTTCAATTTTCCTTTTGATTTGGTTTAAAGTCCTCAGGGGCGAAGCCACGTTATAGGTTGTGGGGTCAATTGACCCCACTGAATTTATTTTTTTATAATATATGGCAAAATTGAAAAATTTTAAATGTTATATACAAATTGACCCCACTGAAATTTTGTAAAATTTTTAATATATGAGGTCAAATTAAAAATTTATAATTTTCTCACTTAAATCTCAATCCCATATCATTCCTACCTCATCTCTCTCTCTCTCTCTCTCTCTCTCTCTCTCTCTCTATATATATATATATATATATATATATATATATATATATATATATATATATATATATATATATAATCTTCTTAAACTAATTCATAATTAATTTTATATTATTTTTTTGAAAGAATTAATTATTTATAAACAGTTTGTCTTTAGAAAAGTATATTAGGAGTCAATAGGATATATATATACATGCATATAAATATATATAGAGTTAACAATTATTATATTATCATTGTAATCAAATATATGTTTTATATATATATATATATATATATATATATATATATATATATATATATATATATATATATATAATTTGAAAGTATTTATTTAAAAAATTTGACTCGTGGGCGCTGCCCCCGAGCCCCCACAAAATTATTTATAACCACACAATTTTTTTGACCCCGCTAAATTAAAAGTCTGGCTTCACCACTAGAGGTCCTTACACAGATATGGTAGAATCGGCTGACGAAAATATTCAGCTAGGATTAAGAAGAATGTTTGAAATACCGAGTCACTTTGATGGCCGAAACTGCTCTTTATTCTATCAAACATAATGACGGTATATATAACTACGTTTCATTGTTATTTATTTGAAGATTTATAACTAGTACAAAAAGGATTCGTTGATTGAGTAATTAATAGCTCTTCAATAATCTGCTTACGTAGTAGTTGATAATGGTTATTTTCTTCTCAATTCTGTTTTGCATGCGACTTATTTCACAAGATAGCTCTAGAAGGAGATCTCGAGCATCTTAAGGGTGAGAAATTCAGTTTTCATTTCACTACCATTGCTTCACTTTACATTTTTTTTTTCAATTTTCCTTGTGATTTGGTTTGAATTACGTCCTTACACAGAACCGACTGACAAAAATATTCAGCTAGGATTAATAATGTTTGAAATACCGAGTCACTTTGATGGCCGAACTGCTCTTCATTCTATCAAGGATAATGACGGTATATATATAACTACTTTTCATTGTTATTTATTTAAAGATTTATAACTAGTACAAAAGGATACGTTGATCGAGTAATTAATAGCTCTTCTGTAATGTAACGCCCCAAAATCCCGACCTTCTTTAATCTTATCCGATTATCTTAGGATACATAGTTATTAACTTTAAACCATATCAACCTGAAATCTCGTGCGTTAAACTTAAACCTTTATTCCTTTATTTTCTTTATTTGACCGTAATTTGGTCCATAATTTTTTTTTTTAAAACTTATTTAACTTATAACCATTAAACATGTCTCAAGATCGTAACGTTCACTTGCTCTTCAATACAACTTAGGTCAACACTTATTAACAATTGTGACCTATGATATAAAATTTCTATAATCAAATATATTTTTACGTTTTAACATAATCTTTAAATAAAATTTCGCCATAAACTTTCTGTATATATGGCCTTGTTTACATGTATTCCTGTTCCTGTTTGCTTATGCCTATTTACATACATTCATCTATATCATACATATCCTGTCTACATATTTATGTACTACCCATACAAGTTTATCACCTGTATCACTTTTCCATTTTCCTTGGATAATATATATATACACTTTGAAATATAAGTAGACACACTTAGAAGGGGGGGTTGAATAAGTGTGGAGTAAAACTATGTCCAATTTTTGTGATTTAATAAAACAGCAGGTAAAACAGTTTGCTGAAAGCTGATTTCAGGTTGCTGATTTCGAAACTGTTTTAAACTGCCAATGTAATGATGTGATAAGATAATTATTTTGCTTGAATTAAATGAAGGCCTGAGATGAAATGAATATTTTTCTCATAAAATATATATGTTAAAGTATTCAAAATGTGTATTACAATTCAAAATTGAAAGATGCAATGAACGAATAAAATCAAACAATCAACCACACGAACACAAAAGATTTTTACGTGGTTCGGCCCCTAACATCTACTCTAGTGGCCTACTCCACGTCCAATACCAACTAGTATTGGAGACTCCTTTATTATTCAACTTGGTTTACAAACAAAACCCCTTTACAACTCAAGTTACCAAAACTTTTGAGGATTTTTCCTCCCGAGCACTTTTGCTCACTTTGTGCAAACCTGTGCACCCCTTGAGTACCTCTACTCACCGAACTCCTAAGCTCACCTGTAACTTGATTGTAAAGATCCTAACCCAACTTGGATTAGATACCCGAAAGACTTTGAGATTAATATAAAATAATCACAAGATAAACTATGATCAAAGCAATAATTATATCACAATTCAAAGCTCAATTCTATATGCAATGATCAATATGAAAAGTAAAGATATCACTGATTTAAGCTCCGAATAGTAAAGCTGTTTGCAGTTTATTTTACAATAAAAACGCAGCTTGTAGTATGCTTCACGACAAATGTTTCTTGCCAAGAATATGTGAAGAAATGAAGATTTTAGAATGAATATATTGCTTTTTATCTTTCTTGGTATCTTCTATCTTTTTCTAAGTCACGGCAAATGGTATATATAATATATAGAATTATAGCCGTTGGAAACTCTTAGGAGGATTTCTTGGGTAATAAAAGTTCACTTTGATAGACCCACTTAATTAGTTATCATGCCATGCAAGTAATTAGCAAATCAAGTATCCACCCATATAAAGATTATAGCCGTTGACAATTAAAAGACTTTTTGTCCGTTGGAATTAGATTGCTTGATTCACTGAATATCATAATGAGTGAACACAATTAATTTGCAATACAAACAACCCATCTTTGACCAACATCTTTGACTAGATAAAATATATATTGAAGCCTTCAATTGAAAAAGGTATTCTGGAAAGTAAAGATTATTCATTCCTTTTTAGCCAACTAAAGAAACATGATGCTCAAACATATTACCGTTAGTTTTTTTAATCAGTCACACTATTTTTGCTAACTAAAGAAATATGATGATTACTTTCCTAAATGATTAAATATAAAGGTTCACATGGAAAGATTATATAATTAATTAGTCCCATATCTATTTAGCCCAAACAACTATCCATGCATGGAAATGGTTATATTATTATTATAGTAAATCAATCACCATATTAACTCCATGATACATGCACGTATGGACAAAAAATGATTCACTTAAATGATTCACTTTCCTTGCACGGTGGGTGGCTAAAAGAAGCTAATTATTCAATAGTTAAAGTTCACCAATATGGAATCAATTAATTATGGTAATGGACAAACTTAACTTTTCAAAATTAGACATGATTACTAAATATTTTGAACCTCATTAATTTTGAAAACCCAATTAGTTGTTTCCATATTTAATTAATTACTTCCATGATTACCCAAATAATATAATTAATTGAATTGAAGATATAGAAATAAATTTGCTCAATTAATCAAGATAATTATGGAAAGTCAAATTAATAGAAATCTCAATTCCAAAATTTAAGGTAATAGATTTTATATAGAAAGTATCTATTAAAATCTATTTCCACATTAACTCTTCTAATTATTGGAATGACTAATTAATTTGCTTTTCAACTTTTCAAAATTGATTTGATAGATATATATATTATATAGCCCAATCAATTATGAAAATATAGAAATTGATTTGTTCAATCAATTAACTAATTTATGGAAGGCTCAAATAATTAAAATATTATGGAAAGCTTAAATTAATAAAGAACAACCCACAAATATTGTTTCCATAAATAGATCCCATTTTATCCAAAATAATTGATTTAAAAGATAACTATGTTAATTAGCTCAATCAATTATTATGAAAATCTTAACTAATATAAATTAGCTCATTTAATTATGTGAAAAGAATTAATAATTAGCTTTACAAAATAAGATATTATTTTCTTTTTAAACGAAATTAATTTTGAAAGCTTAATTAATTATTTTCATACGTATTAATTAATTACACTCATGAATATGTCCATGCAATGCAATCCTAGAGCTTTGATTGAAATATAACTCAATGCTAAGATCTTACATGGAATCCTAGAGGCCCAATGAGATCTTCAAGATATTCTATCCAGTAGCTTCTTAAAATTCTGTAGAATAAATCCAGCTTGCAATTCAACTTGCTGCATGACAGTACTTTGTCATTCTTAATCCAGTTTAATTCTCCAGCTTGCTGTATTGATACACATTCATGTTCTTGATCCAGTTTTGCTAATCGGGCTGCATTGCACATTTGAACCTGCTGCATATAACTAATATACAATTTCAAGGGTTTTTGTACATAAGGATAAAGTCATCATCAAAACCAAAGAACGGAATGTGACCAAGTCAACACACTTTTCATTCTCCGATAATACAAATTAACAAATCATACATTCTTTCTACCATCTAGGTTTAACATTTAAAATTGATTATTACATAACCTGCATTTATACAAATTTACATATATTTGCTTTACACGAATATCTCATAGATACAAATTACAAATCTCTTCACGCATCTCCATGCATTCACACTCTTTACCTTAATATCACCGGAATCTCCGGTCTTCTTGTACTTTACCTGAAACGTTAGTTCATAGCAAGAATGAGCATAAAGCTCAGCAAGTAAACCAGATAACACATTTCATGCTCACAGTTTATAATATGCGTTATTCTTCACTTACTTTATCATGTTATGTTCAAATATCACGTATTGCATTCAACAGTTAGATCACGTTATGGCACAGAGTGCCTATTTTAACTATCACATAATTCACGTAGTTCAATTAGTAATATATGTATATTCATAGTATGATGTGGTTATATCATGATTTGGTAGGTGCGTAACCGCATAAAACTAGTAGAAATGTTCATAACACATTTTACCAGTAAAACCCTAACGATGCATGTTAGGTTTAATGTTGTATTTTGAAATGTACAAGTTGAAAATTGGATTTTTATGGCTACAAAGTTACATATAGGAGTTTTAAAGAAAACTCAACTTGAAGCTTTCAAAAATATTGAATAACAAAGAGGTTATAACTTTTATCGCAAAGGATGTCGTTTTTAAACTCTAGGTGGTTTGATCCGTAAATTTCGTGTAAAACGTTTTCAAAAAGACGATTGAATCATGGAATATTGTAAAACAAGAAGTTAGGAACACATCAACACTAATTTGGTGTTATTTGAATATATAGATTTCATTTAATCAATGTTTGAATCAAGGTAGTTCAAACTGTCAAAAAAAATTAAAAGTGGGAAAACATTCTGCTAGTCGGCGTTGGGGCACAGTGTTCAGTGCAATACACTGCGCCGGGGAGCCGTGCACTGTTACTGGGAAAAAAAATATAATTCGAACCGGGTCGAGTCGGGGCGGGGCGGGCCAAGCCGAGTTGGGTCGGGACCATACGGATCCGAAAATAAAAAATGTTCCAAACTTTATTTTATTATTTTTGGACTTAATAAATATATTCTAAAAATTTAATATAATTGATTTAATAGGTAAAAAGAGTTAAATATTATTAAATGTTTAATAATATAAATTAATTAAAAAATATTATTATTAATATAATAATATTAAAAAATCATTAAAATATTATTAAAGGTATAATAATAATATTATAAAGTGAATAAAATATTATTAAGGAGTTAATAATTTTAATAAATAAAATATTATTAAAATGATTAATAATATTAGTTAACAAATAAAATATTATTAAAATGATTAATAATATTAATAAAGAAATAAAATATTATTAAATGATTAATAATATTAATAGGGTAATAAAATATTATTAAAATGATTAATTGTAATGACCACGAATTTCATTAGTCATTGTAATTATAATTAATAAATAATTAGCAATGAATTTAAAATTTTTGTACTAATAAATTGTGCATTAGATAATTAAATTAATGTACTTATGTGTTTGTATATTTATTTAAAGAATTAAAGCAATGTGTATAATTAATTAAAGCAAATCTAATTGGCTTATATTTAAATCCAAATTAGTTGTTAAACTAGGTCAAAGATATTAACCTAGTAGCCCATGTAATTAATTTAATTACTAGCCCATATAATTAATTAAACAAACCCAATACTTATTTTAATTAAAGGTAGCATAGTTATTTAAATGCTAGCCCAATGTGTGATATAAATTGAGCCCAAACAATTTAATTGAATGAGCCCAATAGAATTTATTCCTATGCTCAATGTGGAGTCCAAATGAGGTCAAAACTTTGGTCAATATATATATATATATATATATATATATATATATATATATATATATATATATGCACTTTAAAGCTAGAAAAATAAATAAAAAATGGTCAAATAAAGGTCATTTGGGGGGTTGCTTGATATTCTAGTTGCTTCTAAATTGATCCATGTCATAGTAGGTGAACCACCCAAATCACTCAACTTGTCATTCAACTAGTCAATCATGCAATAGTAATTCTAATTAAGCACTAAATTCACCAACATAGTTTGATTAAGTGAATTGATGATAGATTAGTAGATGGCTATAAATAGGATGCTCTACACACTTGTTTTGGTTGTTAGTTCATTTGCTAGAACATAAGAAAGAAAAGAGATAGAGCATTTCCTAGAGAAATAGAAAACACCCTTGTGAGTTGTGTGAAAAAGCTAGAGAAAGTCTTGGTGAATGTCCTCAAGCTACACAACATACTTTGGTA
The DNA here is from genome assembly GCA_947179155.2 of Hedera helix. Taxonomy (NCBI): domain Eukaryota; kingdom Viridiplantae; phylum Streptophyta; class Magnoliopsida; order Apiales; family Araliaceae; genus Hedera; species Hedera helix. The sequence goes on along the minus strand of OX359276.1, from coordinate 41,199,183 downwards.
GGAGGAGAAGAAGAGCAAACAAATCTCAAAGGTTTAAAAGTGCTCTCAACTTCTTCTTATTTCATTTTTGTGGTCTAGATAACTTTTGATCGGTTAAAATCTATTTTTAACCGATCAAAACTCGTTTTGACGATCTAGAAGTATTTAACTATGTAATATATATATATATATATATATATATATATATATTCATAGTTCTATGTGTTTATATCATGATTTGGTATGTGAGAAATACATAAAAGTTGTAGAAATGTTCATAACACATTTTACTGGTAAAACCCTAACGATACATGTTATGTTTGATGTTGTATTTTGAAATGTACAAATCAAAAATTGGATTTTTATGGCTAGAAAGCTAGATCTATGAGTTTTAAAGAAAAACCCTTTTGGAACCTTTCAAAAATATTGAATAATAAAGAAGTTATAGCTTTTATCGCAAATGATGTCGTTTTCAAACCCTAAGTGGTTCGATCCATAAATTTCGTGTAAAAAGTTTTCAAAAAGACGATCGAACCATGGCATATTGTAAAACAAGAAGTTATGAACACATCAACACTGATTTGGTGTTATTTGGATGTGTAGATTTCATTTAATCAATATTTAAACAAAAAGTATCAAAACTGTCAAAATATTGTTGATTTGGTGATATTCCGACCTTATGTTTTGATGATGACTTCCTCATTATACTAAATGTTTACTTATGCATTTACAGGAAATTAAGTGAGACAAACAAAAGTTTTCTTGAAGCCTTGGTTTTGCAAAGGATTAATGGCATGAAGGATTGAAGATTTTTTGAGTCATTAGTTTTTCAATGTAAGATCCTAGCTCTAATTATATCTCTATCAAGGCTCTAGGATTTGCATGATATTTTGCATTGCATGGATATAATTAATTTAGCTTTCAAAAATAATAATGATCAAATATTTTTTATATTGAGAGTTAAATTAAAAAGTTGATTTTTAATCCTTTTCAAATTTAGAGGAGTTTTTTTTGAAAATAGATTTTAATAAATTCCTTCTAAATAAAATTTATTATCTTAATATTTTTGGAATTGGGATTTCTATTGTTTTGAGTTTCCATAATTGGTTTGATTAAGTGAGCTAATTTATTTCCATCCATGTCACGCTTCATCGGTAATAGGGCTGTGATTAATATTGACCGAAATGTTGTTTACTTCCTATGTTTGACTTAGCCGAGATTATGAAATTAGATTGTTCAACTTTCCATGTTTCTTAAATTGGAGCCTATCAGGTATTTATATCATATCAATTTAAAAAGCCAAGATCATGGATTAAAATATATTATAGCTTCTATGATTGCCGAATTTGATTGGGTCAAATTGATTGTTAGATATCGTTACCAATTAAGGGTATATGCATAATGGGTTTAAGAAAGCTTTTATTGTCCAACGGCTAAAGGAATATGCATGTTTGATTTTTTATTAACCATACTGAAGCTATATATCTATTACTTGGAAACTACTTTCCACATCATCTCAAAATTGTGATCATGGTAATTAAATGTTTCTTTGAAATCAATTTATTGGGTTATTGTTAAGTTTGGGTCTAACGGTAATATTAATGCAAATTTGTTAGATAACCATAATGGAATTAAATTGATTCACTTCCTTCCGTATGAAATTGATTGGGAAATTATTTTTAAAGGTGACTTTATTTATTCCCATAATTAGTGGAGTTCATTTATAAATCAAGATTTTTGTTATATTCTTTTCTATTAAATCTTGTCATCATAAATCTTGAAATTGAGTTTTCAAAATAATTATGAAAATGGTTAAATTAATTGATACACTTTATTCCGTAAATAATGTTGTTGGTCAATTGATTGAATTTATCGTTAAGCAACATGATTCCTTAATTAACTTGTTGACCGATTTTCTCGAGGATTTATTTATTGGATAAAAGTCACTAATTGAAAGCATGTGCAATATGTATAGATATGATGGTCACGTCTTCCTTCCTGGACAAGATATAAATTGACAAATTGATTCACTCTTTTATCTCTCATGTTGACTAGGATTCCAATGTGTATAAAAATTGTCAGTATATATGTTTGGCTTTATCCTATTCAAATTCCCTATGGGTATTAAATCATTATGCAAGTCAACTAAGCTTAACAGCTATAAAATCATTTGAGCACTCTTTTGGGCAAAATTTCTTCCTAATTGATTTTATTCTTTAACGGCAACAAATTCTCTCTCTCTCTTATATAAATGGGTCCAGCCGTGTGTCTATTGATTATGTGAAGCAAAACAAAGAAAAACATACAAAACATATTCATTGGGAAATATTCTTCACATTCATTTTGCAAGCAACATTTTTTTTTGTGAAGCAAACCACAAGCTGCGTTTTTAACGTTGAATAAACTTTATATTCAGCTTGGCCATTGGAAATTAAACTGGTGATATCTTTATCATTTATATTGACCATTGCATAATTAGTTGAGCCTTGAATTGTGATATAATTATTGCTTTGATCATAGTTTATATTGTACTAATTATCTTGTTGTTTCAAGGTTATTTGATAGACTAAGTGTGTAGTCTATTGGGTTATTACAAACAAGTTCCAAGTGAGCATAGGTGCTCAAGGTGAGTAGAGGTACTCAAGGTGTGCATAGGTTTGCACAAGGTGAGCAAAGGTGCTCGGGGAGGATAAGTCCTCAAAGGTTGTGGGAGTTTGTTTTGTAAAAGGGGTTTAATTGTAAACCAAGTTGATCAATAAAAGTGTCTCCAATATCAATTGATATTGGACGTGGAGTAGGCCACTAGTATAGAGATTAGGGGCCGAACCACGTAAAAATTCCTTGTGTTCATGCGATTGATTGCATAACTTTATTTGTTTCTTGCACGCTTCAATTTTGAATTATAAAACACATTCTGAATACTTTGATATATATATATTTCATGAGAAAATTATTTATTTCAACTCAGGTCTTCATTTGATATAAGAAAAATAATTTCCAAAATCGTTACAGTAAGCAGATTACTGCCAGTTTAATACAGCAAGTTATATGGCAAACTGAATAAGTTAATACGATCTGCTGAATTAGTTACCGTATTCATAACAGATTTTTAAAATTGAAAAATTGGATATTATTTGCTCCACACTTATTGTAACGCCCCAGGATTTTACAGAATTTCTAAATTAATAATTATGATTAATTAAGTAAAGGTTAGCAGTAAAACCTAGTATTTAATGTTAAATGTATTAAGGAATGTTTTGTTATGTAAGCAATGTACTAAATGACCTATGTGGTTAATTAAATATGTGAATATATATGTAATTTGAGTTAAATAAAGAAAGAAGGAATTTAAAGTTATAGAATATGGTAACGAGGAATGTATAATTAAATGAATGTTTTAGTTATGAAAAGTGAGAACGAGATTGATGACTAGGCCTGGAGAGGCGAAGTTATGAGAATGACAAGATAGAGCATGTATGTATGTGCAGAGAAGAAGAAGTCGTATAATTAAATTGGTTTATTGAGGATTATGGACCATTAAGTGTTGATATATGAATTTATGAATTTGTTAAGGAAATGGATATTAAATGATGGAAATAAGATAATCGTGATATGATGTGTAAAGACAAATATGTAATGCTCTTAAACATGAGTATAAAGAGCGTAAATTTTAAGCATGTTGAGAATTGGTTGACGTGAGCGAAGAAAATAAGTAAAATGATATAAAAGTGTAATAAAGGATTTATGAGTTTATAAGATTAAATAATGATGGATTTCGGTAATTCAATTGAGGTTCGCTTATCGAGGAAGCATTTTATGGAATAAGGTGAGTAAAACGATTATTTGGAATGTTGAAAATTGGAATTTAGTTATGGAGGAATCAAAAGGTTTATAGAAATGAGAATTTAAGAAATGATATGGAATTTTGACATTTATTGTGAATTGAGGATTAATTAATGAAAATTGTATTTTGAGATGTGACAAGAGAATTGGGACAAGCCAATTATGGAGCATTTGATGATGAAATAAAGCTCAAGTATGATGAAACAAGTTTGGAGAAAAATGGACTTAAATTGGTGCAAAAATTTAGTAAGTTATGATTTATTAGAGAATTAAATTCTCTAGGAAATAGGCAAAAGACCATATTGCCCTTGACCATTTAGGAAATAACAAAGATGTCTTAAGATGGAGGAATGACTATAATGTCCTTAGATAGAAAAGGAAAATGACATGCATGTCCTAACCATGCAAGGTTAATTTAACTAGAATGGTTAAGTGTTGGGAATTAACATGTAATATATGTATAGGTGTATTTCAAGTATGCAAGGTGGTCTATTTCTCTTCTTATTCGAAAGTTTTCAGCAAAGTGAGAGTGGAAGAGAGAAAGGAGCAAGAAAGTCTAGGGTTTCCATAGATAGCTTAAAGGTTGCTAGAGAAGTGATCAATAGTGATAAAACAAGCCATCAAGAAGGTGGATTCAACCTTAACAAGCTTTATTGCAAGAAAGAAGAAGGTTTAAAGAAGGTATGATGATGTTCTATCCTTAAGACTTTGTAATCATAAGCTTAAATAGAAATCTTTGTATAGCCATGCAAGAATTCATGGATAAAAATAAAGAGTATGTAAAGTTACATGTTATAAACTTAGTACATGATGGAACCCTAAGTATAGAAGTTGGATTTACAAAGGTGACATACTATTCATGTATGGATTTGAAGTAGAAATCATGATTTAAGGTATGATTATATGTTATATGTTGGTAATTTTGATGAAAACCTAGTTTGAAGAGGTAATTATGTTGGAAATATATGTTAATCCATGCTAGCTAATATCATGAGTTCATGAATGTAAGAGAACATGCATAGTTTGAAGAAAGTGTAATATAAAGCTATGATTCATAAGAGATTATGTGTTATATGTTGTTAAAAGAGATGATAACCTAATTATAAAGGTTGAGCAGGTGTGAGACATGAGAAATTTCATGATTAGATAGTGTTAAATATGCATTAAAGGTTGAGAAGCATAAATTGTTTGAAGGTTTACAATATTAGGCTATACTTTTTGTGTAGTCAACGTAATAATCTGTAAAGTGCATTAGAATGTGCATATGGAAGTTATATGGACCTATAAAGTCATTAAATGTGTTGGTGGTTGCCTATGTGGTGTTGAGAGTTTAAGTTGTCAAGCAAACTTAAGTTTTGAGTTTGGGAATTTTATGAAAATTTGGCAAAATGCCGTTGAAAGGTGATTTTTGGCAATGTTGAGGAATTAAAGATGGAATGGAGTCAAATGACTCATGTTCATGTTAATACACGTGTCTAGATTATTTTGGAAGTTAACGGAATGAAAATTTAGTGATTTGACGATTCGAACGATCGAAATCGATCGTTTCGAATCGAAATGGATTTTAATGGACAAAAGTCGCCTCGTGCGAAGTTTTTCGGTTTTGAAAGTTGGGACATGTCACATATAGGTTATGTGAGCTATGTAAAGTGTTGAAACGAAATTTGGAAGCAAATGGCCAAAAATAACCAAGTTGCAAAAGTTAAGTTTTGAAAATCTGAAAATTTTCTAAGTCTTGAACAAGTTGAACAGGCCCCCTACGAGCTAGTTTATCTAGGGTTTAATGAAGTCAAATGTGCTAAGTGAAAATTTTGTAAAATACTATGATGTGTGGTCTAGTTATGTTCCAAGTTTGGTCTCAGTTGGAGGTCTGGATTAGAAGTTAAAAATCAGCAAAGTGGCAGAAAAATTCAGCAGATTCTGGTGCAGAGGCACTGCGCCGGGGCGCAGTGTTTTGCACGTAACACTGCGCCGGGGCGCAGTTACTGTTCATAGCTGCGAGGAAATCGCGGACAGCGAGTTCAGAGGCCGCCGGGGCGCGGTGTGGCCGAGAACATCTCGCCCCCAGCGAGATGTTCGGCGCCGGGGCGCAGTTACTGTAGCAAGGAAGAATTTTTTTTTAAGTCCCGAAAAGCTATATTTTGATACAGAATGATAAGCATGGGTTACGTAAACCCTAAATGAATAAGAATGGACTATATAAAGAATGTAGAGATATAATGAAACGATAAATGACATGATGTTACATGCCCAAAGCTAAGCCAAAGTGTGAAATAAGTTATGAAAAAGACTGAAAGCGAGATAAGGATGTATTATTAACCTACATAAGGTATAATACATCAAATATGATATGATTAGATACGAATGATCAATTATTATAAGTTAAGCTTGATAAAAGTTATTAAGTTTATGATTCAATATTGATGCATAAGTTATATGTTTACAGATAGCGCTCGAAGTAGCAAACCGAGGCAAGAGAAATAGAAAGGTCAAACGGAGCAATACAGGTTAAGTAAAATAAAGGCAGTCAGGCAAGTACTTCAGACTTATGTGCATTAAATTGTCCTACGTGAACTACGTGACAATATGTGTTAACTGTTAAGTGGATTATGTGGCATAATGCATGACATGATAAGTAAAGGAAAGCATGACGCATTGATATAAATAGTAAGCATGGAATGTGTTATCTGATTTACTTGCTGAGCTTTATGCTCATTCTTGCTATGTACTAACATTTCAGGTAAAGTACGTGAAGGCCGGACGATCCGGTTAAGCTAAGGTAAAGAAAGTGAATGTATGGACAAGAGCGAGGAAATTTGTGGCATGTAAATTTGTATAAATGCAAGTTATATAAGAATTGATTTTAAATGATGAATCTAGATGGCATGAGAAGGTGTATGGTTTATAAATCCATACAGCTAAATGTGTATGTATGTATTATTTATGTAGAGAATGTAATGAGGTAAAATAATTGTATGATTATCGTAAGGTGAGTACCTAGATAATGAAACTCGCACATATGAAATGAATGTATGGATACAGGTATATATTGTGGAGATATGATGTATGATTATGTGTTATCAGGAACAGGTACAAATGAACTGGGCCATGTACGAATACTTCATGGCGAAATTTTAAATTACAAGTTTTGTGATATAATAATATATATACATGGTTATGAAGCTGTAATAGACTAGGTCACAAATTTTAATGGGTTGACCTAAGTTCTAATGAAGAATTAGTGAACGTTACGATCCTGAGACACGTTTAAGAAATGTAAGTTATTAAATAAGTTAAAAAAAAAAATGGACCGCATTTATGGTCAACAGTACGATTTTAGAGACCAAAAGTTAAAGTTTAACGCACGGGATCCCTGTTAATATGGTTTTAAAGTTAAATAATATAATATCATGAGATAATCGGATAATTAAATAAGGTCGGGATTTCGGGCTGTTACAAATGGTATCAGAGCAGTTGGGTTATAGACCTTAGGTAATAGTACCTTAGGCTATGATCCTTGTGTGTGAAAGAAGGAATAGTGAAGAAGAGAACTCTAGATGAAATGAGTCAGTAAGAAATGAATTTTGGAAATTCAGGATCAGGAAATGATAATGATATCTTAAGATAAGATAATGAGAAATGATAAAGGATCAAAAGCGATCAATGATAAATGGGACTCTTGGTGAGTCATGCACAGTAAGATATGATTTAATGAAATTCATATCAGGAAAGGTAAATGAAAGGCTAAGTGAGGAAATGTTAGGGTATGTGGGATTCTTCATTGAGGACTCATGGTAGTGGCCGAGTGTGCATTTCCTCGGTATGGGACGGGGATTTGTACTTGCTTAGCTTCCTGTCGTGATAATCAGTGGAGATCCAGCGTCACGGTAAGAATGTGAGAAGAGTTAAGTAAGAAAGATTCAGGTTAGTACGTGTTCTGAAAACCCAAGCGTATGGTAAGTTCGTGACTCATGATTATGTGGTGGAGCCCCTCAGCGAATGGGCGACGATAGCCTGACTAGGACAAGCTCCGTGAACCATATGATTGTGGTAAGTTCCTGAGCCCAAATGCGTGGCAAGTTGATGAACAGGGTTGGGTTTAGAGTAGAGAGCCATAAGTTAAGAGATACAGTTCTTAGATATTGGCTAAGATTAAGAATATATGAAGAGATAATATTATAACAAAGGATTGAACGAGTTAAGGAATTAAGTAAGAAGAAGAGATTATTAGGATTGGGTAGGCAATCCACTCTTCTGGCTATGCTAGACCATTCATGTTTTTAAAATGTGCTTATTTTTGCACGTTGGTGCAGCAAAACGCTTTGTTCAAGTATCGAAAAGTGATTTTTAAAATTCCGTGATTCAAGGTCTATGCCAATTGATTCGGCTAGACAAAGTTATTTTGAAAATTTCAAAATGTATTTATAAAAATCATTGTCACACTGTTGATTATGGTGTGAAATGATAAAATGGCGGAATTCTCAACGTACTTCTATGACGGTACGGTATTAAGAGGTCTTAAATGACTGAATTCTCAACGTACTGCTAAGATGGTGCGGTATTATGAAGCCTCTTAAAGGATTTTTCTGGGGTTCAAGTTTTGAACCAATAACAGTGAAATGGAACTTTTGAAAAGTTCAGATTACAGTAAATGCACAGTTCATTAATGTGAGTCTATGCCATTTGTTTCGACTAGACCATTCTGCTAAATAAATGGATAAATGTTTTTGAAATCCAGAAAATGGATAAAATAAAATGTTTTTTTAAAAGTCTGAGGTGAACAACCCTGAAAAGGGGATATAGTACAAGGGTTGGTTAACACGGTTCAACCCATAAAGCAAAAGAAAAAGGGTACAATAGGCTGATCACCTAGCGTACCAATGGGCCAGGAAAATAGAGTGGCGTGGTTGCGTCGTGAACTCATGTTCCTGGAGGTTATAACCCTTGGATATTCGCAGTCTTTGTGATTGCTAATATTCTTAACGAGTTCACTGGTCTTTATTGGCCCCTCAGCAAAAGTATCGATTCTATTTTAAATGCAAAAGTTTTATGTTTTAAGGGAAAAGCTACTCTTATTTATTTAAACTACTTCACAGTTATTGAACAATTGTGGAGATTCCTGAAAGACATTCCAATATTCTGGAATGAAAGTAGACAGGGGTAAGATGGGTAGATAGAAATGAGAACGTAAAAGTTAGTTGAAATTGAGCTATGTTAAATGAATGGAAAGAGATGTATGTTGCAAATGGGCATGATATGAGTACACAGCAAATTTCGGGGACGAAATTTTATGAAGGAGGGGTGAATGTAACGCCCCAGGATTTTACAGAATTTCTAAATTAATAATTATGATTAATTAAGTAAAGGTTAGCAGTAAAACCTAGTATTTAATGTTAAATGTATTAAGGAATGTTTTGTTATGTAAGCAATGTACTAAATGACCTATGTGGTTAATTAAATATGTGAATATATATGTAATTTGAGTTAAATAAAGAAAGAAGGAATTTAAAGTTATAGAATATGGTAACGAGGAATGTATAATTAAATGAATGTTTTAGTTATGAAAAGTGAGAACGAGATTGATGACTAGGCCTGGAGAGGCGAAGTTATGAGAATGACAAGATAGAGCATGTATGTATGTGCAGAGAAGAAGAAGTCGTATAATTAAATTGGTTTATTGAGGATTATGGACCATTAAGTGTTGATATATGAATTTATGAATTTGTTAAGGAAATGGATATTAAATGATGGAAATAAGATAATCGTGATATGATGTGTAAAGACAAATATGTAATGCTCTTAAACATGAGTATAAAGAGCGTAAATTTTAAGCATGTTGAGAATTGGTTGACGTGAGCGAAGAAAATAAGTAAAATGATATAAAAGTGTAATAAAGGATTTATGAGTTTATAATATTAAATAATGATGGATTTCGGTAATTCAATTGAGGTTCGCTTATCGAGGAAGCATTTTATGGAATAAGGTGAGTAAAACGACTATTTGGAATGTTGAAAATTGGAATTTAGTTATGGAGGAATCAAAAGGTTTATAGAAATGAGAATTTAAGGAATGATATGGAATTTTGACATTTATTGTGAATTGAGGATTAATTAATGAAAATTGTATTTTGAGATGTGACAAGAGAATTGGGACAAGCCAATTATGGAGCATTTGATGATGAAATAAAGCTCAAGTATGATGAAACAAGTTTGGAGAAAAATGGACTTAAATTGGTGCAAAAATTTAGTAAGTTATGATTTATTAGAGAATTAAATTCTCTAGGAAATAGGCAAAAGACCATATTGCCCTTGACCATTTGGGAAATAACAAAGATGTCTTAAGATGGAGGAATGACTATAATGTCCTTAGATAGAAAAGGAAAATGACATGCATGTCCTAACCATGCAAGGTTAATTTAACTAGAATGGTTAAGTGTTGGGAATTAACATGTAATATATGTATAGGTGTATTTCAAGTATGCAAGGTGGTCTATTTCTCTTCTTATTCGAAAGTTTTCAGCAAAGTGAGAGTGGAAGAGAGAAAGGAGCAAGAAAGTCTAGGGTTTCCATAGATAGCTTAAAGGTTGCTAGAGAAGTGATCAATAGTGATAAAACAAGCCATCAAGAAGGTGGATTCAACCTTAACAAGCTTTATTGCAAGAAAGAAGAAGGTTTAAAGAAGGTATGATGATGTTCTATCCTTAAGACTTTGTAATCATAAGCTTAAATAGAAATCTTTGTATAGCCATGCAAGAATTCATGGATAAAAATAAAGAGTATGTAAAGTTACATGTTATAAACTTAGTACATGATGGAACCCTAAGTATAGAAGTTGGATTTACAAAGGTGACATACTATTCATGTATGGATTTGAAGTAGAAATCATGATTTAAGGTATGATTATATGTTATATGTTGGTAATTTTGATGAAAACCTAGTTTGAAGAGGTAATTATGTTGGAAATATGTGTTAATCCATGCTAGCTAATATCATGAGTTCATGAATGTATGAGAACATGCATAGTTTGAAGAAAGTGTAATATAAAGCTATGATTCATAAGAGATTATGTGTTATATGTTGTTAAAAGAGATGATAACCTAATTATAAAGGTTGAGCAGGTGTGAGACATGAGAAATTTCATGATTAGATAGTGTTAAATATGCATTAAAGGTTGAGAAGCATAAATTGTTTGAAGGTTTACAATATTAAGCTATACTTTTTGTGTAGTCAACGTAATAATCTGTAAAGTGCATTAGAATGTGCATATGGAAGTTATATGGACCTATAAAGTCATTAAATGTGTTGGTGGTTGCCTATGTGGTGTTGAGAGTTTAAGTTGTCAAGCAAACTTAAGTTTTGAGTTTGGGAATTTTATGAAAATTTGGCAAAATGCCGTTGAAAGGTGATTTTTGGCAATGTTGAGGAATTAAAGATGGAATGGAGTCAAATGACTCATGTTCATGTTAATACACGTGTCTAGATTATTTTGGAAGTTAACGGAATGAAAATTTAGTGATTTGACGATTCGAACGATCGAAATCGATCGTTTCGAATCGAAATGGATTTTAATGGACAAAAGTCGCCTCGTGCGAAGTTTTTCGGTTTTGAAAGTTGGGACATGTCACATATAGGTTATGTGAGCTATGTAAAGTGTTGAAACGAAATTTGGAAGCAAATGGCCAAAAATAACCAAGTTGCAAAAGTTAAGTTTTGAAAATCTGAAAATTTTCTAAGTCTTGAACAAGTTGAACAGGCCCCCTACGAGCTAGTTTATCTAGGGTTTAATGAAGTCAAATGTGCTAAGTGAAAATTTTGTAAAATACTATGATGTGTGGTCTAGTTATGTTCCAAGTTTGGTCTCAGTTGGAGGTCTGGATTAGAAGTTAAAAATCAGCAAAGTGGCAGAAAAATTCAGCAGATTCTGGTGCAGAGGCACTGCGCCGGGGCGCAGTGTTTTGCACGTAACACTGCGCCGGGGCGCAGTTACTGTTCATAGCTGCGAGGAAATCGCGGACAGCGAGTTCAGAGGCCGCCGGGGCGCGGTGTGGCCGAGAACATCTCGCCCCCAGCGAGATGTTCGGCGCCGGGGCGCAGTTACTGTAGCAAGGAAGAATTTTTTTTTAAGTCCCGAAAAGCTATATTTTGATACAGAATGATAAGCATGGGTTACGTAAACCCTAAATGAATAAGAATGGACTATATAAAGAATGTAGAGATATAATGAAACGATAAATGACATGATGTTACATGCCCAAAGCTAAGCCAAAGTGTGAAATAAGTTATGAAAAAGACTGAAAGCGAGATAAGGATGTATTATTAACCTACATAAGGTATAATACATCAAATATGATATGATTAGATACGAATGATCAATTATTATAAGTTAAGCTTGATAAAAGTTATTAAGTTTATGATTCAATATTGATGCATAAGTTATATGTTTACAGATAGCGCTCGAAGTAGCAAACCGAGGCAAGAGAAATAGAAAGGTCAAACGGAGCAATACAGGTTAAGTAAAATAAAGGCAGTCAGGCAAGTACTTCAGACTTATGTGCATTAAATTGTCCTACGTGAACTACGTGACAATATGTGTTAACTGTTAAGTGGATTATGTGGCATAATGCATGACATGATAAGTAAAGGAAAGCATGACGCATTGATATAAATAGTAAGCATGGAATGTGTTATCTGATTTACTTGCTGAGCTTTATGCTCATTCTTGCTATGTACTAACATTTCAGGTAAAGTACGTGAAGGCCGGACGATCCGGTTAAGCTAAGGTAAAGAAAGTGAATGTATGGACAAGAGCGAGGAAATTTGTGGCATGTAAATTTGTATAAATGCAAGTTATATAAGAATTGATTTTAAATGATGAATCTAGATGGCATGAGAAGGTGTATGGTTTATAAATCCATACAGCTAAATGTGTATGTATGTATTATTTATGTAGAGAATGTAATGAGGTAAAATAATTGTATGATTATCGTAAGGTGAGTACCTAGATAATGAAACTCGCACATATGAAATGAATGTATGGATACAGGTATATATTGTGGAGATATGATGTATGATTATGTGTTATCAGGAACAGGTACAAATGAACTGGGCCATGTACGAATACTTCATGGCGAAATTTTAAATTACAAGTTTTGTGATATAATAATATATATACATGGTTATGAAGCTGTAATAGACTAGGTCACAAATTTTAATGGGTTGACCTAAGTTCTAATGAAGAATTAGTGAACGTTACGATCCTGAGACACGTTTAAGAAATGTAAGTTATTAAATAAGTTAAAAAAAAAAATGGACCGCATTTATGGTCAACAGTACGATTTTAGAGACCAAAAGTTAAAGTTTAACGCACGGGATCCCTGTTAATATGGTTTTAAAGTTAAATAATATAATATCATGAGATAATCGGATAATTAAATAAGGTCGGGATTTCGGGCTGTTACAAATGGTATCAGAGCAGTTGGGTTATAGACCTTAGGTAATAGTACCTTAGGCTATGATCCTTGTGTGTGAAAGAAGGAATAGTGAAGAAGAGAACTCTAGATGAAATGAGTCAGTAAGAAATGAATTTTGGAAATTCAGGATCAGGAAATGATAATGATATCTTAAGATAAGATAATGAGAAATGATAAAGGATCAAAAGCGATCAATGATAAATGGGACTCTTGGTGAGTCATGCACAGTAAGATATGATTTAATGAAATTCATATCAGGAAAGGTAAATGAAAGGCTAAGTGAGGAAATGTTAGGGTATGTGGGATTCTTCATTGAGGACTCATGGTAGTGGCCGAGTGTGCATTTCCTCGGTATGGGACGGGGATTTGTACTTGCTTAGCTTCCTGTCGTGATAATCAGTGGAGATCCAGCGTCACGGTAAGAATGTGAGAAGAGTTAAGTAAGAAAGATTCAGGTTAGTACGTGTTCTGAAAACCCAAGCGTATGGTAAGTTCGTGACTCATGATTATGTGGTGGAGCCCCTCAGCGAATGGGCGACGATAGCCTGACTAGGACAAGCTCCGTGAACCATATGATTGTGGTAAGTTCCTGAGCCCAAATGCGTGGCAAGTTGATGAACAGGGTTGGGTTTAGAGTAGAGAGCCATAAGTTAAGAGATACAGTTCTTAGATATTGGCTAAGATTAAGAATATATGAAGAGATAATATTATAACAAAGGATTGAACGAGTTAAGGAATTAAGTAAGAAGAAGAGATTATTAGGATTGGGTAGGCAATCCACTCTTCTGGCTATGCTAGACCATTCATGTTTTTAAAATGTGCTTATTTTTGCACGTTGGTGCAGCAAAACGCTTTGTTCAAGTATCGAAAAGTGATTTTTAAAATTCCGTGATTCAAGGTCTATGCCAATTGATTCGGCTAGACAAAGTTATTTTGAAAATTTCAAAATGTATTTATAAAAATCATTGTCACACTGTTGATTATGGTGTGAAATGATAAAATGGCGGAATTCTCAACGTACTTCTATGACGGTACGGTATTAAGAGGTCTTAAATGACTGAATTCTCAACGTACTGCTAAGATGGTGCGGTATTATGAAGCCTCTTAAAGGATTTTTCTGGGGTTCAAGTTTTGAACCAATAACAGTGAAATGGAACTTTTGAAAAGTTCAGATTACAGTAAATGCACAGTTCATTAATGTGAGTCTATGCCATTTGTTTCGACTAGACCATTCTGCTAAATAAATGGATAAATGTTTTTGAAATCCAGAAAATGGATAAAATAAAATGTTTTTTTAAAAGTCTGAGGTGAACAACCCTGAAAAGGGGATATAGTACAAGGGTTGGTTAACACGGTTCAACCCATAAAGCAAAAGAAAAAGGGTACAATAGGTTGATCACCTAGCGTACCAATGGGCCAGGAAAATAGAGTGGCGTGGTTGCGTCGTGAACTCATGTTCCTGGAGGTTATAACCCTTGGATATTCGCAGTCTTTGTGATTGCTAATATTCTTAACGAGTTCACTGGTCTTTATTGGCCCCTCAGCAAAAGTATCGATTCTATTTTAAATGCAAAAGTTTTATGTTTTAAGGGAAAAGCTACTCTTATTTATTTAAACTACTTCACAGTTATTGAACAATTGTGGAGATTCCTGAAAGACATTCCAATATTCTGGAATGAAAGTAGACAGGGGTAAGATGGGTAGATAGAAATGAGAACGTAAAAGTTAGTTGAAATTGAGCTATGTTAAATGAATGGAAAGAGATGTATGTTGCAAATGGGCATGATATGAGTACACAGCAAATTTCGGGGACGAAATTTTATGAAGGAGGGGTGAATGTAACGCCCCAGGATTTTACAGAATTTCTAAATTAATAATTATGATTAATTAAGTAAAGGTTAGCAGTAAAACCTAGTATTTAATGTTAAATGTATTAAGGAATGTTTTGTTATGTAAGCAATGTACTAAATGACCTATGTGGTTAATTAAATATGTGAATATATATGTAATTTGAGTTAAATAAAGAAAGAAGGAATTTAAAGTTATAGAATATGGTAACGAGGAATGTATAATTAAATGAATGTTTTAGTTATGAAAAGTGAGAACGAGATTGATGACTAGGCCTGGAGAGGCGAAGTTATGAGAATGACAAGATAGAGCATGTATGTATGTGCAGAGAAGAAGAAGTCGTATAATTAAATTGGTTTATTGAGGATTATGGACCATTAAGTGTTGATATATGAATTTATGAATTTGTTAAGGAAATGGATATTAAATGATGGAAATAAGATAATCGTGATATGATGTGTAAAGACAAATATGTAATGCTCTTAAACATGAGTATAAAGAGCGTAAATTTTAAGCATGTTGAGAATTGGTTGACGTGAGCGAAGAAAATAAGTAAAATGATATAAAAGTGTAATAAAGGATTTATGAGTTTATAATATTAAATAATGATGGATTTCGGTAATTCAATTGAGGTTCGCTTATCGAGGAAGCATTTTATGGAATAAGGTGAGTAAAACGACTATTTGGAATGTTGAAAATTGGAATTTAGTTATGGAGGAATCAAAAGGTTTATAGAAATGAGAATTTAAGGAATGATATGGAATTTTGACATTTATTGTGAATTGAGGATTAATTAATGAAAATTGTATTTTGAGATGTGACAAGAGAATTGGGACAAGCCAATTATGGAGCATTTGATGATGAAATAAAGCTCAAGTATGATGAAACAAGTTTGGAGAAAAATGGACTTAAATTGGTGCAAAAATTTAGTAAGTTATGATTTATTAGAGAATTAAATTCTCTAGGAAATAGGCAAAAGACCATATTGCCCTTGACCATTTGGGAAATAACAAAGATGTCTTAAGATGGAGGAATGACTATAATGTCCTTAGATAGAAAAGGAAAATGACATGCATGTCCTAACCATGCAAGGTTAATTTAACTAGAATGGTTAAGTGTTGGGAATTAACATGTAATATATGTATAGGTGTATTTCAAGTATGCAAGGTGGTCTATTTCTCTTCTTATTCGAAAGTTTTCAGCAAAGTGAGAGTGGAAGAGAGAAAGGAGCAAGAAAGTCTAGGGTTTCCATAGATAGCTTAAAGGTTGCTAGAGAAGTGATCAATAGTGATAAAACAAGCCATCAAGAAGGTGGATTCAACCTTAACAAGCTTTATTGCAAGAAAGAAGAAGGTTTAAAGAAGGTATGATGATGTTCTATCCTTAAGACTTTGTAATCATAAGCTTAAATAGAAATCTTTGTATAGCCATGCAAGAATTCATGGATAAAAATAAAGAGTATGTAAAGTTACATGTTATAAACTTAGTACATGATGGAACCCTAAGTATAGAAGTTGGATTTACAAAGGTGACATACTATTCATGTATGGATTTGAAGTAGAAATCATGATTTAAGGTATGATTATATGTTATATGTTGGTAATTTTGATGAAAACCTAGTTTGAAGAGGTAATTATGTTGGAAATATGTGTTAATCCATGCTAGCTAATATCATGAGTTCATGAATGTATGAGAACATGCATAGTTTGAAGAAAGTGTAATATAAAGCTATGATTCATAAGAGATTATGTGTTATATGTTGTTAAAAGAGATGATAACCTAATTATAAAGGTTGAGCAGGTGTGAGACATGAGAAATTTCATGATTAGATAGTGTTAAATATGCATTAAAGGTTGAGAAGCATAAATTGTTTGAAGGTTTACAATATTAGGCTATACTTTTTGTGTAGTCAACGTAATAATCTGTAAAGTGCATTAGAATGTGCATATGGAAGTTATATGGACCTATAAAGTCATTAAATGTGTTGGTGGTTGCCTATGTGGTGTTGAGAGTTTAAGTTGTCAAGCAAGCTTAAGTTTTGAGTTTGGGAATTTTATGAAAATTTGGCAAAATGCCGTTGAAAGGTGATTTTTGGCAATGTTGAGGAATTAAAGATGGAATGGAGTCAAATGACTCATGTTCATGTTAATACACGTGTCTAGATTATTTTGGAAGTTAACGGAATGAAAATTTAGTGATTTGACGATTCGAACGATCGAAATCGATCGTTTCGAATCGAAATGGATTTTAATGGACAAAAGTCGCCTCGTGCGAAGTTTTTCGGTTTTGAAAGTTGGGACATGTCACATATAGGTTATGTGAGCTATGTAAAGTGTTGAAACGAAATTTGGAAGCAAATGGCCAAAAATAACCAAGTTGCAAAAGTTAAGTTTTGAAAATCTGAAAATTTTCTAAGTCTTGAACAAGTTGAACAGGCCCCCTACGAGCTAGTTTATCTAGGGTTTAATGAAGTCAAATGTGCTAAGTGAAAATTTTGTAAAATACTATGATGTGTGGTCTAGTTATGTTCCAAGTTTGGTCTCAGTTGGAGGTCTGGATTAGAAGTTAAAAATCAGCAAAGTGGCAGAAAAATTCAGCAGATTCTGGTGCAGAGGCACTGCGCCGGGGCGCAGTGTTTTGCACGTAACACTGCGCCGGGGCGCAGTTACTGTTCATAGCTGCGAGGAAATCGCGGACAGCGAGTTCAGAGGCCGCCGGGGCGCGGTGTGGCCGAGAACATCTCGCCCCCAGCGAGATGTTCGGCGCCGGGGCGCAGTTACTGTAGCAAGGAAGAATTTTTTTTTAAGTCCCGAAAAGCTATATTTTGATACAGAATGATAAGCATGGGTTACGTAAACCCTAAATGAATAAGAATGGACTATATAAAGAATGTAGAGATATAATGAAACGATAAATGACATGATGTTACATGCCCAAAGCTAAGCCAAAGTGTGAAATAAGTTATGAAAAAGACTGAAAGCGAGATAAGGATGTATTATTAACCTACATAAGGTATAATACATCAAATATGATATGATTAGATACGAATGATCAATTATTATAAGTTAAGCTTGATAAAAGTTATTAAGTTTATGATTCAATATTGATGCATAAGTTATATGTTTACAGATAGCGCTCGAAGTAGCAAACCAAGGCAAGAGAAATAGAAAGGTCAAACGGAGCAATACAGGTTAAGTAAAATAAAGGCAGTCAGGCAAGTACTTCAGACTTATGTGCATTAAATTGTCCTACGTGAACTACGTGACAATATGTGTTAACTGTTAAGTGGATTATGTGGCATAATGCATGACATGATAAGTAAAGGAAAGCATGACGCATTGATATAAATAGTAAGCATGGAATGTGTTATCTGATTTACTTGCTGAGCTTTATGCTCATTCTTGCTATGTACTAACATTTCAGGTAAAGTACGTGAAGGCCGGACGATCCGGTTAAGCTAAGGTAAAGAAAGTGAATGTATGGACAAGAGCGAGGAAATTTGTGGCATGTAAATTTGTATAAATGCAAGTTATATAAGAATTGATTTTAAATGATGAATCTAGATGGCATGAGAAGGTGTATGGTTTATAAATCCATACAGCTAAATGTGTATGTATGTATTATTTATGTAGAGAATGTAATGAGGTAAAATAATTGTATGATTATCGTAAGGTGAGTACCTAGATAATGAAACTCGCACATATGAAATGAATGTATGGATACAGGTATATATTGTGGAGATATGATGTATGATTATGTGTTATCAGGAACAGGTACAAATGAACTGGGCCATGTACGAATACTTCATGGCGAAATTTTAAATTACAAGTTTTGTGATATAATAATATATATACATGGTTATGAAGCTGTAATAGACTAGGTCACAAATTTTAATGGGTTGACCTAAGTTCTAATGAAGAATTAGTGAACGTTACGATCCTGAGACACGTTTAAGAAATGTAAGTTATTAAATAAGTTAAAAAAAAAAATGGACCGCATTTATGGTCAACAGTACGATTTTAGAGACCAAAAGTTAAAGTTTAACGCACGGGATCCCTGTTAATATGGTTTTAAAGTTAAATAATATAATATCATGAGATAATCGGATAATTAAATAAGGTCGGGATTTCGGGCTGTTACACTTATTCAACCCCCCCCTTATAAGTGTGCCTATCTTAAATTGCAAATATTAAAATTTGGAAAAACATTCTGCCACTCAGCGCCGGGGCGCAGTGTTCAATGCAATACATTGCGCCGGGGCGCTGTGCACTGTTCCTTACAGAATTGAAAATTCGAACCGGGTCGGATCGGGTCAGCCGGGTCGGGTCAGGAAATGAAAAATGTTTCAAAAAATATTTTAGTATTTTTTGACTTAATAAATATATTTTTAAAGAAATATATAATTACTTTTTATAATTAAAAGTATATATATATTATTATTGAATTAATAATATAAGGAAATTAATAAAATATTATTAAATAAATAATAATATTAAAAAATCATAAAAATATTATTAAATGTATAATAATATTATAAAGTGAATAAAATATTATTAAAGAGTTAATAATATTAAATAAATAAAATATTATTAAAATGATTAATAATATTAGTTAATAAATAAAATATTATTAAATGATTAATAATATTAGATATTAAATAGAATATTATTAAATAATTAATAATATTAATAAAGTAATAAAATATTATTAAAATGATTAATAATATTAGAAGTCTAATAAAATATTATTAAATGATTAATAATATTAAAAAATGAATAAAATATTATTAAATAATTAATAATATTAGATACTTAATAAAATATTATTAAATGATTAATAATATTAGATACTTAATAAAATATTATCAAATGATTAATAATATTAGATACTTAATAAAATATTATTAAATGAGTAATAATATTAGATAATTAATAAAATATTATTAAATAATTAATAATATTAGATACTAAATAAAATATTATTAAGTGATTAATAATATTAGATCATTAATAAATATTATTAAATGATTAATAATATTAGATATTTAATAAAATATTATTAAATAGTTAATAATATTATATAATGAATAAAATATTATGAAATAGTTAATAATATTAGATATTGAATAAAATATTATTAAATGATTAATAATATTAGTTATGCTTAGAAGATTTATAAGGTATTATTAAATGATGAATAATACTACAAGGCTAATAAAATATTATTAAATTGTTAATAATATTAGATAATTGTTTGAACTATATTAAATAGTTAATATAGGTTATTTGTGTTTGAAATACTATCAAGTAGTGATAATATTTCCTAAGTGTTTAAATACTCATAATTATTCAATTATATGGTTCGCAAGAGTTATAATGGTCATTATACTTACAAGTATATGATACTAATTTAAGATCAAACTGATTTAATTATTAGGTCCGTTCAAGGATTATTAAATTAAGTTGGTTAGCCGTAAACGACGCACGAGGCAAGTTCTTTATCTCTAAACTCATTACTTTGAGCAATTCAATTATTGTTGAGCAAATTCTACACTTATAGTTATTTGACAGAACTTAAAGTGGATTAATTATCCAAAATTATTCCACCTCGTTATTTGATATTGTATTCGCACTTGGTGCTTTTGCAACTGTTATAGTTCGGTAATTCACGAACTATTTAAGAACGACTAAGCTAATTGTTTCGGCTAGACAAATGCATGTTTAAATTCATCTAATTGAATATTATAAAAGCTTATCCAAATCATTGGCTAGAGCGGATTCTTACAGTAAGACTGAGAAAAAACAACCCTAGTTAAAGGGAATTTTTATATTGTCGGGTAACCGAAATTTGCGCAAGAAATCTAAATGTTATGCATATACATAGGACATAAGAGGACTGATCCCCTCGAGTGTCCCGTTATTTTTAACAAGGTATCAGATATTGTATGTTTGTTCTACCTTAGTAGCAGTTCATGGTCATTAAAGACCACTCAGCAATAAAGAATCAATCCATTCTATTATTAAACTTTGATTCTTGATATCTTTCACAATTGTTATTGTTGAAAACTTTGAAGTTATTTTCCTTCATCATGATATATCTTATATTGTTGTTTATAAACTTGTTGAGCCATTTAGTTGCTCATTCTTGCTATATCTTGACTATATTTCAGTTAAGCTCAAATGCTCTAAATCAGACAAAGACAATGTAACGACCCCGAAATTCGTCCCATTTTCTGACCTTAATTTCCGTATTTATCATACATTATTCCCTTATCGTCCGAATTTTGGTTCGTTAATATCTCTTTAATCTCCTTTTTTAATCCTTTGATTGATATTATAAATCATCCATTACCAAAATTTTTGGTATAAATTTTTTTTCATTTTTCTTTCCTCAACTCAATCATTGTATTAAATAGTTGGATATGTAAAATCCTTACATCTCGATCCTAGTCCCATGGATCGCAACCTTTACTTTTTCTTTCTATCATAATGCTCAACATTTAAAATTTAATGTTGATTATTCTATACCATTATTCCTGGTTTCATGATTCATAATTAAATCATTTGATAATCTCTATCGTAACATCTATCTTGAACTAACACAGTTCATAATTTAACTTTAATTATCCTGTCTGGGTTCAACATACATGTACATACTAAACATCATTATAACTTAATACATGTATCCACATAACATCATTATAACTTAATACATGTATTCACATTGAATGAAAAATATATCAATAACATTTCCCCACCTTCTAGGCAATTCATCTCTATTTTAATCCAATATTCTTGAAATTTATTTCATTGCCTGCAAAAATGTTTATTAAGCAAGTAATGAGCACAACGGCTCAGCAAGTTCAACAGTTTATGTTTCACATAACACATACCTTACCATGCTTGGTGTGTGTCATATATCATGTGCTCGTGCTTTTACTTGAGCAATATATCTCATATATATTCATATCGTTGCATAAAACACACCTTGGTGTCACATTAATCACGTATCACATAGCACATAATTTATATGCGTTTGAAACAATAATTTCATATCATAACATTCAACATTTAACATTAAAGGGACTGAAGAACTTGCCTGGTGTCCAGTTATTTAATTGCTAGCTCAAAACCCTTTCTCGATCAACCTATGATCATAATATAATCTAATAATAATTATTTAACCTCTCACGATATTAATTTAATTAATTAATATCATCTATAACATAATTAACTCTACCCGACCCTTTAATTTTAGGGTATTGGGTTAATTATTAATTAATATGGTTAATTATATTAACCTCGTTCCTTAAAATATTTGTTTAACTTATTATCCAATACCTCCAATACGGACAACCTGACTCATCGGATAAATTTTAACATATTTGGTTGTCCGAATTTTCATTTAATCATTTTCTAACCTTTAAACTCATTAGATTAATATTTAAATATTAATCCCCAATATTTAATATTTTTACAAAAATATTAAATTTAATGCCCAAATATCATTTCTATATTTTTAGTATTTTTCTAGAATTTTCTAGAATTTTTAAACAATTTTTAAACATTTATTTCAATTAAAAACATGTTCTGGGGGCATTTTGGTAATTTCCGCGCCCTAGGGACACATTCGACATTTCCCGGAAAGCACAGGGGCATTTCCGTCATTTCGGCCATGTTAGGGACAAATCCGGAATTTTCCGGAAAGTCCAGGGCCAAATCTGTAATTTCCGTGCGCCAAGGACATACTCGGCATTACCGGAAAAGCGCAGGGGCATCACGGTCATTTCCGCCAAATTCGTCGGCCGCGCGTAACGCGCGGCGCCCCACAGCGGACGCCAAACGACGTCGTTTCGGACCTTCCTTCAGAATTCTCGACCGCGCAACGCGCGGCCTGCCCTTACAGCGTCAAAACGCCGTCGTTTTAAAGCGCGCCCGGCAAAAAAAATGGCTGCCGCGCATGGCGCGGCAGCCTTTTTTTTCTTCTTCCTTATTTCTTCAGCAAAACAGTGCGCCAACTTCCAAAATCCTCCATTTTTACACAAATTTTCTCCACAAAAACATTCCAAAAATTCTATAACTCATACATATAGATCAAATAATTATTTAGAATAATTATTCTAAATATTTTCTAATTTTTTAATAAATTATTTTAACACAAAAATATCTAAATAAATCAAATAAATTTGACTTATACCTTTCTTAAAGCTTATCTCTCCCATGGATGACATCAAAATCTCACCCTCCTTGATAGCCATGGTATTTCCGGTAGCATGGTGATAGTGATGGTGGCTACGGTGGAAGGAGCAAAGAAAGAGAATTGTTTTATTTCTTTTTCTTATCTTCCTTTTTGGTTCATTTTCCTTTCTTTTTATAGACCAACCAACTTAATATTTTGAATAAAAAAAAACTACCGACTTAGCCAACGCCAGCCACTTTTCTTCCTCTCGAAAGTTCCAACAATTAAGCATGCAAAATATTTTCTAATACCTTATGTAATTATAACGTGTAATAAATATTTTATATAATAAATATAAAATATTTATTTTAATTCACCAAAAATCATATCATGATTTATAAATAATATTAACACCCTTTTTAGGTATTTTACTTGACAAATTTTGTACACACATAACGTCATGCACATAATTATATGAGGTAATTTTTACCTCCAAAAATCATAAAATAATTCATGTAGCATAGAAAAATTATTTTTCATAATTTTTCACCTCGTTACTTGAACAACATGTTACACTAACATGTTCCCATTTCTGAAATATTATCCTTCATAAAAGTCATAATAATTTAATTATGCATAAACATAATTTTTAATGAATTTAAAACATTCATTTCTCCCTATTTAATTTCATTTCTTTACCTTTCTCATTAATTTCTTTATATATATAAATTATATAATTTAATATTATATAATTTATATATTTACATTTTCCTTTCATAAATAATTTCTTAATTTTCTCCAACCTTATTCCATTTAATCACCTTATATAAATTATATAATTATTCTTATATAATTTATATAATTATTTCCCCATTAATATTTTACTTAAATTTCCTTATATACTTTATTAGTATATAATTCATAAATTCTTTCCTCCTCCAAAATAATTTTTAAACCTTCACCATAATTATTGATTAATTAAATAATCAATATTTATAATTTTACTAACTTTCTCATTTACTTTTATAAATTATCTGGATTAATTTAATTATTAATCCCTTTTATTTCCATAATCAATGAAATTATAATTATCACAAATTCACAATTAAACAAACATAGCATACATATATATCCACATATTTAATTAACATTTCTCACCTTACCATATCACCTCATTTACATAATAATTTCTGCACTTCCACAACAATTTAATTGTACAATTCATTGTACATTTACATGAAATTCCTTTTATTCTTCATAAATTGTTTCCAAACAATTTATTTACTTTTTCAATTCTTTTAATTCAACATACTTCATCATAATCTCTGTACATATTTAATTTATTGATTAAACCTCATCGCATACCTTAATTCACATAAAATAATAATTTCTTTAACAACCTTGATAATTTTATCAATTAAATTCTCATTTGATATTATTAAAGGAATCCTGAAATTCGGATCCTCACATTCTTCCCCCCTTAACAGGATTCCGTCCTCGGAATCATAATGGTCGTAATATTCATACTTATTTTATTAATAGCATTTTGCTATATCTTTATTTTAATGAATCACAATTAATTCCATAATAATCATAACTTACCTCTTTAATATCCATAATTTACATGGATAGCATCATAATAGTCATAACTGTCAGAATATTTAAATTCTTAACTTAATTCACAATTCCTCTGTAGTATTACATTTCATAATTCTCAAAAATTTATTCATAAACTTTTAGCTTGTTTCTTGATACACTTATCAAGATAATTTCTCATTCTCTAAAAATTTCTTTTCTTTAATCATACGTAATCTTACTTCATTCACTTATTTCATTCTTATATCATACTTCATTCATATTCTGCACATTCATCCTTCTCTTCTCAATTCATATTCATGAATTTTCTTTTCATTCCATAATCATTTCTTAATACTTTTATCGTTCAACACTAGGTTTTAAATACTAACCTTTACTTGATTCATCATAATCCTTATTTGGAATTATTTTAAAATTCCTGGGGTATCACAGACAAGGGTAAAGCGAATGCGTAGATTAGTAGATGCATGCTAGTTTTAAATTACTGTTATGTAATTACTGAGTAAATCTTTTGTATTTCCCTTAAGATATGTAATGTTACGATTAAGGTTAATAGATATTGGGAAGTGTAGCCTTTTGATAAGGAACCTTTTGTATTATTCCGCGTAGTTTGAATACAATTTATGTATTTTGTTGTTGTTAAGTATTGTACAGTGAGAATCAAACCCGAAGTTAAAGAACTCGAATTTGGGGTCGTCACATTAATAATATTAGAAGTCTAATAAAATATTATTAAATGATTAATAATATTAGATACTTAATAAAAATATTATTAAATGAATAATAATAATAGAATATGAATATAATATTATTAAATTATTAATAATATTAGATAATTAATAAAATATTATTAAATGATTAATAATATTAGATAATTAATTAAATATTATTAAAGGATTAATAATATTAGATACTTTATAAAATATTATTAAATAGTTAATAATATTAGATACTTAATAAAATATTATTAAATAATTAATAATATTAGATAGTTAATAAAATATTATTAAACGATTAATATTATTAGATACTTAATAAAATATTATTAAATAGTTAATAATATTAGATAATTAATAAAATATTATTAAATGATTAATTGTAATATCCCAGATATTTTCAAAATTTTAAATAAGATCTTAATTGATTTAATTAAAGGTTAAGGTTTAAAACCTAGAATTTGAGAAGTAAGATGTGTAGAAAATAGGTAAACATTTTTTTTAACATAATTTTTTTGTTAAAAATTAAATGTGAGAATATTTTAACGATGCATGTAGAGAATTTATTAAGGAAATAAATTCAATTGAGAAGTGAAGGTGGTTATATTAATATTTATATATATACCTAGAGTTGAGTTTGTTAGTCAAACAAGATGATGTGTGAAGTAAATTAAGTACTCAATTAAACTAATAAATTAATTAGTTTAAAAATGGAGTAAGAAGGAAAGTCATGAAATATAATTAATTAAGTTAATTATATTAGTTAAGAGTTAAAGTTATAGAACAACTAGAATGGTTGTTTAGAATTATGAAGGTAATTAATTAAGTAATTAACTTAATTATTAAGTGGTGGTATAGAGTCCAAGTAATTTAATTACTACTAGTGGACTAGCCCAAAATGATTATATGTGTTAGCCAATATGGGAATATTTACATGAAGAGGGTAATTAAATAAGAGAGCCCAATAAGAAGTAAGTTATGTAGCCCAAACCATTAAAAGTCAAATGATGGTCAATGGTTGGGAGAATCATTTCAAGTATTGATTGAGTATAGAGAATTAACTAGTGTATGGTTAATTGAATAACCCTAGTTGGTAGACAAGAGAGAGCATTAACCAATCATTGGTTAATTGCTAGGTAAATAAATGTGGAGTTAAAAATTAACTATGGATGAGTTAATTAAGTAACCCAAAGTGGTAGAATTAATTATAGCAAATCTAATTGGATTATATTATAAGTCCAATTGAGGTATTAAACTAGGTCAAATTAATTAACCTAGTAGTCCATATAATTTAATTTGAACATGGATTTATGTAATAATTAACCAAGCCCAATGCTTGTTTAATTAAATGTAACATATGGTATTTAATATTAGCCCAATGTAGTAAATAAATTGAGCCCAAACAAATTTAATTGGAGGAGCCCAATATAATAAATCCTAGAATCCAATGTGGAGCCCAAATGATAGTCAAAGTTGTGGTCAATATATATACATTGGTATATATATATATATGGATACTTATATAATGATATAGGATATAAAAATAAAGCCAAATTGGTGTAATTTAAAGGCAAATCCCGAATTTTGGGACCTACAAGGATAGAAAGGTTGCTTGTTAGTGAATTTGGAGTGCAAAGTTGCTCAACAACTCCCCACAAACCCTAGTAATTCAATTGGTCAATCAAAATGTCACTCAATTGGTCATTCAAGCTATAGTAAGCTTGATTAACCCTTAAATTCACTAACACTAATTGATTAGTGAAGGTTGATGGTGATTAGGGAGGGTCTATATATAGCATCCATCACCCTCTTGTTATGTTTGTTAGTTATTTTTCAAGAACTCCTAGAGAGAAAAGAGAGAGTATTCTAGAGAAAAGCAAGCAAGCTTTGAGAGATGGATGATCCACTAAGGAAAATTGCTAGAGAATGATCAAGGTGGAGTCACAAGCCTAGCTCATATCAAGAGGAAGGAGATCATCCATGTCTAAGAGGTTAAAAAGTACTCCAAACCTTTTTAATTTCATTTTTGTTGTTTAAATAAGTTTTAAACTGTTAAAATATATTTTTAACCGATCAAAACTTGTTTTGATGGTTTAGAAGTCTTTAGCTATGTAATATATGTATATTCATAGTTTGATAAGTTTATATCATGATTTGGTATGTGTATTTTTCATAAAAAGGTAGGAAATGTTCATATCGAACATTACCGGTAAAACCTAACTAAGCATGTTAGGTTTATTGTTGTATTTTGAAATGTACAAGTTGGAAACTAGATTTTTATGGTTAGAAAGCTAGATCTATGAGTTTTAAAGAAAACCCAACTTGAAGCTTTCAAAAATATCAAATAACAAAGAAGTTATAGCTTTTACCGCAAAGGATGTCGTTTTTAAACCTTAGGTGGTTCGATCCGTAATTTTCGTGTAAAACGTTTTCAAAAAGACGATCGAACCATGAAATGTTGTAAAACAAGAAGTTAGGAACACATCAACATTGATTTGGTGTTATTTGGATGTGTAGATTTCATTTTACTAAGGTTTGATCAAAAAGTATCAAAACTTTCAAAAAAAATCAAAAATGTGCAACATACTGCAGTACAGCGCCGGGGCGCCGTCTGCAGTATAAAACACTGCGCCGCGGCGCAGTGTACTGTTCCCAAAAAAAATAATAAAACCGAACCGGGTCGGGTCTGGTTCGGGTCAGAAAATGAAAAATGTTCCAAAAAACATTTTGGCATTTTTGGACTTAATAAATATATTTTTAAAGTTGTAGATAATTGATTTTATAATTAAAAGTGAATAAATATTATTAGTGAATTAATAATATAATAAAGTTAATAAAATATTATTAAATAAATAATAATATTAGAAAATCATTAAAATATTATTAATAATATTATAAAGTCAATAAAATATTATTAAATAAATAATAATATTAGAATAAGTGATTAAAATATTATTAAATGAGTAATAATATTAATAAGTGATTAAAATATTATTAAATGATTAATAATATTAATAAGTGATTAAAATATTATTAAATGGTTAATAATATTAATAAGTGATTAAAATATTATTAAATGGTTAATAATATTAATAAGTGAGTAAAATATTATTAAATGGTTAATAATATTAATAAGTGATTAAAATATTATTAAATGGTTAATAATATTAATAAGTGATTAAAATATTATTAAATGGTTAATAATATTAATATGTGAGTAAAATATTATTAAATGGTTAATAATATTAATAAGTGATTAAAATATTATTAAATGAGTAATAATATTAATAAGTGAGTAAAATATTATTAAATGATTAATAATATTAATAAGTGATTAAAATATTATTAAATGAGTAATAATATTAATAAGTGAGTAAAATATTATTAAATGATTAATAATATTAATA
Organism: Hedera helix; assembly: GCA_947179155.2. Classification (NCBI taxonomy): domain Eukaryota; kingdom Viridiplantae; phylum Streptophyta; class Magnoliopsida; order Apiales; family Araliaceae; genus Hedera; species Hedera helix. The sequence goes on along the minus strand of OX359276.1, from coordinate 41,170,147 downwards.
AGAGATTAAAATATTATTAAATGGTTAATAATATTAAGATGTGATTAAAATATTATTAAATGGTTAATAATATTAATATGTGAGTAAAATATTATTAAATGGTTAATAATATTAATAAGTGGTTAAAATATTATTAAATGAGTAATAATATTAATAAGTGAGTAAAATATTATTAAATGATTAATAATATTAATAAGTGATTAAAATATTATTAAATGAATAATAATATTAATAAGTGAGTAAAATATTATTAAATGATTAATAATATTAATAAGTGATTAAAATATTATTAAATGAATAATAATATTAATAAGTGAGTAAAATATTATTAAATGATTAATAATATTAATAAGAGATTAAAATATTATTAAATGGTTAATAATATTAAGATGTGATTAAAATATTATTAAATGACTAATAATATTAAGAAGTGAGTAAAATATTATTAAATGGTTAATAATATTTGAACGTAGTTGTATATTATCAAAGGTTGATAATATTTTTATGTATTTGGTACATTATTAAATGTCCGAATCATTAAGTTATGTAAAAGAAGGATGTTTAATTAAATTAAACCGAGGTAAATAGTCCATTTGTGACTACTTTAGACAACTTATTGAAAGTGGGTTGTACGATGAACGTATAGTGAATGCGTAAGTTGGTTAAGTGTACCCGACATGTCCAACTAGATTTGGGCTAGGGTTTTTGTCCGGAACGTATAGGTTCATTTGTCAGACAACTAAAGAGTTAATACATTGAAGTTAAGGTCTTAAGTTAAGACTAAGTAATAGTCATTATATCTAATGATTATTTCAATTTCCTATATATAATTGTAAGTTGAACGAGATGCGCAAATAAGCGTAACTGGTAGAAGCAAACCAGACAAGTTTTTCAGAACGTGTTGCATTATGTGCATGATTTATAAGTTATTATTAAACTGTGATGTGCTCATATGTGGTTATGTGCAAAAAGGTTTTAATGTGCCTTTGTGAAATAAGTTGATTTGAACTGTTGATATGCGGTAGTTGATTTAAGACAATTGTTCTGCATTGAACTATATGTCATGATAGAGGTTAGACATGAAGCATAGATTAAATGCGAGGTATGATATGCATGAGAAATGTAGGTACTGCAAAGCATAAGATGCATGAAGCATGATTGAACTGTTTTTATGTGTTATATGAAACTGTTAGACTTGCTGAGCCGTCGTGCTCACCCTTGCTTAAAACAAAACATTACAGAGTAGCTTGAGGAAGCCGATTACTCCGGTAGAGGCAAAGATGAAGATTGACTAACGAGTCATCAAGATTGAAGCGTAGGTGCTTTTGTAGTAAAACCTTGCGGTAGATTAATTCATTCACTTGTGTAAGTAGATATGAAGAGTTTATGTTTTGTTGTGCTATAGATTAGCAAACTTAAATTGTTAAGAGAACATTTACAGATTATTTGAATATCATTTTCAGACGTTGTCCTTTATGAATAAGGATAATAGGATGGTGTGATTGAGTCATTATACATATGATCTCAAATTGATTGTAATAGAATGTCATATCATGTATGATATGAAGACATACTAGGAATGTATAAAGATTGCGATTCTAGAATAGAAAGAGATGTTATATAATTGTAAATAAATGATTATTTAGCAATTATAATATTGTTGTAATTTACGAACGATAAGGAAAAGGTAGTACTCGTGTTGAACCGAGTCCGAGGTTCAAGGAACCCGGATTTGAGGTCGTCACATTAATAATATTAGATAATAATTAAAATATTATTAAATAATTAATAATATTACATACGGAAAAAAAATTTATTAAATAGTTAATAATATTCGATAATGAATAAAATATTATTAAATGATTAATAATATTAGTTAATCTTAAAAGATTTATAAGGTATTATTAAATGATGAATAATACTACAAGGATAATAAAATATTATTAAATTGTTAATAATATTATATAATTGTTTGAACTATATTAAATAGTTAATATAGGTTCTTTGTGTATGAAATATTATCAAGTAGTAATAATATTTCCTAAGTGTTTAAATACCCATAATCATTCAATTATGTAGTTCGTAAGAGTTATAAAGGTCATCATACTTATGTGTATATGATACTAATTTAAGATCAAACTGATTTAATTGTTAGGTCCGTTCAAGGATTGTTAAATTAAATTGGTTAGCCGTAGACAATGCACGAGGCAAGTTTTCTTCTTAACCCTAACTTGTATTTATTGTTACAAGTATTCTTCAACTTTATTTACATTGAGCTATTCCAATTATTATTGAGCAAATTCTACACTCGTAGTTATTTGACAGAACTTAAAGTGGATTAATTATCTAAAATTATTCCTCCTCATTATTTGTTATTGTATTCGCACATAGTGCTTTTGCAACTGTTATAGTTTAGTAATTCACGAACTATTTAAGAACGTTTAAGCTAATTGTTTCGGCTAGACAAATGCATGTTTAAATTCATCTAATTGAATATTATAAAAGCTTATCCAAACCATTGGCTAGTGTGGATTCTTATAGTAAGACTGAGAAAGAACAACCCTAGTTAAAAGAGATTTTTATATTGTCGGGTAACCGAATTTGCGCAAGAAATCTAAATGTTATGCATATACATAGGACATAAGAGGACTGATCCCCTTGAGTGCCCCATTATTTTTAAAAAGGTGTCAGACATTGTATGTCTGTTCTACCTTAGTAACAGTTCATGGTCATTAAAGACCACTCGACAGTAAAGAGTCAATCCATTCTTATATTGAACTTTGATTCTTGATATCTTTCACAATTGTTATTGTTGAAAACCTTGAAGTTATTTCCCTTCATCATGATATATCTTATGTTGTTGTTTATAAACTTGCTGAGCCATTTAGTTGCTCATTCTTGCTATATCATGACTATATTTCAACTAAGCCCGAATGTTCTAAACCAGACAAAGGCAAGGGGAAAGTAAATGCGTAGATTAGTAGATGCATGCTAGATTTAAATTATTGTTATGTAATTCCTTTGTGAATCTTTTGTATTTCCCTTAAGATATGTAATGTTACGATTAAGGTTAATCGACCTTGGGAAGTGTAGTCTTATGATAAGGAACCTTTTGTATTATTCCGCGAAGTTTGAATACAATTTATGTATTTAATTGTTGTTAAGTATTGTACAGTGAGAACCAAACCCAAGGTTAAAGAACTCAGATTTGGGGTCGTCACAATAATAATAATAATAATAATAATAATAATAATAATAATAATAATAATAATAATAATAATAATAATAATAATAATAATAATAATAATAATAATTGTAGACACCCAAATTTTGCACTTCTTTACTAACCCTGGCAGAAGGGCAAAGTCGTCACTTGACCCGACATGCGAAAAGGAAGGTGGACCCCAACACAAAGCCACCCCAACGACTTACGATCAAAGCCGCAAATAGCTGATCTAGAAAGAACCTGATTTGATCACCAAAGACGACAAATGGCCACTACGCTTACGATAGTCGGGGGTCTTGCTCACCGGTGAGCGAGCGGCTGCCCAGCTCGCCAGTGAGCTGGCGGGGGTGTAATGGGGCAGCACCCCCTGGAAGCCAAGCACAAAGAGCAATTTATACATCAAGCAACAGCCTTCCGAAATAATGCAGCAAAAAATGATGATTTAAGACTGCGCAACGCGAAAATCGAGAAAAGGAAGCCAGGCAGCCGCAAATGCATCTGCGGCCAAGGACAAGTGGCATTTTTTGTGGCTCGAGAAAACACACGGCAGTCGAGGCTTCGGTGCGGACGGCCACAGCTGGCAGCCGCAGATGCATCTGCGGGCAGCCGCAGATGCACCTGCGGCTGCTCTCAGTCAGCTATACATCGCCATTGTTGCAGCCGAGGGCAAAAAAAAAAAAAGAGAAAGAAATAAAAATTTTAGAGAGAGAAGGCCACGGGTTTGGTCCCAAATGTGAGATTTCTTCTCCTTTTGTTCAATCTTCACACCATGTATGGTATCCTACATTAGATTTGAGTGCTAGTGTGTTATTTCCATCAATATCAAGGTGAAAATTCGATCTTTCTTTGTGTTGATACATATTTTGTAGATCTATTAGATTTAATCTTTTATTTTGCTTTAGTAGTTAAATCGATAAATATTCGTTTTTGTGCCTTTGTTGGGTGGATCTACTATAAATCCGATGTTATTTGGTGCATTGCTATTTAAATATTTTGGTTTTGTGTATTTTGAAGTTAGATCCAATGTAGTAAATATATGTTGTAGATCTGTGGATTAGGGACGGTTATGGAGGATTTATTGCGGATGGAATCTCCTTCTAACCTCCCGATGATATCCTTTTAGTTTATTTTATGGCTTTTACGTATGTAGCGATCGCGATGCGCCTTTATGTAAATATGTAAAAATTTTGGGCCTTAAAGCGACATCAAGTCGAAAATCGGGTTTAAGGCTCTGTGATAGTGAAATGTGCGATTGTGGGCGTTTGGGGTTATTTGAATGGCTCACATGCCCATGAATAGCCTCAACGCTAGTTTAATACTTGGTTTTTCCTTTTGATACGAGAAAATGATTTTGGAATGAAATGATAAAGTTTTTCATAAAATCAAGTAAAGTAGGATATTAGATCACTCGTAGGCTAAAATAAAATTGAAAGTATCGGATGAGTGTTGAAGGTTGTTTGATTTGATGATGTTAACTGTTGTGCAAAAAGGATTGTGTTAATTGTGCTTATATGGCTAAGTGTCAATGTGCTTCTGAAAAAGTGCATAGATGTTCTAAATGTGATTATGTGCTTACTTGATTATGTGCATAGATGTTCTAAATGTGATTATGTGCTTACTTGATTATGTGCATAGATGTTCTAAATGTGCTTATATGGTTATTTGACAAAGTGATTTTACAATGTGATTATATGGCTGATTGTCAATGTGTTTCTGAATCAGTGTGTATGTGCTTACTTGATTCTGTGCGTGAATGTTCTGAAGGTGCTTATGTGATTATATGTTAATCTAATTATATGCTTACCTTGTCATGTGTGTATGATATATTTCCTATCTCAAGCACTGTGATATGCACACTTATATAATGCAAATATGATCTTGTTATAAACTATCTGCTGCTTATCAAAGAGATTGAAAGTTATATGGTTCATATGTTGTAAAGTCCTTTTAATGATATATGTGTACAAAGGACTTAGACTAAAGATCAGAAATGTTAGGTTGATCTTTCAATAGAAGTCACTCTGCATAAACGATGTATAATATATAAGCAGAGCAACTTAAGAATGAATCATTGGTGTAAATCAGAGTCTGTAAAAGTCCTTTCAAAATGTAATGATGTAATAATATAAGAAAGGACTTAGTTAGAAAAGATCAAATCTGTTAGGTTGATCTTATAATTAATTCTGTTAAGTCTATATAATCGTAGAATGGACTCTACGATTCCAAGCCAAGAAGACTCAACGATTCGGTATGATCGTAGAGTGAAAAGTACGACTCTCAACTCGGTCGACTCTACGATCATCAAAGAGAGACAGACGTGCAAGAAGTCTACAGAGTATACATGCAAAATCAAAGAACTGATCAAGTACAAATCGTAGAGCTGAACTCTACGATCGTCGAACAGACAGCGAAGCAGGCCTGCAGTTAACACTGAGCCAGAGAAGAAGTATACTCTACGATACACACTCTCTAGCAAAATCGTAGAGTAAAATTGATGAGCAAGCTTACAAGAACTGAAACTTTCACAGATAGAAGAAGTCGAAGAGTGGAACATTGATCTACATATGGAACAATCGTTGAGTAGAATCAAAGGATGTGCCAACAAACAACAACTCAACGATTCCTCGATGTAGCACTACAGTTAACTCTACGATTTGATCAAACCTACAATATCATAGAATGACTTCAGCAGCTTCATGACTTGCACAGGAAGACAAGATCAAAGAACGAAACCAAAGCAAAGCACTGCAAGCACAGACTCTGCGATCTGACCAGAGCAGCAAGATCGCAGAGTAAGAAAGGAAGAGATCGTCAGAGGTAGTAGACTAACAGAACGAGTATATGATGGAAGAGTAAAGAGAATACTCATCGCCCAGATTAAAGAAAGATTAAAGTGCTGTTGAGGTATCTGCAAGTCAGAGTCATAGTAGACGTTGTGCCCAAACGACTATAAGTCAGGGACCCACTACTCAGGAAAATAGTGAATAAGGTCAGACTAATGGGACATCTCTGATCGCATCTGAACAACTGGTTCTAAAAGTCAAGGAAGATATTTATTGATGAATCAGAAGAAGGAACAACTCTGAGAATGCAACGGCTATAAAAACAGAGAAAGCTGAGCTACAGTTTAAATATCAGAACAAGTCAGAAAAAGGAAGAGCACTGACACAAGCAGCAAGAAAGTCAACATTGAAGATTTCAAGGATCTGCACAAAGCCAAATGAAACCAACGGGATTTCATTCAAACGGTAATATATGCTCAGAAATATAAAAGGCTTACATGACCAACAGAAAATAGAGTTGAAGTCAGAAAATATACAAGAAAGATGTGAGAAGACAACAACCGATCGTAGAGTGAAATAGATTGAATATGCTGAAGGACTCTACGATCCATCTGAACACAAACACTGAATTGAGAGAGACATAGAGATAAAGATTTCTAGTACAAGAGAAGTGTTCAGAGCTGCTAGGCACATAAAAGAGAGGAGCTGAAACGCAAACTTGATACATACATGGTAGCGACTGAGTACCAAAAGGAAGGAGCATCACAGTCATCTCAGAAGCCCATCTCGAAAAGCTATAAACTGTCTATGATAAGAAGGAACAACTGAGTACCAAAAAGAAGAAGCTTCACAGTCATCTCAGGAGTTCATCTCGAGGAGTTATCAAGTACCAAAGGAGCTGAATTGCAAAAGCCTAGCAGCACATTTAGTGATCTTGAGTAGTTGCTGAATATCAGAAAGAAGGAGAACATCAACGACAAACATCAGCAGCATTCAATGATGGATCACAAGCAGCTGCTAAGTACCAGAAGATAAAGAAGATCAAGTTTATCTTAGCAGCACAACCCAACAAGCATCCAACACAAAAGAGGGTCAAAGGATCCTTGCCCAAGTGGCTAAAAAGAAATCAAGTCTGCTGGACTTGTTGAGTACCGAAGGGTACAAGAGATTCTAAGTCTGCTGGACTTAGTCTACAGTCCAAAGCTGCTAGCTTTGATGAGGGCAAAAGTGTCCTAGTCTTAATGTGACTAAAGGAACCAAAGCTGCTAGCTTTGATGAGGGCGAGAGTGTCCTAGTCCGGAGGACTAAAACTTAGTGGAATTCCTACTGTCATGTAGAAGAGTGGAGTAGGAGTTATTCAGTCTCCGAACCACTTAAAACTCTCTGGTGTCATTTTACTTTCAGTCTTTCACATTCTGTCTTATATATACATATATATCTACACATGACTGTGAAGTAGTTTACTTAACAAATGACTTTCTACAATATTAACTTAAGCTCATCAGAGAAGTTTTACAAATCTTTAAGGGGTGTTTTTCAAACTAAAATTCCGCTGTGCAAACATATCTTGATCAAATAATTATTTGGTAATGAACTCTTAAAGTGAAAAAGTTTCTAAGAGATCTATTCAACCCCCCCCCCCCCTTCTAGATCACTTGTGTGCCTCTGGGAACTAACAATTGGTATCAGAGCAGGTTCTCACAAACATAAAGCTCACGCTTTGAGTAGATCCTATGGCACTAGTAATTTCTGATTTTGAGCTTAAGAATTGAAGTAAACTATTTCTTATGAACAAGCTTACAAATCAATGTATTTTTTTTCTCGCAGGTACAATTTTAAATGATTGATCAGTGACACACTAGCTGATGCTGTTATACATTGCCATTATTCTTTCTAAGACAACTTCAGATGATCTCAGCAAAGAAGCTATCGAGTAATCTTTCTAAATTAAACTGATGCTGCAAGATGAAGGAATCAAAGATGTTCTGCGAATAAGAATTATAAATTGATTCACTCGAGGAATACAATAACGTGTATCTCTGCTCTCAAACAAACGGGAAGTTCAAATCTTGATGCCAAAGGACACCGGATCCTATTTTTCTCAAAGGAAGCATCACTGTGCCAAGCACTGACAAATCTACTTCTCACCAGTTTGAAAGTTTGTAGCAGAAGCAAGTCCAACAGAAATCTTTTGCTTATGTTGTTAATATAAGCAGCTGAAATCAGTCTCGAATCTATATATTCACTCGATGGGCTCAGCATTAAGCTTTCCGATAAGCTTAAGGACTGATATTCTAAGAATCTTATCTGAAGAGGTGCGTCAAAGGAAGTGCTTCATTTATCTAAGAACAGCATCAAGCGTTTTGTCAAGCTACGTCATATGGTAATCATTAATGAAATCCACAAGCAGCATTTCTCATTTCTTCTAGTGAATGGTCTCTAGCTTGACTGGTTTTTGAGGAATCTAATTCAAAAAGTCTTCAATGGTCTTCTGGAACTACTTCTCTAAAATAGGGAGGCATATCAAATTATAGTTGTATACTTCACTGCAACATCCTTGGTAATGAGTTTTCAAAGCCTTTTTTCCCTAAATCACAGATATCAGGCCCGAGACCTGGAAATCAACTCAGCACGAATGAATGGACATAAATGTTTATCAATGATCACCGGATCTAAGATTCATTCTGCAGATCATTAGAGTACAAGAAGAGTTGATGTAACTCATTCATGTTCAACACAGCTCAGACAATGAAGAAATCCATGCCAGGCACACCATGTGTACATGCTCAGATTTAAAAGGCAAATGATCTCAATATCAGATTTCTTTAAAATCTTCTATGAATGAGAAGGGTGAGGAGATCAAGGCAAAAAGGAGTAATCACGAATGATTTACTCTAAGTTTCAGAAATCACCCTTCAATCTGTGAAAAGGAGGAAAAGTTCATCTCAAAGAAAAGTTCACACTCATAACCTTTGGCAGTAGGCTCTCCAACTCCAATGCATCAGAAGAAGCTCCAAGTTTGAAATGGTTGAAGATTTATCTGCCTGATGCTATGAAGAAGTCAGCTCTCTAAATTGCTAAACCGAAAGACTTTTGATAAGGATGCATTCTCACAAATCATTCCGGATGAAGGTAATCCAAACAGATCAACAGGAAGGAAACAAGGCTGTTGCCTCATGAAGAAAGCCCTACGATATGAAGAAGGTGGAGAAAGTTGTTCTGAGACTCAACGATGAATTTCGTAGTATACCCTACTCAACGAACTTGCAGGATATCTCAAGGAAGTCAATCTATGATAGATTGAGTGAAGTCTGGATACTGAGACATGAAGAAGATTTGAATCTTGGGATTCTCTAGAAGAGAAAGAAGCTGGTTATACAAGGAGGCATCTGTTAGTTTTTACCTCACCTATTGATTTAGTGAATCTTGTCGGAACTCTTGTCTCTAATATCATGGTGAGATCACTCAAGTAAGAAGAAAGCTCATCTCACAAAGAAGGATCGTAGAGTATGACAGGCGATAGCAGAAGAAGACTTGGAAAAATGAAATGTCATCTCCAAAGAACGTAGAGTTGTCTCCTCGTCATAAAGCTCAAGATCGTAGAGTCAACGCAGTCAGTCACTCTACGACTCCCTACAACCAGTCTACGGAACCAGCAAATTCAAAGAGCAACCTCTACACGATAACCAGAGTCATGACAACGATCCTTACAAAGTCCTTTCAGAAAGCTGTCATTGAGCTGTCAACCAGACTTAACAAAGATCTCTGAGTTCGTCTAAAGCCTCCAGTCTTGACAACAGATCGTAGAGAAGTTCAAACCATAACTCTACGAGTGCACCTCAGGAAAGATCGTAAAGCAGCAAAGTCAAGTCATAGAGTAAGAAAAAGGAAAGCAGAAGGTAAACCTATTCTTCTTTGGACTACCTTTCTCATTCCAATCACAAAGTCCCAAAACAATGTGATTGATGAACCAAATGCACTTATCTCTCCTGTCATAATCTCTAAATTCTATGACTGATAACTGAGCAAGCCCTATCATCCCAAATCGTAGAGTAACCATAATCACCTTTCTGATCGTAGAACATATTGACTCTACGTTTGCATCACTTAACATATATCTTTCCCATAAACTCCTTCATAGCCTATTACCAGCATACAGTTCAAAACATCAGTGATCAAGGTCATCTTTTGAAGGATGATGATTGAGTGTCGTGCAGCCAACACTACGAACTGTTCAAGCTTACTAAACAGAGAGAGTGAACAACACGCCCTCCAAACTCAAGTGGGTTAGAGTACTTGATGTACTTCAGTTATGGAAAATGCAAAAGTTAAGCCCACGTCCCACAAATGAGTATCTGTCACGTGTACCCTGCAAAAATAAGAGGGAACTAGTATAAGTCTTATTTCAAACTGGCAATGGTCTTTTCCCATTAGTTGTCAATACCCATTCTCCCAAAACTTTTCAAAACCCTAGAAATCGAAAACTCTTCTGAAATCGACATCTCTCCTGTGCTATTCCCAAATCAGATTAATCTCATGGCATCTATTCAAGTTATTCCTGGAAATCTTGTTTGTTTTGAAAGTTTCGGTAATGCAGAGCAGAAATTCAAGGATATTCTTCATCTGGTCAAGAATGCTGGCTTCACCATGTGTTTGGAAACCAGCACCAGGATTTACTCTTCTCTTGTGAAAGAATTCTATTCAAATGTTGTGTATCGAGGAAACACTCTCATCTCAAAAGTTAAGGAAATCTCAGTGGAATTAGGGATTTCTGAAATTAATCTCTGTCTAGGTATTCCAAGCGGAGGAATTGCTACTCTTGATAAAATTAACATTGAGCTTGGACTGGAGCTCATGGGCTATGAGAAGAAATCTCACCTAAAAGGGATCAAGAAGAAAGATTTCCCTCAGCAGTATGAGTTTCTGGCTGACATTGTTGGAAAAAGTATTTTGTGCAAAGACACTGCATATGATACTATCAGTGAAGATCAATTGAGGCTGATGACTGCTATTGCTCAAAGAAAGAAGATCAACTTCGGAGCAGTTCTCTTAGGATGGATAAAGAAATGGATGGATGATGCAAAGACAAGGACTGAAGCAGGAAAGCCCACTCCCAAGATGCCTTATGGAAGATTCATAAGCATCATTCTGAAGAAGCTGTTGGCAAATGCAATTGGGGAAGATGAAGGAGAAGTTCTTAACTGCAACAAAAGAATTACTCCAATGCTGTTTGAAGATTGGAAAAAGAACCCTCATGCCAGTAAGGGTAAGAAAACACGGGGATCGAAAAGCTTCAGCAGAAAGATGGAAGTAAAATCTAAAGGAAAAGGAAAACGGAAATTGGAAGAAGCATCTGAAGAAAGACTCAAAGAAGCTAATGTGCAGATAAGAAGCAAAACTCTTGTAATCTTTGATAGTCAGGAATCAAAGAAGAAAAGAAAAGTCATTGAAGAAAAGAAGGCTACAGAAGAAAAGGATGTCAGTTCAGAGAAGGCTGAGAAGGAGAAGATAAATCTCAAAGGGTCTGAAATGAAGAAGAAGAAGAAATCAGGAAAGAAAGTTCCTCACACTGCTCCAAGGAGAAGTTGGAGAATCAGAGAACAGTGGAGAAGTTCAGTCATTACAGGACCTCCCCAGGTGATAGAAATTGATGATGATGAAGAAAGCTCAGATTCTTGTAAAGGAACGTCTGACAGTTCAAAGAAAGAAACCTCTTCAGAGGAAAGATCAGATTTTCATAAGTTTAGCCCGTCTGAAAAAGATATCATTTTGAGCTCTGATCAGGAAGCTAAATCAGTTGCAAAAGATTCAGCATCCGAGTTCAATGAAGATGATGATGTTGCTGAACCAGGGGAAGAATTCTCGGAAAATTCTAAAGATGGAGAGGCTATGTCAGATGAGAAAGGAGACTGTCAAGAAACCATGATGAAAGAAGGTGAACATATTCAAGAAGAGACTAGTACTCATGGTTTGGGAGAACCAAAAGACAGGTCAAGTAAAAGGAGATGGTTAAGTGGTTTTATGAAGAATACAGGCAGGAGCTCAAGGACAGGTCATAAGGAGAGACAAATAAGGATGAAAGTTGAAAAGGAACTGAAGAAAGTAAGATTGCTGAGGAAACTGGAAAAGCAGCAGTTTAAAGCATATCAACTAAAGCAGATCAGAAGGAGACGTAGAGTCAGAAGGAAGCATGCCAGCCACAAGGAAAAACGCTCTATTACATGGGATCAAAATCATTTGATAAGTTTCACTCCCATACTACCACTTCTAAGGGCTCTATTCATGAATGATCAAAGTTCTATCAGTTGGAGCTACTCAACCTTTCCAAACCTTTCTTTAGTAGCTCAAAATTTCTCAAAGGCAATGATCCTTGCAACCACACTGATTAGCAATAAGCCTTTCTATCCTCACTACCAAAGCTGCCAAGAAATATCCATCTGGAATCTAACCAGTTCTCAAACTTCTAGCCAGTCTGTGGGAAAGCAAAATGCAGAAATTAGAAAGTCCTCGGCTGAGACTCACAACTCTTAGTCGCCCAACACCACCTCCCTGTTCGTAGAGTCCCAAAACTTTGCAAACATTTCTTAAAATACCAATTTTCCAGTCATAGAGTCCCAACACTCTATAGACTATGAAAACGTACTTACTCTTAATCTTGTAGAGTCTCAAAACTCTGTGTTAGACTTCAAGATATCCTCCTAAATCAGCAGTGACTCAGTAAGCTTCATACATATCATAATTGATGATGTCAAAAAGGGGGAGAGAATACAAGAACTAAGGGGGAGCTGTGAAAAAGCAAGGGGGAGCTATGAAGAAGCGCAAGAACTAAGGGGGAGCTATGAAGAAGCAAGAACTAAGGGGGAGCTATGAACAAGGAGAATCAATCAGCTAAGGGGAAGACAGCTTGCAAACTCAGTAGGTGAGAAAAGTTGAAACGTAAAGAGCAGCTGTAAGTATGTATAACTATATAACTTTTTGTAAGAATGCTTAATTAATGAAATCATCCTTTTGCACTAGTCATACAGTATTTCACTGTATCATAAGACATAAATCAACTGTCAAGTAGATGCATTATATGAATGTCATTTCAATAAGTCTATTTGTTTTGTCATCATCAAATAGGGGGAGATTGTTGAAGGTTGTTTGATTTGATGATGTTAACTGTTGTGCAAGAAGGATTGTGTTAATTGTGCTTATATGGCTGAGTGTCAATGTGCTTCTGAAAAAGTGCATAGATGTTCTAAATGTGATTATGTGCTTACTTGATTATGTGCATAGATGTTCTAAATGTGATTATGTGCTTACTTGATTATGTGCATAGATGTTCTAAATGTGCTTATATGGTTATTTGACAAAGTGATTTTACAATGTGATTATATGGCTGATTGTCAATGTGTTTCTGAATCAGTGTGTATGTGCTTACTTGATTCTGTGCGTGAATGTTCTGAAGGTGCTTATGTGATTATATGTTAATCTAATTATATGCTTACCTTGTCATGTGTGTATGATATATTTCCTATCTCAAGCACTGTGATATGCACACTTATATAATGCAAATATGATCTTGTTATAAACTATCTGCTGCTTATCAAAGAGATTGAAAGTTATATGGTTCATATGTTGTAAAGTCCTTTTAATGATATATGTGTACAAAGGACTTAGACTAAAGATCAGAAATGTTAGGTTGATCTTTCAATAGAAGTCACTCTGCATAAACGATGTATAATATATAAGCAGAGCAACTTAAGAATGAATCATTGGTGTAAATCAGAGTCTGTAAAAGTCCTTTCAAAATGTAATGATGTAATAATATAAGAAAGGACTTAGTTAGAAAAGATCAAATCTGTTAGGTTGATCTTATAATTAATTCTGTTAAGTCTATATAATCGTAGAATGGACTCTACGATTCCAAGCCAAGAAGACTCAACGATTCGGTATGATCGTAGAGTGAAAAGTACGACTCTCAACTCGGTCGACTCTACGATCATCAAAGAGAGACAGACGTGCAAGAAGTCTACAGAGTATACATGCAAAATCAAAGAACTGATCAAGTACAAATCGTAGAGCTGAACTCTACGATCGTCGAACAGACAGCGAAGCAGGCCTGCAGTTAACACTGAGCCAGAGAAGAAGTATACTCTACGATACACACTCTCTAGCAAAATCGTAGAGTAAAATTGATGAGCAAGCTTACAAGAACTGAAACTTTCACAGATAGAAGAAGTCGAAGAGTGGAACATTGATCTACATATGGAACAATCGTTGAGTAGAATCAAAGGATGTGCCAACAAACAACAACTCAACGATTCCTCGATGTAGCACTACAGTTAACTCTACGATTTGATCAAACCTACAATATCATAGAATGACTTCAGCAGCTTCATGACTTGCACAGGAAGACAGGATCAAAGAACGAAACCAAAGCAAAGCACTGCAAGCACAGACTCTGCGATCTGACCAGAGCAGCAAGATCGCAGAGTAAGAAAGGAAGAGATCGTCAGAGGTAATAGACTAACAGAACGAGTATATGATGGAAGAGTAAAGAGAATACTCATCGCCCAGATTAAAGAAAGATTAAAGTGCTGTTGAGGTATCTGCAAGTCAGAGTCATAGTAGACGTTGTGCCCAAACGACTATAAGTCAGGGACCCACTACTCAGGAAAATAGTGAATAAGGTCAGACTAATGGGACATCTCTGATCGCATCTGAACAACTGGTTCTAAAAGTCAAGGAAGATATTTATTGATGAATCAGAAGAAGGAACAACTCTGAGAATGCAACGGCTATAAAAACAGAGAAAGCTGAGCTACAGTTTAAATATCAGAACAAGTCAGAAAAAGGAAGAGCACTGACACAAGCAGCAAGAAAGTCAACATTGAAGATTTCAAGGATCTGCACAAAGCCAAATGAAACCAACGGGATTTCATTCAAACGGTAATATATGCTCAGAAATATAAAAGGCTTACATGACCAACAGAAAATAGAGTTGAAGTCAGAAAATATACAAGAAAGATGTGAGAAGACAACAACCGATCGTAGAGTGAAACAGATTGAATATGCTGAAGGACTCTACGATCCATCTGAACACAAACACTGAATTGAGAGAGACATAGAGATAAAGATTTCTAGTACAAGAGAAGTGTTCAGAGCTGCTAGGCACATAAAAGAGAGGAGCTGAAACGCAAACTTGATACATACATGGTAGCGACTGAGTACCAAAAGGAAGGAGCATCACAGTCATCTCAGAAGCCCATCTCGAGAAGCTATAAACTGTCTATGATAAGAAGGAACAACTGAGTACCAAAAAGAAGAAGCTTCACAGTCATCTCAGGAGTTCATCTCGAGGAGTTATCAAGTACCAAAGGAGCTGAATTGCAAAAGCCTAGCAGCACATTTAGTGATCTTGAGTAGTTGCTGAATATCAGAAAGAAGGAGAACATCAACGACAAACATCAGCAGCATTCAATGATGGATCACAAGCAGCTGCTAAGTACCAGAAGATAAAGAAGATCAAGTTTATCTTAGCAGCACAACCCAACAAGCATCCAACACAAAAGAGGGTCAAAGGATCCTTGCCCAAGTGGCTAAAAAGAAATCAAGTCTGCTGGACTTGTTGAGTACCGAAGGGTACAAGAGATTCTAAGTCTGCTGGACTTAGTCTACAGTCCAAAGCTGCTAGCTTTGATGAGGGCAAAAGTGTCCTAGTCTTAATGTGACTAAAGGAACCAAAGCTGCTAGCTTTGATGAGGGCGAGAGTGTCCTAGTCCGGAGGACTAAAACTTAGTGGAATTCCTACTGTCATGTAGAAGAGTGGAGTAGGAGTTATTCAGTCTCCGAACCACTTAAAACTCTCTGGTGTCATTTTACTTTCAGTCTTTCACATTCTGTCTTATATATACATATATATCTACACATGACTGTGAAGTAGTTTACTTAACAAATGACTTTCTACAATATTAACTTAAGCTCATCAGAGAAGTTTTACAAATCTTTAAGGGGTGTTTTTCAAACTAAAATTCCGCTGTGCAAACATATCTTGATCAAATAATTATTTGGTAATGAACTCTTAAAGTGAAAAAGTTTCTAAGAGATCTATTCAACCCCCCCTTCTAGATCACTTGTGTGCCTCTGGGAACTAACAATGAGCTCCATTCCTATTTGGCGAAGGATTCGAAAAATCTTATTTTCACAAATATCATCATCAAAGATTTTGTTATCAAAAAAGCAAAAGCTTAAAAATGAACTTTCAAAGAACGAATCGAATCCTTCGTGCATAGGGTCAACGAGTTTCAGAAGTACTTTCGAGAAATAAAGCATTCCAACGATTTGCATAGGCGCACACACATACACACACGCACAAACACACATTTTAGATTTAAAGGATAAGAAAGCATTAAGATAGCGGTAACCGTGTTTCACGGAAGTCGGGGGGTGCCTAACACCTTCCCCTCGCTTAAGCAAGCCCCCGAAATCTATGAATCTCGATTCGCGGACCAATTAATTCGGAGTCACATATGAGCCATTACGATTACGAAAACAAAATTCGAATGAGTTGGTACATCCATTTCAAACATACCAATTGGCGGCTCTGGTCAATTGGCTCATCATAAAATCAATCTTTCAAACCCCGTTGACACTCAAACCGACCCTTTTCAAAATCACATCTTAAATCCAAAGGCTAAAATTCGAAAGGGTAATATTAAAAAGGAAACGACTTTCCCGGCGTCGACAATAATAATAATAATAATAATAATAATAATAATAATAATAATAATAATAATAATAATAATAATAATAATAATAATAATAATAATAATAATAATAATAATAATAGTAATAGTAATAGTAATAGTAATAGTAATAGTAATAATAAAGATAATAATAATAATAATAATAATAATAATAATAATAATAATAAAGATAATAATAATAATAATAATAATAATAATAATAATAATAATAATAATAATAATAATAATAATAATAATAATAGTAATAGTAATAATAATAATAATAATAGTAATAATAATAATAATAGTAGTAGTAATAATAATAATAATAATAATAGTAATAGTAGTAGTAGTAGTAGTAGTAATAATAATAATAATAATAATAATAATAATAATAATAATAATAATAATAATAATAATAATAATAATAATAATAATAATAATAATAATAATAATAATAATAATAATAATAATAACAATAATAATAATAATAATAATAATAATAATAATAATAATAATAATAATAATAATAATAATAATAATAATAATAATAATAATAACAATAATAATAATAATAATAATAATAATAATAATAAAATAAATAAATAAATACATGTAAACAACATGGGTCACCCTTTTAGCATTGACGTCCATTTTCTGTTTTTCGGGTATTACGGTCGTTATGTTTCCACATGCAAATTGATTTGGGTGAAAAATCACAAGGACGATTCAGATTCATTTTAATTGATTTGTAAGTTATTTTAGGTTGTAAAGACTATTTAAGTAATAGAGTATTTTTGGAATTTTAATCTTCGTCGTGCCTTCAGGCACGGGCAATTACGTGTCATCTCTTTGGTGTTTTTGCGGACTATATCGAGAGCAACTATTGTAGTAGGCTCTGACTCATAGTATGATAATCTTTTGTCCAACTTCATGAAAACATATAGAGGAAAAAATATTATGATTATGCAATTTAGTTGGTGTTTTGACAATACTTTTTGTTTGGACTTAGAGAACTTATTTTATACTTTTGGGTATATATATAAAAGTCTTTCTTTTGAATTTTTACATCATTTTTCCCCTCATTGGATCCTACCATTTGGCTTGCAGTACTACCATTTTTCCACAAGAAATACTGTTCATGGATCATATTGATCGACTGTTAGAGATACTGGAGGCAAATAAATGCTGCCAAACTTCTCATTCCGTTTTGTTAATAAAGGAAAGGTGTGTGGGATATCCGAAAATATTATATTACACAAATTTGAGTCCGCTATCGTCAATCAATTAATTGCTCAAACCTGCCAAGAACTAATTTTAAGTTGGGAATGAGTAGCACACTAATGTTTGCCTAAAAAAAAAATTATGACTGGATTGAGTATCAATCTTTTTGTATTAATGGTTGGACTCTCAGTTCTATTATGGAATTGAGAATCCACAACAGTTTTAGATTTTTCAATCTAAAAATATTTGATATAGTATTTAACTGTTATATTAATTGCACCGTGCCTTCAAGCACGGGTTATCTCTAGTATATATATATAAATAAGAAAATTTTCAAGATCTAGAACTACTCAACGTCCTCAATTCGAATATTTTTCTGTTGAACCAACTCAAGAATCAATTAGTCGTGTCACAATCTAAGAGCAACCTAATAAAACTATTTCTTCACAAAAAGATGTACTTGTAACCATTGAAAATGAGGTGATTATGAAACAATTTCAAGAAATAAAGTTTCGTAAAAGGATTTTCTAGTGACTTTTATGTGTTTCTAATTAAAATCTATATTCGGTGATTTTTATATTTTTTAAATTTAATTATAAAGTGCTCCCCTTGCCGACAAAAATTATGCGTCGCCCTACCTAAATTTGCATGTTACTACTTTCGTTAACTAGAGGACTCATGCAGCATGTGTCATTTAAATTATAAAATTTTATGCTTTTGAAAATATATTTTGGATTTAGATGGCTCATTTTATAATTTTGGGTATATATGTAAAAGTCTTTCTTTTGAATTCTTACATCTTTTTTTTTTCCTCATTGGATCCCACCAAATGACTTACAGTACTACCATTTTTTCACAGGAAATACTGTTTATGGATCATATTGATCAATGGTTAGAGATACTAGAGGCAAATAAATGCTGTCAAACTTCTCATTCCGTTTTGTCAATAAAGAAAATGTGTGAGATATCCGAAAATATTATATATTACACAAATTTGAGTCCGCTATCGTCAATCAATTAATTGCTCAAACCTGTCAATAACTAATTTTAAGTTGAGAATGAGTAGCACACTAATGTTTGCCTAAAAAAAAATTATGACTGGATTGAGTATCAATCTTTTTGTATTAATGGTTGGACTCTCAGTTCTATTATGGAATTGAGAATCCACAACAGTTTTAGATTTTTCAATCTAAAAATATTGTATATAGTATTTAACCAACGTCCTCAATTCTAATATTTTTCTGTTGAACCAACTCAAGAATCAATTAGTCGTGTCCCAATCTAAGAGCAACCTAATAAAACTATTTCTTCACAAAAAGATGTACTTATAACCATTGAAAATGAGGTGATTATGAAACAATTTCAAGAAATAAAGTTTCGTAAAATGATTTCTAGTGACTTTTATGTGTTTCTAATTAAAATCTATATTCGGTGATTTTTATATTTTTTTAAATTTAATTATAAAGTGTTCCCCTTGTCGACAAAAATTCTGCGTCGCCCTACCTAAATTTGCATGTTGCTACTTTCGTTAACTAGAGGACTCATGCAGCATGTGTCATTTAAATTATAAAATTATATGCTTTTGAAAATATATTTTAGCCATCACACCACAGATGAATGATGTATATTTGCTTTGTTATGTGCAGCAAATGGAGTTGACGTTGAGGCCGAAAAAATAGGGCGGGAGATGATTCAAAAATGTGAAGGACTCCCATTAGCGACCTGTACTTTGGGAGGAATTTTAAAAGATAAAATCAAGTTAAGGGATTGGCAAATGTTGAATAACGATGTTGCTTCATATATAAGTCGTGGCGCGGGAGATGAAAACGAAGGTGGTGGTACAGTAAGACAAGTTTTAGCTTTAAGCTATGATAATTTATCTTATTATTTGAAGCATTTGTTCCTTTACTTCGGTAATTTTCCCGAGGATAATGAGATATGGGATGTGAATGTGTACTTCACATGGATAGAAGAAGGTTTGATATTGGTGGGGGCTATTTGCACCCCTCATTTTCCCATTCACATCCCATAATTAAAAAACCCCATTAAAAATCATATAATTCTGAATACACCCCTTTTTCATAATTTTTTTAAAACAGCCAAAGACACCCCATATTGATACTCATCCTCTTCTCTTCAGCTTGTTCAAGGAATTCATACCACTCAAACTCATCCTCTTCAGCTTCAGTAATCTCATCTTCCTCCAAATTTCTGGAGCTTGTTTGGCAGATCCAAAAATGTCAATCCTCCGTATGTCTCTCTCACTACAAACACCTCTTCATAATCTTCCATCATCGTCTAGGGTTCTTTCTGAGCAAACCCATTTCTCCCTAATCCCCAAATTCTCTCACCTCTCAATAAATTCCACCACCACCTTCAAAACTGCAACACCAATTATTCGAATGGGCGGCGGCCCAAGAACATACCCTCCATAACTAATAACTAAGCACTTGCATCAATCGAAACTCCATATATTTCTCTCTTCATTTCTCTCACATCAGACCATCAGATTTGTTGCCAATGTCAAGCTACGATGCGGACCTGGTCTGCTTTTCTTTATAAGACATCATCAGAGCCTCATTCACAGTCACAAGTTTAAAGAGAGAGAGAACAACTGAAAGTTGAGCTCCAGCAGGGAAGAGGAGGAGGAGGAGGAGGAAGAGGAGGAAAAAAGGTTGTTGATTAAATAAAGGCATGAAAGGAAGATCATCGGCTTTAATGGAGTATTGACAGAGAGGGCCAAACACATCGGCTTTAATGGAGTATTGACAGAGAGGGTCGCCGACAACCCCTTCCCTCGCTTCTCCCTCCCACCTTTCTCCGGCGAAGACAAAGAACACAAAGCCGGCTAACCCACCGGCGAAACACTGTAGCGCTTCCGCTCGCGAAATGGAAAGATTACTCAGAGCAAAAATAAGGGGTGTAACTAGCCTGAGTTTTTTAGTGAACTATGGGGTGTGAATGGGAAAATGAGGGGTGCAAATAGCCCCCACCTTGATATTCCCAGATGACCAAGCAAAAGGAGAAATGATGTTGGACGTTGCAGAACGCCACTTGGGTGAACTAGCACAGAGGAGCCTGGTTCAAGTAGAACCAACTCTCGAGGGAGAATCATGGTTACAGTTTCGGATTTGCCGCGTGCACGACCTTATTCGAGACTTGTGCTTATTAAAAGGAAAGGAGGAAGATTTTATCAATATCATTGATCCTCGAGATGATCACAACATGACACTACGTTCCAAATCCTTTGCACAAGCTAACATGGCTCATTGTCGTAGGCTTGCTGTTAATTTGTATGATGGTTTGGACAGCAACCTTGTTCCTTTTGAGCAACGGAATGTAATTGGTCAAATTCGATCACTTTTATTCTTCAATGCCTACCGGTTGCCACCGGTAGGAATCGACAATATCAAGGAATTCAAATTGCTTAGGCTTTTGAGGCTCGAGAGATTTGACTTCAAGAATGTAAAGTTACTAGAGGGAATTGGTGAACTTACCTATTTGCGGTATTTGAGCTTCTGGGCCTGTACATTGGGCGAGTTGCCAGCATCTATTGGCAACTTGAGATACTTACAATCCCTCGACCTGCAGGTACATTGTCCAATTATTATACCTCACAATGTGCTACGCAAGATGAAGCAATTGATGCATCTATATCTTCCAGTCTTTATTCGTGTAAAAGAAGGTTCTGGAAGGAAATTAATATTTGATGGGCTGAGGGAGCTGGGGTTTAATATCTAAATTTAATGTGAGTACTTGTGACATAAATGATCTTGTGAAGTTAACCAATGTGCGAGTACTTCGGCAAATCACTGTAAACACTCTTCAGGACATTACGGAGACCATCAACTTCATCAGTTCGGAGATGCACAAAAAGAGGTATGTGTCCCTTTGGTGTGTAAACATCGCGAAATTCGGTTCAGAAGAGGGGCATTCTTGTTTGGTACGATTGCTAGAATGTGTCACTCTTAATCACTTGTTCATTGATGCGCATGTGGGCGTATTACCCAAGCACTATGATCACCGCCTTTTCTCAGACAGACTCTTCTCCATACATCTGTGGTACTGTTATTTTGAGGAAGACCCCATGAAATTATTGGAGAAGCTTCCCAACTTAAGAGTCCTTCGATTAAATCCCCATTCTTATGTTGGGAAAGAAATGGTATGTGCTGCTATGGGTTTC
Source organism: Hedera helix (assembly GCA_947179155.2). Lineage (NCBI taxonomy): Eukaryota > Viridiplantae > Streptophyta > Magnoliopsida > Apiales > Araliaceae > Hedera > Hedera helix. The sequence continues at coordinate 41,148,001 of OX359276.1, read as the reverse complement.
CCACAACTCACAACTCCAGAACTTAATCAATTAATCAACTTAGAGATGTGGAGGGTGGACAAAGGAGCAATGCCCAAGCTGTATGAACTAGAAATTTCGTGGTGTTCTCGATTGGAGATGCTTCCGGATGGATTGAGATTCGTCACCGCGCTTCAGGTATTGAACCTTGACTATATGCCTCCAGAATTTCAAGACAGGGTAAGAGTGATAGATGGTGTAGAAGGAGAAGATGTTTAGAAAGTCTATCACGTCCGTTCCATGAACCATATATATTGATGTTGTTGTCATCACTCTCTCAGGTACATTAAAATTGCAGCAACCTTATATTATCAACATTCAGTATTCATTTAATCACTACTTATGTATTCATATTATTATCCTGATTATTACAACAACAAAAAAAGAACTTTATCGATCAAAGTTGATTTCAGTGAGCACAAGGAGGAGCTGCAAGACTATCTCAAGGTGATTTTGTATGTTTCCCTTTGCTTCAGAGTAACAGCCTAGCAGGTACCTAGTGAATCTTTATGGCAGTTGGCTTTTTCTCCTTCCAATTAAGCCTTGGAATATGTTTGGGGAATGTTGTTCATTTCAGTTTTTTCCATGTTCAATGTTGCAAGTAAACTTTAATCCGACATTTTCGAATTGTAATTTTTATTTCTCAGTAGTTGATTTATTTTGCCTTCAACATGTATGTTATTAAGCTATCAATTTCATATAATCAAATTATCATTAGTTCCCCTATTTTAAGGTTTAATACATGAATCGTAATAATTAGTAATCGGGTTATAAGGTTTCTAAAGAAATTTAAAAGACAGTCGAAGAAATTAATTTGTGCAATTATTGACAATTGAGGCCTTTATCCATTTATAAGATTTATTTTAATTATTTTTTTTATAGAATTTAATAATTTAGATACAATTTAAATGCATATAAATAACTGTATTATACATATTATTTAATATTGTTATTTACATATATTCAAATTATACCTAAATTATTGAATTACATAAAAAAAAATTATCAAAATAAATTTTATAAATATTTTAAAAATAAAAAAAAATAAAAAATATTTTTTAAACCGATCGTTAAGACTAATCCCCAAGACTTATCCACACAAGAAACATTGTCTACCTACCTACTCTTATAAATTATAATAAATTAACTTGACTCCTAACATTCTGACCGACTATTAATTGGAATACAAAATTTTAGAGGACTGGAAGTTGTGTTCGGTCTTATTTTTTATTTTATTTTTTAACTCTTAAAATATTTATTTTGATAATTTTTTTATATATAATATTGTTATTTACATGTATCTAAATTGTTGAATTTTGTTAAAAAAAATATCAAAATAAATATTATAAATATTTTAAAAACCAAAAATAAATAAATAAAACGGCCCCCCTAGAAAAGCTCAATTGGAATTCATAGACATGCACGAAAGTCTGCAAATAAAGCAATTTCCGGGAAACATCTAGGAAACATATAGTTCTTCCTTCTAAGTTGGGGCAAGGACCCAATAGCTTATCTTAATAAATGTAAGCTGATCACCATATATATATATGCCCAATTATTTAATGGTTAATTAATAATTGATGGCAAAGGAATATGATTATACTTTTATCTCAACTTGTTAATTAACTAAAGTTTGAAGTCAATTATGAAACATTAAACAAATTGCATATGATGTGAACGCTTATGCAACTTGTTAATTAACTTTGTCTCAAATTGTCTATTAATTAAAATTCATTGAAGTTACGAAGGACTAACATCATGCAAGACATTGATATATTTTATAATTACCTACATTTGAATTTTTTGGTATTTGATTAATCTTCCAAAGCACTTATAAGGAGTGGAGATTTGCTCTTCAAATTACTTTTGGCTGAAAAAAAAAAAAAAAAAACTGCATGATTAACTAAAGCAGAAGCACTTTGATGTAGGAAGCATAAAATACAAGTTTATTCTCAAATTATTGAAAAAAAAATTCTAAATTCCACACACTAACCTATAAATTAACACTAAATTTTTAAAAGTCAATTTGTAATTATGTACCCGAACATTATTTTTACTTTGTCAAAAAAGTATATTTTTTTAATCAAAAATATATTAAGCTTACTAGTGTTTGGTATCAACGTACTAACCACTCCGCCAAATTTCCACAAAATCAGAGGCAAAGTTACATACATTGTAGTGGGGTCAATTACTAGTGTTTGGTATCAACGTGCTAGCCACTCCGCCAAATTCCCATGAAACTAGAGGCGAAACTACATATATTGTAGTGGGGTATTAACCCCACTGAAAAAAAAAATTATTTTTTACAAACTCAAATTTTATAATTTTTTTTATTATATAGGTTCAAATTGAAAATTTATATCTTTATCAGTCAAATTTTAATCACATATAACTCATATCCCCTCAATATATGTATCTCTCCTTATAATATTTTTAAACTAAATAATAATCTAATTTATATTTTTTTTAAAATAATTAATAAATTAATTATTTATGAACAGTTGTGATTAAAAAAATATATTATAAGTCAATATAATGTATATATATCATATATTATTAATTATTATATTGTCATTATAATATAGTATATATTTTATATATGTGTACGTGTGTGACTCAAAAGTACAAAAGTATTAAAAAAAAAATTAGCTAAAACCAACTTATTGAAATGATTTCCAAGATTAATTTGTTTTTGTGAAATCTTTTCTTTCAATAAAGTATTCTAATAAAAAACAGTGCATGAATTAATTTTGACAAAAAAGATATTGCGTGACCTCGTTTTATATAATTAAATATATATTTTCGCTTATATTATATATAAAAATTTATTTTTATAATTTTTTAAAATATTATTATTATAAAATAATATCTCATGATAAAATAGTGCTCACCTCCTGTGCCCTTGTTAATTAAAATGATGTTGAAATGATAAGATTTGTCCAAATCCACCGTTTTTTGTACGAAACAACACATCAGGCAATTTACTATGAACAGGAATCTTAGGTAGGTATTTAATTATTCATAACAGAAATTTAATTGGTCATATTTTAATATTATTTCATCTTTGGTAATATTATATAACTAGTAGATAGTGTTTACTGTGAATTCAAAATTATTGAACATACTATTCTTAATATTTATGTTTTACTAAAATGTCCCTATACTAATTTATGTTGTCAAATAATTCAAATAAAGGTTTCTTGCCCATTAATTGTAATTCAACACTCAAAATATTGCCTAACTAATATAAAGATTAATTAATTGAGTTAAAAATCAAAACAATAAATTAAATTTAGAATAATAAACAACAAAACAAGATGAATAAGGACAAATAAACATATCTATATCCAAATTATTAAAATAAAGAGGAGTGCATAGGGGTTTGGCTGGTAATTTTTTTTTTTTGTAATTATTTGATAAATTAAGAAAGAACATTTATATCCAAATTATTAAAATATGAGGAGTACTTTTATTTGGGAATCAACAATTAATATACTATTCAATGTTTAAAAGATAATTATACCTTATTTCATAGTGCTTGAGTGATAATACTCACTTTATAGTATTTATAAAGTCTTGGAGATCTAATATTGACAAAATCAACATTATTAAAATTTTCCTTAAATGAGAAGAAAAAAATAAATATTTTATCTTTAACCAATTTCGTCCATTTTCTCATCGGAATTGGACACGTGTCAAGTGTATGTGACTTCAAAATAAATTGAGTATTGAATTTATTTTTTTATGTAAAATTCTAAATTTTATAAAATATAAAATTTAATTCTTCTTCATATATATATTTTTGAAACAGTAAGTAATTAAATTAACAAAGTTAAAAGTTAAGGATATTATGTGTAAATTTTATTTTGTCGGATAATATATTTTATCGGGGAATATTCAGGTTGTACGACGGCGCCGAAATAATCAATCATTGGTGAACCCCACAACGGAATATTGTCGAATATAGAAAAGGACAGAAGTAACCTTTTTAAATAAAAATAGTCAACGGTGTTATCACTTTTAACTATTAGAATACCCGGTGATAAAAGAATAGTAATGTACGGTATTTTATGATATTTTACTGTAGCATACGGTATTCTACAGTAGTGCACGATATTACATAATAACACAGGGTATTACACAGTATCTCATATTATTGATCTGATAACGTCGTTATTGCACAGTATTTATCAATAATTGTTGTTACACAGTATTTTGTATTATTGATTCAATAATTGTCATTACACTGTATTTTATATCATTGAACCAATAATTATTATTGCACTGTATTTTAAAATTATTAAACCTAATAATTGTCACAGTAGCAAATATACAATAATTTATATTATTAAATTAATAATGATCTATAACGTGTTTCTTATATTATTGTTGAATTATTGTTGTAGCACTATTTTATTATATATGTATGACCCACAAGAAGAAAAATAAATAAATAAAAATATTAAAAAATAATAATATAAAAAAAACTTATTATTATTATTTTGAATAGTAAACATGTGGGCCCTCTGTGGGGGTCACATGAGAAATGGGCATGAAAATGGTTGTTGGAGTTGGTGAAGGAAAAAACATTCAAGCTGCTGGTTGCTGCCTTGAATTCTCAGCACCGGTGTGTCGTACGTCACCCGCCTACCACGCACAGTAACTTTTTTTCTCCTATAAATAGCTTGCTCAGTTGAATAGAAAAATCACACCTAAAATATAAAAAATTTCTACAAGTATTTTATAAATTTTCTATGAGAATAATAAGGTTATCTTAGGTGTTTGTAAACCAAAAGGAATGCAAAAAAATTTCAAGAAATTTTTTTTTATTAAAAAGTAGTAATTACACAAATACCTATTTCACACGTTATTCACAAATCTTTCGTTAGAAAACTCTTCTTTGAGAAAATTTATTTTAAAAAACTTTCTTTAAAAAAATTATTTTGAAATATTATTTCAAAAATTATTTTTGAAGTTATTATTTTACACTACAAAAATTTATATTATATAAATAATTTTGATAATTCATAATCTATGAGTTATCATACACCTTGAAATTTATATGTGGTAATTACTAATTATATTATAAATATATAAGTTGATCAAACTCATTTTTATCAATATCCAGTCACGTGATAAAGTAAGAAATATCATCTTCTTTCATCTTCTATTATTTAAACTTACTACGGTAAGAAATATCATCTTCTTTTATCTTTTATTATTTAAACTTACTACGATAAGTGATACTATCTTTTTCAGCTTCCATTATTCAAACTTACTATGGTAAGGGATATCATTTCTTTTATACTCTTAAACTTACTATGATAAGTATTGTTCGGTAAAATTTCTGAAATGATTATATGTTCCTTAATAGTTTGTGTTTCATCTAATATAATTTTAATTGAACTTTCCTATTTTTCTGAACTTTTCTTTTGAACTGTTGATCTTGAATATCATTTTAAATTTCACTCCACATTATGTTGACAATTTTGACATTATTTGAATATTGTAATGTGGTACGTTGTATTGTAATAGTTGTGTATTTTAACAATTCAAATTTGAATTGTGTGGGCCCAGATTTGGAGGTGTCACAATTTATATATATAAAAAATACATTTATGACATTAAAATAAATCAAAAAAATTAGAAGATTAAATAAAAAGATTAAAATAGAAATTAAATAGATTAACATCGTATTTTAGAACATAAACCACATTAACAAGAAGGAAATTTTTTTTATCAACAGAACAAGTAATGTAACTTAAAACCCAATTCTTCGACACAAAGATTAGATCCCCAGAAAATCAAATTCAATCAAGATCTTCAATAAACCCATAACAAAATCAAACTACCAACCCATTATCAACGCCAATCACTGGTACCAAACAAGATCTAACAATGTGGATGTAATCGAAGAATCATCCCGATAGTTCGCTCAAATCTAGAGAAGAGACAAAAAATATTATACCTTGACGACAGCGTCGAAACTCGACTGTAACAAGTACTTCCTTACAGCGTTGGCACATGGAAAGGCAGTGGCGGCACAAAACGTTTCACGGTGGCTATGGTTTAACTCGACGAAGGCCTAATGGTGGCAATGATGAGTTTATTTTTGTTTTTGCTATTTTTTCCTTCACTAAATAGTGGTGGTTGTAAACTGCAAGTATTGTAATTATTATTATTTATTTGGAGGAATTTATTTATTTATTTATTTATTTAGGTTCGGGAAGAATCTTAGTTTGAGATTTATTTGGGTTTGAAGCTAATCGTTTTTATGGGGATTGAAAAGATAAGAGAGTACTGAATTTGTGTTTTATTAAATTAATTACTGTCTGCACATTTTTTTTATTTGTCTATATGTATGTTTGGCCAAAAATTGAACAAAATACTTACATGTGTCTAGTTCAAGCAAGCGAGTATTGAGCTGGAATCGACTAAAGTCAAGATAATTGTCTTTTTAAAACTCAAGTCTAAGATAATTGTCTTTTTAAAACTTGAAGTTGAATAGGGTGTTAATTGTTGATTCTCAAATATGTGGGTTCAAATTTTAAAAACCTGCCAAAATGAATAGTTTTGTCATTACGGATATACACTAATGTGTGTGCAACTTGATTTTTCTTCATTCAACTTAAAGTTACCTAGCTACTGCTTCCCGGATGGTGACCTGAATATATTGCTATATAATATACTCCATGATCAAACCTTGCACAATGTCACATGTACTACAAAACTAAAGCTAGCATCTTCATTAGTATCTCTTTGGTGCCCTTTCTTCTTTAATTCTAGCTTCTGTTACATTTATTTATATAGACAAGAGATGGCAGAAGCTGTGGTTAGTTTTACTTTGCAAAGGCTTGGAGATTTGTTGATCTCTGAGGCTAAATTATTGTCCGGGTTGAGCAATCAAATTGATGATATTAAAGCTGAGCTAAAAAAGATGCAATGTTACTTACAAGATGCAGAAGCAAAACAATACGAAAATCAGACCATACGCAATTGGGTGAGGGAGATTAGACAACTTTCTTATAAAACTGAAGATATTCTTGAAACTTTTGTTGTGGAAGTTGCATCAAAAAGAGAGGGACAGGGGCGGAGCCAGGAGAGGGCTGGGCAGGCTGTAGCCTGGCCCCCCAACCATGGCAGATACCTTATATGTAGTATGACTCTCGAGTCAAGACCATGGAGGTTGACGAAAAACCAACCGAAGACTATAATGACATTGGAGCCTAGAGAAACAGGCAAGTTTCTCTTCTAAAAATGATCTATTCTGGTGTCGCCAGTCTAATTGATGCTCGAGTCTATAATTCCACTTCTTTTTTTCCTTTGATTTTTATTTCTTATTAATGGTGACAGATCCAAGAACTAGCTGAAGCTACTGTTTTGCCAATGACGCACAAAGAGCGGTTTCAGAAATTAGGAGTTCGTCCACCCAAGGGTGTTCTTTTATATGGACCTCCTGGGACTGGGAAAACTTTAATGGCTCGTGCATGTGCGGCCCAAACAAATGCTACTTTTCTAAAGCTAGCAGGCCCCCAACTTGTCCAGGTATATATACTTGGTTAGGTTTTTCCTTATACCTATATGTTAGTTGATTCTTGTCATTTTATTTGTTCTTTTGCTGAATGTTAGCCTTATTTATCTTCCTCGATATATTATCAGTGTATCTAACTATTTTTGTGTCATTTTCACATTTTTCTTAAAAATCATATTGTACCACTTCGTTAGGTTATTATATATATATAATTTTCGTACAAATCTATGTTATATTTGACTAGATATATGACATTTCACAAAGTCATACATTTTGTGTACTTTTAAATATAGACTTAAAATGTCATACTATGAATCTAAAATTCTTATTTTTTGTTGTGTTTATTTTTATAGTTCACTCAATTTTGACATTATAATATTCTTAGCCCGCCCCAATTAAGGTTCCTGGCTCCGCCCCTGGAGAGGGAGGCATCAAACAAGCTATGAAAAGATTTTGTTGCTTCTTTCGTGAAGGTATGACCCTCCACAAGATTGGTTTGGAGATCGGTGCCATAAAAACTAAGATGGGTAAGCTGACTACAAGTTTACAAACTTGTAATGAAATAAAAGCTCTAAGAGATGGATCCGGACGCTCTTCTTCAAACTCCGCATCCGGGCGCCTGAGGATGATGAGTTATTCCCACTTAACTCAAACGGATTTTGATTTTGTTGGGATGGAAGAGGAAATAAAGAAATTGGTCTCAATTATGAAAGACAAAGAGAAAGGCGGCCAGGTTGTTTCTCTTTGGGGTATGGGGGGTCAAGGTAAAACCACTCTTGCCAGAAAGATTTACAATCATGACGAGGTTCGATCGAGTTTTCAAGCATTTGCATGGGTTTGTATAAGCCAAAATTACCAGAAAAAGAAGGTTTTAAAAGACATCCTCTTCCAGCTTCGATCTCCCGGATAAGAAGGGAGAGGTAAAGGCAATGGGAGATAGAGAATTGGTCCAAAGGCTCCACCAGACGCAACGACGGAACAATTGTCTCGTTATTATTGATGATATCTGGACAACATCTGTTTGGAAAAGCCTAGAACCTGCTTTTCCCCTTGGAGATCAAGAAACTGGTAGCAAAATTATGCTTACAACTCGTCTAGAACAAGTGGCAAAAATGGGATGTCCATATAAACTTCGGTCTTTAACCGAGGAGGAGGGCTGGAAGTTATTTATGAAGAAAGTATTTCCAGGAAAAAAGGATAATACGCCAGGTTAGATTATTGTTATTTCATTTTATGTGCTAATATGTAAGGATGGTCATTTATTTGATAAATAATACGGTATGGATATGTTGGACAATAGTCTCAAGTAAAACTTATTTGTCCAGGATATATAATATGTTGGCAGTAAATAGCTAGCTTCAATTACGGTCTGACATATTATATGCTAGACGTGGGCAAAAATGTCTATTCAACTTTGAAGAAATTGTTGGTCATGTTTCATAATTCATATAATTAGACGGTTAAATGAGTTAAGTTAGTTAACTGATAAAATGTCTTAAGTTAGTTAACTGATAAAATGTCTCTGATCTTGAAGTGAGTTGGCCACATAAGACTCCAGCCAATTGTTCCTAAAAAATTGCTACCAAAACAGAGTTTAAAGATTACATCTCGGAAAAGGGTCAAGTGGAAGGGGAAGGGGAGTGGGGGTGTTGCAAGTGCTCACCCTTGGTTTTTAATTTTTTTTTTTTTATTCTGCAAGTATAGAGAGTGGGTTAATATGGCAAAATAGTGCCCATCCTAAACTAAAATAGAAAAAGCTTAGGTCGAGGTATAGAATATTGCTGAAGGCATGATAATTAGAAATTTTTAATATTCTCCTTTAACTTCACATTTCAATTTTTATTTGCATGTGTCTATTTGATTTCTCCCAAATTTTAGAGTTAAAGTTAAATATCATTAAATTTTTCTCTAATTTTTTATTAATTGTCCATAAGTGCTTAATTACCTCAATTTGATTCTTATTTATTTTTATTCATTCATGATAATTAGTACATTCGTACATCCTATTTAACATTACAAAATATATTGAAATTTTTGGCACGTGTCATTTGATGTTGAATTTAAATCAATGAAGGCAGAAATTGTGAATATATAATTTTGATTAAGAACTATACTAGAGGGTGTTTAGTTTGTTCAAATTATTAAATTTATTTTATAGTTTGTTTTTTATTATTTTGTGAATTTGAATTTGATATTTTGAATCAAGATATATATATATATATATATAATTTTCAAGATCTAACACAACTCAACATCCTCAATTCTAATATTTTTCTGTTGAACCAAAATTATAAAATTTTATGCTTTTGAAAATATATTTTAGCCATCACACCACAGGTGAATGATGTATATTTGCTTTGTTATGTGCAGCAAATGGATTTGACGTTGAGGCAGAAAAAATAGGGCGGGAGATGGCTCAAAAATGTGAAGGACTCCCATTAGCGATCTGTACTTTGGGAGGAATTTTAAAAGATAAAACCAAGTTAAGGGATTGGCAAATGCTGAATAACGATGTTGCTTCATATATAAGTCGTGGCGCGGGAGATGAAAACGAAGGTGGTGGTACAGTTAGACAAGTTTTAGCTTTAAGCTATGATAATTTATCTTATTATTTGAAGCATTTGTTCCTTTACTTCGGTAATTTTCCCGAGGATACTGAGATATGGACTGTGAATTTGTACTTCACATGGATAGCAGAAGGTTTGATATTCCCAGATGACCAAGCAAAAGGAGAAATGATGTTGGACGTTGCAGAACGCCACTTGGGTGAACTAGCACAGAGGAGCCTGATTCAAGTAGAACCAACTCTCGAGGGAGAATCATGGTTACAGTTTCGGATTTGCCGCGTGCACGACCTTATTCGAGATTTGTGCTTATTAAAAGGAAAGGAGGAAGATTTTATCAATGTCATTGGTCCTCGAGATGATCACAACATGACACTACGTTCAAAATCCTTTGCACAAAATAACATGGCTCATTGTCGTAGACTTGCTGTTAATTTGTATGATGGTTTGGACAGCCACCTTGTTCCTTTTGAGCAGCAGAATGTAATTGGACAACTTCGATCACTTTTATTCTTCAATCCCAACTGGTTGCCACCGGTAGGAATCGATAATCTCAAGGAATTCAAATTGCTTAGGATTTTGAGGCTTGAGAAATTTGACTTCAAGAATGGAAAGTTACTAGAGGGAATTGGTGAACTTACCTATTTGCGGTATTTGAATTTGTACGCCTGTACATTGGACGAGTTGCCATCATCTATTGGCAACTTGAGATACTTACAATCCCTCGACATTCAGGTACATGGTCCAATTATTATACCTCACAATGTGCTATGCAGGATGAAGCAATTGAAGCATCTATATCTTCCAGTCTTTATTCGTCAAAAAGAAGGTTCTGGAAGGAAATTAATTTTTGACGGGCTGAGGGAGCTGGAGTTAATATCTAAATTTAATGTAAGTACTTGTGACATAAATGATCTTGTGAAGTTAACCAATGTGCAAGTACTTCGCGCAATGACTGTAAACACTCTTCAGGACATTACGGAGACCATCAACTTCATCAGTTCAGAGATGCACAAGAAGAGGTATGTGTCCCTTTGGTGTGTAAACATCGCGAAGTTTGGTTCAGAAGAGGGGCATTCTTGTTTGGTACGATTGCTAGAATGTGTCACTCTTAATCACTTGTTCATTGACGGACATGTGGGCGTATTACCCAAGCACTATGATCACCTCCTTTTCTCAGACAGATTCTTCTACATACATCTGTGGTACTGTTATTTTGAGGAAGACCCGATGAAATTATTGGAGAAGCTTCCCAACTTAAGAGTCCTTCGATTAAATCCCCATTCTTATGTTGGGAAAGAAATGGTATGTGCTGCTATGGGTTTCCCACAACTCACAACTCCAGAACTTAATCAATTAATCAACTTAGAGATGTGGAGGGTGGACCAAGGAGCAATGCCCAAGCTGTATGAACTAGAAATTTCGTGTTGTTCTCGATTGGAGATGCTTCCGGATGGATTGAGATTCGTCACCGCCCTTCGGGTATTGTACCTTGACTATATGCCTCCAGAATTTCAAGACAGGGTAAGAGTGATAGATGGTGTAGAAGGAGAAGATTTTTATAAAGTTCGTGACGTCCGTTCCATCACATTTTGAAGAAGCATATATATTGATGTTCTTGTCATCACTCTCCCAGGTACATTAAGGTGGCAGCAACATTAAATTATCAACATTCAGTATTCATTTTATCACTACTTATGTATTGATATTATTATCCTGATTATTACAAAAAAAAAAAAAAAAACTTTATCGATCAACGTTGATTTCAGTGAGCACAAGGAGGAGCTGCAAGACTATCTCAATGTGATTATGTATGTTTCCCTTTGCTTCAGATTAACAGCCTAGCAGGTACCTAGTGAATCTTTATGGCAGTTGGCTTTTCTCCTTTCAATTAGGCCTTGGAATTTAGATGGTCATGCTATTGTCTGCATTATGTGAATTTTTTTAAATGTTTGGGGAATGTTGTTCATTTCAGTTTTTTCCATGTTCAATGTTGCAAGAAAACTTTAATCCGACATTTTCGAATTGTAAATTTTATTTCTCAGTATTTGATTTATTTTGCCTTCAACATGCATGTTATTAAGCTATCAGCCCAAGCATGTACACGATAAACGAGTTTATTATAACGGTATTAAGTTGGGTCCAACTCCATGTACAATGACCGCTCCATTTATTAGTGGGAGGAGACTGCTAGCATGGCAGCCTAGCAGGACCAGCAGCTCAATGTTTTCGTCCTAACATAATGTCTCTTAACATAATGTGATAATGAAATTATCACATTATAAATAGATGTTACCTATTTTCTAACCTATGAACGTTCCCCTTCCCTCCTCAAAATCCTATACTCTTTGTTACCAAGCAGAAAATTTGTTATTTGGATAAAAATACGGTAAAGGGAACAAAAATAGTTTTCTAGCGATTAAAAGTTTGGAGCAATGCTCAATTTCATATAATCAAATTATCAAAATATCATTAGTTCCCCTATTTAAAGGTTTAATACATGAATGTAATAACTAGTAATCGGGTTATAAGGTTTCTATAGAAATTTAAAAAACAGTCGAAGAAATTAAAGAAGAAAGTAATTTGTGCAATTATTGACAATTGAGGCCATTATCCATTTAAAACTTGGACCATTTCTCACAAAATAATCTAGCAATTAAATCCATACTCACACCTCCAGAGCTGATGGTTTATTATAGCAAATTAATTAAATGATTTGTCACATTTAAGACTAATGATATTAGTTTCTATTAATCAACTAATTCATTCGACTGTTTCTCAGATAATGTCGGCATTTGACATTGTAGATGATGGTATGGAAGGAATTTTAAGTCCAAAAACACTTCTGTTGAATGTATCAATCAAGCCAAAGAAGACCAATAATTCAAAAAATCAACGCTTTAATATCATGAAATTGTCGACTCCAGTAATCTTAAATTATCATTAGCAGATTAAACATCGACCAACGACGACTGCGTAAACAATGGCTTATATAAAATGTGTGATGATGTCCAAATTCTTTAAATAGAGGCTTCCTAAAAGTGTTGACACTGGCAACTCTTTTCCTATATATCAACAAAAAGAGAAATCAAAGCAGCAAGAGAGGAGAGAAAAGTGAGATGGAAAGGCAAGGAAGTCAAAAACCTCAACGATTAATTCTGGTACCATTTCCATTCCTAGGTCATACCACGCCAATGCTTCAGCTTGGGTCTCTGATTCATTCCATATTACAATTGCGCATACTAAATTCAACCCTCCTAATCCTTCTAACCATCATGATTTTGCCTTTTTCGCCTTATCAGACAACTTATCAATCACTGATACCTTTGGTTTTAATATTTCCGATATCGAACAAATCAATGTCGACTGCAAAGCATCACCGCAGGAGTTCTTGGAGCAACAGGAGGCAACTGGTCAGCCGCTCGGCGTCATTCAGAATTCCTTCATGTACTTCGCAGAATCTATGACTAGCCATATGAAGATTCCAAGCATAGTCTTGCCGACAACCTCTGCTTCCTTTTTGCGAGTATATCTTGCCCTGCCTCAACTCCTAGAAGAAGGTTACCTTCCCTTTCAAGGTATATGACGTACTCAATAAAACAAAGCTATGGTTTACAAATATAGATTAGTCGATAAAGAAAACAAAACATAGTTCACAGTTTAAGTAAGAGAAATTAGAAAACATAAGAAAAGCCTACTCATTGTCTGCTGCAACATATTTATTTTATAACTAGTCTAGTAGGTATCAAGACTACATGAACTAGAAATTTTGTTATAAAAGATAACTAAGAAATGAAATATGTTCTATAGTTGATGTCTAGCCTTTATGTTTCTTTGTTTTCTATAGCGGTAGTATGCAAACCTTATAGCTAGATGCGCAAGTAATATTGATTATAGAGAATTCAAGAAATATCAAGTCCAAGAGAGAAATAACAATAAATTCGAAAGTATGTCATCATGTGTTGAAAGTCCGTTCTTATTAATGTCATTTTCATTCGATATGGTAGGTCTCTAGTTTTCTTTTATCATGTATCTTGTGGGATCTTTGCACACAATTAGATCCAGTTTTTGCATCAGTTTTTGCATGCTCAAAAACAGCGAATATAACTTCCGCTACAGCAAATGCAACTGAAAGCTACGAACTTACAAGGGTGTAACAACTTCACGGAATCCAAATCCAAGAAAGAATAGGTGGTCTTGGGCTCTATATATGTTTTTCTGCTTTAATTGATTTCCCTTTGTACTATATATACAGATTCTGAATTGCTGGAACTAGTGCCCGAGTTTTTATTTTATCACAAAAGTATATTTTTTTAATCAAAAATATATTAAACTTACTAGTGTCTGGTATCAACTAACCACTCCGCCAAATTTTCACGAAACTACTCAGCTTAGTTTGTTATGGTTTTTTTTTTTGTGGCTAAATTGTTATAGTATTGTTCAATTTTGAATATGACAATTTAAAAAGGTGTATTTTGAATATATTTTTTAATCAAATATATATTAAACTTACTAGTATTTGGCATCAACTAACCACTCCGCCAACTTTCCACGAAACTACTAAGCTTATTTTGTTATAGTGTTGTTTTTTTAAACTAAATTGTTATAGTATTGTATGAGCTATCATATATATAAATAGGTCATGGGAGGTGATGTTCTTGAGTGAGCTCCCCTTATAATAACAATATTTTAAAAAATTATAAAATATATTTTTGTACATAATATGAGACTGGGATATGATTATACTTTTATCTCAACTTGTTAATTAACTAAAGTTTATGTCAATTATGAACCATTAAACAAACTTCATATGACGTGAACGCTTATGCAACTTGTTAATTAACTTTGTCTCAACTTATCTATTAATTAAAATTCATTGAAGTTAACGAAGGACTAACATCATGCAAGACATTGATATATTTTATAATTACATACATTTGAATTTTTTGGTATTTGATTAATCTTCCAAAGCACTTATAAGGAGTGGAGATTTGGTCATCAAATTACTTTTGGCTGGGGAAAAAAAACTGTATGATTAACTAAAGCAGAAGCACTTTGATGTAGGAAGCATAAAATAAAAATTTATTCTTAAATTATTGAGAAAAAAAATCTAAATTCCACACACTAACCTATAAATTAACATTAATTTCTTAAAAGTAAATTTGTAATTATGTACCCGAACATTATTTTTATTTTCTCAAAAAAGTATATTTTTTTAATCAAAATATATTAAAATTACTTAGTACTTGGTATCAACGTACTAACCACTCCACCAAATTTTCACGAAACAGGGGCGAAGCTATATGTATCGTAGTGGGATCAATTGACCCCACTGAAGAAAAAAAAATAATTACTTTACAAACTCAAATTTTATAATTTTTTTTATTATACAGGTTCAAATTAAAAATTTATAACTTTGTAAATCAAATTTTAATCACATATGACCCATATCCCCTCAATATATGGATCTCTCTATAATATTTTTAAACTAAATAATAATCTAATTTATATTATTTTTTAAAATAATTAATGAATTCATTATTTATGAATAGTTGTAATTAGAAAAATCTAATATGAGTCAATATAGTTTATATATATTATATATTATTAGTTATTATATATATATATATATATATATATATATATATATATATATATATATATTCATTTTAATATAATATATATTATATGTATATATATGTGTGACTCGAAAGTACAAAAATATTTAAAAAATTGGCTTGGAGACACTGTCCTCGAATCATACCAAATTATTTATAACTTAGTAAGAATTTTGACCCCACTAAAATATATTTTTGGTTTCGTCCCTGCACGAAACTACTCAGCTTATTTTGTTATAGTATTTTTTTTTGTTGCTAAATTGCTATAGTATTGTTCAATTGTGAATATAACAATTTAGAAAGGTGTATTATGTTATGGCAATTTTAAACTTATAATAATAACTCACGATATCAAATAATATGCTGATGATTATTATAAGGTAGAACAACGTTCAACATACAGTGTATAATAATACACAACTAAGTCTTCACTATTATTATCACACTATTTTACAACGCGTGAAGACTACGATAGCTATTCCTCAGACTCTCACTCTATTCCCCGGCTAGACCCAGCTACGTTTCTATCTCCTGTTGAAAAACAATGGAACAAAAGAAATGGTGAGTTCAAATAGCCCACTAAGAATATCATGACTAAGATAATAACGAATAAATTATCATTAGCCTTCAACAGTTGAGTTCTTGATAGAATACAATAGACTACAATGTTTATATCAAAAATTTCAGTTAAATTCTTGAACAATGTTCAGATCAATAATAGCAGCGGAATGAGCAATCTATTAGAAGAATAATGCAGAGTATAATGTCCACTCGATTTTTTTTATAGGAAAAACATCATCAACTTTTATCATCTGAAATACCATTAGTCAAGATAATACAATTCACAGTTCCTGATCATAATCATGCAGATCAACAGTTCATCTTTGCACTACGGGCCAAAGACATTCAATATAACACCAACGGTCATGATTATACCAGATTCAGCCTTTGGTCATAATCATACCAAACAACAGTTCATCTTTGCACTACGGGCCAAAGAGAACATTCACCACGTGCCATAAAAGACACCGAACAGATGTATCGCTTTTAACCTATTATATCGCCTTTAACCTATCATCTGTTCAACAATTATATCGTATTTGTGCCCCCAGCCACAGATATTCACAACAACTTGATTTTGGATGATTAGAATGATATAAATGATGAACAGAAGAAACAGGATAAACAATAAGTATCAGAAGTTTACTTTGTGCAGATTCAAATATTGTCCAAATTGTCAACATGATGTGGAGTGAAATTTAAAAATGATACTCAAGATCCACAGTTCAGAATAACGGTTACAATTCAATAGAAAAGTTCACGAAAATAGGATGGTATGATGAAGTGCAACTATTATGGAACATATAATATTTTCAGGAATTATAGAAGCAATAGTTCCATAATAAGTTTCGATTTAAGTGTATGAAAGAAAATAATATCATTTACCGTAGCAGGTTTGATTAACAAAAGGTTAAGGAAATTAATATGCCTTACCATAGTAAGTTTGAATAATGGAAGATGAAAAAGATGGTATCCCTTGTGAATTCAAAGAAAAAATAATATCATTTACGAATATGAAAGAAAATGATATTACAAACAAATATGGAATAAAAGTGTCATGTGATAATTCGTGTAAACAACTTATTTCCACAAGAGACAAATAAGAAATGAATATAAAGAGTAATTCACCAAACATGCGGTAATCCGCGTAGGCAGGTTATTTTCAGAGATTAATAAGGAATGAATACGAAAGGTTATTCACCAATAGGCGGTAATCCGCACCGTAAGGTTATTCCCACAATTTAATAAAAATTGGATACGAAGAGTCATTCACCAAACAGGCGGTAATCCGCGCAGTAAGGTTATTCTCAGAGATTAATAAGGAATGAATACGAAAGGTTATTCACCAACAGGCGGTAATCTGCGCCGTAAGGTTATTCCCACAAATTAATACATGGAAATAAAAGGCACATCTTATGAGTAAGAAAGAAACGATATTATTTTCGAGAATTAAATAATGATAATCCCTTACCTTAACACGTGACTGGATATTGATTTAATTGAGGTTGATTAACTTGAACAGTATACATACACTTATAGATCTTCACAAATACTCAAGATGACTTAAGCACACTTAGAGAGAACTTTCACAAGAAGTATTTAGAGAGAGAAAGAAAGAACAAGTAAGAAAGTTTATGAAAAATCCTTAAGTTAAGGCCTCTATTTATAGCCAAAATTCTTATCAGAACCAAGATTTCCTAATTTAATCCAAACCGTTCATTTCAAGATAATGTTTAATCTATATTATTCATTTCATCTTTTAAGATTTCTTTAATCTAAACCATTCATTTAAAGATCATCTTTTAATCTACACCATCCATTTCAAATTCTATATTATCTTTAATCTATATCATTCATTTTATCTTTTAAGATTTTCTTAATCTAAACCTGTGACGCCCCGGGGAAATCACCTACTTTAAACCGACCGTGACTCCCGCTCGTCAACGAATAATCACCACAACATTAAATGAAAACATGTTGTTGAAAAACTCAGTAAATTTAAATTTTTATGACATTTACTTAACCTTGTCTCAGAATCGCAATCTTTACATAAATTCTACAACTTAGATCATTTATATTTTTATGACCTAGTGTATTACAACCATTGTGAGCAAATAACACTCGCAACCTAACAATTAGTCGACATGACTATTTAATAACTGCTTTTTATTACACGAGTTTACAAAATATTTACACTCGTCTTGATATACAAATGCCTTTCACTATTCACACAAGGCTTATACGACGTTAGCTTAAAGCAGTTCTAACAACAACGTCTTAAATTAAAAATAAACCTCAAACATCTTCTCTGCGATTACCGGGATCTTCACATTCCTCGCTCCTCGCTGAAAATGTTTATTATAGCAAGAATGAGCACGACGGCTCAGCAAGTCTAACAGCTAACACATAACACGTAGGTTACATTTAATTTATGCTTTATGCTCCATGCTTGTCATTTACATAAGCATCATGCTTATCATGCTTGCATTTATACAATTTACACATGCTTACCATGCATGTCAATATTTCCAGGTTATATAACTCATATAACACATTAAATTCATAGCATTAATCATATACCAGCTATTAACAACATATGACTGTACACAGGCACATTTAAAATCAGTTAGCACATAAAATGAGTGCACACTTAATAGTTTATGCATATAGCAAACAGGTTCGCAAGTATAGCACATAGTACTGAAAAACTTGCCTGATAGTCGCATTGACTTACGCTACCAGTATGAAATCCGCGTTCCATCATTAACGCTCAACAAATCGAATTACTGCCTTCGAAAGACCTAATTTGCTTATCTGGCAATTAGTAAAGTACATAGGAACTCAGCTGTCATTTTCAAAAGAATTTACTCTACAACACATAATTCCCTATTTATTAACTCGTAAATTTATAAGACAATATTATCATCCTTGGATAATATTGTAATTACCGATCAGTATTATTATATTAATAATACATCACTAAATTACCAACGCTTCTCACGTACTGAACAACACCTTAATTGGTTATTAATATTATTAAGCCCTTAATAATATTCACCCAATTATCCATATTATTAATCCATTAATAATATTTATCCACTTACCATTAATTATAATTCATTTAATGATAATTTATAATATTGGTAATAACTAAACACTCCAACAATTACCCGTCAATTGTTTACACTTTATTCCCTTTAATTCCTTCACATTATTTATTTAGTACCATTTAAATAAATAATTAATTCACTTAACTTTACTTGTTTATTTATCTTCACATAAACAATTATTTCATTAATTACTCCACATTATTTATTTAATATCATTTAAATAAATAATTAATTCAATTAACTTTACTTGTTTATTTATCTTCACATAAACAATTATTTCCTTAATTCCTTCACATTATTTATTTAATATTAATTAAATAAATAATTAACTCAATTTACTATACTTGTTATTTAGCATTACATAACAATAATTTTATTAACCTTAATTCACTTCACCTTCTTTTAATTACTATTTAATATCCTTTAAATAATAATTAAATAATTAATCATCCTTAATCATTATTTAATATTAATTAAATAACAAATAATTATTATATTAACTTTATCTCCCTTTAATTATTATTTAATATCGTTTAAATAATAATTAATTAACTAATTATCCTTATTCATTATTTAATATTAAATAATAAATAATTACTATTTTAACTTTATCTCCCTTTAATTATTATTTAATACCATTTAAATAATAATTAATTAACTAATTATCCTTATTCATTATTTAATATTAAATAATAAATAATTACCTTATTTAACTTTATCTTTCTTAAATTATTATTTAATATCCCTTAAATAATAATTAAATAATTAATCATCCTTATTTATTCAATAATAAATAATTACCTTATTTAACTTTATCTTCCTTTAATTATTATTTAATATCCCTTAAATAATAATTAAATAATTAATCATCCTTATTTATTCAATAATAAATAATTACCAAATCAATTTCATCTTTCTTTAATTACTATTTATTATCCTTTAAATAATAATTAATTAACTAATTATCCTTATTTATTATTTAATATAATTAAATAATAAATAATTTTTTTTTTTTTTTTAACTTCATAACATCCTTTATTTAACAATAAATAATTAAATAATTAGTTATCATATTTATTTGCTCTACATATTATTTAATATCAATTAAATAATAATTAATCATAAAAATGGCTTTTATTTACTTGATTTATTATTTATCATATAAATAATAAATAATTAATAAACTTGGGTCCCAAATTAATTATATTAACTTTTAAACATTTTGACCCATTTTGACTCAAACTGCTCCGAACCGACCCGTTAAAAATGACCCGACCCGACCCGGATTAAAAATTTATTTTTCTGTGAAAAGGGACTAGGGCCCCGGCCCTCCTTTTACAAAGGAAACAAGGGCCCCGGCCCTCCTCTTGCAGAATCTGCAAAATTGCCATTTTCTGATTTTTCAACTTTTGCTCCTTTGATTAAAACTTGAATAAAATGAAATCTACAAATCCAAATGACCTCAAATTGGTATCGATGGATTCGTATCTTCCTAAACTACAATATTCCATCATTGGATCAAATTTTTGGAAAAGTTTTGGTTATGAAAAATAGCCACAAAGTGGACCGTTTGCACATTGAGTTCTTAAAATGGCCTTCTTTGGTCTAAAAATCATATCTTGACCATAACAACTCACACGAACATTTTACCAACTAGGTATTGTTCTTAACTTATATATTTACCATAACCAAGAAGAAAATCTCATACCTAACTTTTAGGTTTCAAAATATAAAGCTCCGAATCACCCATTCGCTTAGGGTTCCGTCGGTAAAAATTGTTTTCAAGCTTTTTGCTAAACTTTTCATAATAGATACCCATAAATACACATGTTAGATCCATTGAACCCTAGATTTACTAATCTAGCATGGATATAGACATTTATAGCTTTGAAAATGGTTTTTTCACCATGGAAATTACCAAAAATACAAATGAAAGCACAAACTAGGGTTTGTATGAACTTTTTATACCTTTTGGGCTTGTGTGCTATTTTTCTCTTCCTTCCAAAGAATGAGATGAAGCTTGAAGACCACCAAGACCCTCCTAGTTTCTGTGCACTCCTCTTCCAAGTCTCACTTGGTGATTTATTTCTATAGAAGCTCAAGCACACCAAGTGTTCTTCTCATTTTGTCTCTAGCCTTTCTCTATTTTGCTCTCAAACTTTCTCTCAAGCAACTTAGAAGAAAAAGAATGGATGATAGAATGTGAGAGAATGAGAGTGTATTATTTGTTATTAGATGATAGGTATACTTACATTTAGTGTAAGTATACACCCATCACTCATTAATGAAATAGGCTTACTAGCTTGCGCCCCTTTTTCCTTGCTTTTCCCCAAACATTGAGCCTCTAACTTAGCAACCAAAAATCAGTCTTTTGAAGACCCAAAAGCTGCCGGCTACTCCTCTTTTCCCAACCAATTTACCTTTATTTTTATTGCTCATTTATTAGTTTATGCCATCATGTGCATATATATTAATACATACATTAATTTTCCCAACACATGCATTCCATTGTGCTATATATTGGACTATGTATTAACTTGCATTGGGCTACATAATTAATTATGTTTGGGCTCCCAATTTACATCCATTTGGGCTACTAGATTAAATCCTTTAGGGCTCCCAACAATTAAATTAATTGAACTCCAAGTTGGGCTACCGAAATTAATTCATTGAGCTAGGTTTTGGGCCTTGATAATTAAATCATCGGGCTTAGTAACTAATTTCACCATTGGGCTTCTCTTTAACTCACGTTGGGCCTTTACTTAATTTACATTAGGCCAATTAATAAATCAATTTGACCAATCCAAATTATTAATGTCCTAGTGAAATTCTAAAATATTAATAATCCACTATTAACAACTTTCCAAATGGAAATAAATAACATTATTAATGTTTACGCATTCTTATTAATTAATAACCACATTAATTAATTTACACCTCAAATTTAACTTGCCAGCTATTTAATCAAATAATTACATAGCTCAATAACCCTATCAAACTTTGATATTACACATCTTAGATTGGTCCATTAATTTACTAAATCCATTAATTGAACCTTCCTTAAATTCCTTTAATTATCTCAACATATAATTAAATAACCTCAAGCCATCATATAATGATTTAATTTAATCGCACAGAAATTTATAATTACTGTTTAATAAATTCATTTATTTATATTAAAATATTCCCTTTTAACCCTAATATTCGTATTAGGTTAAATGCTTAGTTATCCCTACGCATTCATCTCTTCCTCAGATTAAATTTTTGACTAACCCAAAAGATGAGTTCATCCTCGGAATTACCACTACCATTACTTGGTTAAAGTTTGGTCCATTTCTAAACCTTTTCAACATCTGCCTCTCCGAACAATCTCATCGATTTTCTTAACACGGGCATTGTTTTACAACACTGTCCTAGTCCCTTCGTGACAGGACTCTAATTTATTTTTAGTGATCGTCTGTCACTTTACCAGGGTTAGTTTTATATCTAAACCTCAATTTTCCGCTCGAATCCTCAAAAGCTTAAAATTTTCCCAAATCGACTATCTACTACTCCCTCATCCGAGAATTAGCGTAGCCTTAAATCACAATAATCACCTAAGACCATACAAATCAGTCTTATGAATTTCCGGGTCATTACATTCACCCCTTCTTCTAAGAATTTCGTCCTCGAAATTACAGTATACTTACCCCTTTACCCAATTGATGTCCAGAACCTTGGAACATCTTCCAGGAGTCTTCAACAATTGTTCAATAATTGTGAATGAGTTTGAATAACCAGGAAGTAAAAATAACCCCTTTAAAATAACTCCCCTTTACCCATGTGATGTCCAGAATATTGGAACATCTTCCAGGAGACTTTTCAATAATTGCGAATGAGTTTGAATAACCAGGAAGTAAAAATAACCCCCTTAAAAAAAACAACCCATTTGTCCGGCGTCATAAAAATTTACACTGAACACCTTAGAGATATTTAACAATCACAAAGACTGCAAACATCCTTACCCTGAGTACTTATTACTTAAGGTGATCAACCTTCCGTACTCCATGTATATGCATAACATTTAAACCGGGTACTTACCACCTGAGGAGATCAACCTACCGCACCACATGTATACGCATAACATTTATTCCCTGTTGGATTCCCAACATAACTCCCAAGAAATACTTGAAAAATATATCTCAACCTTTGTCTAGCCGAATCAATTAGCTTAGACTTTTTAACAATAGTTCGGATATCAATCGAAACTCTTTAAAACTTTTCACCAGCACATATGTGCAATAAAAATGACTTCATGATACCGCATCATCTTGACAATGCGTTGAGGATTCCGTCATTGCCATGACTTCATGATTCCGCATTGTCTTAACAGCACGTTGAGAATTCGGTCATTTGTCGCAACCATATCACATGGTAAAATTGACAATCTTTAAAAATACATTTTGATATTTTCAAATCAATCTGGTCTAGCCGAAACAAGTAGCATAGACTCTCCTTTCAACGTTTCGAAAGCATTTGCAAATTGTTTTGAGTTTTATCGTATCGCCACAGGTAATAAATGAATTGTCCCACAACTCGACTTACCGCGACTTCCCGATAAAACAAAAAATTTTAAATATCCTTTTTAAAGGCACACAAGTGCGAATTGGGCACGATTTTAAGAATTCAAGGTCTAGCATAGCTAGAAGATTTAGAATGTCCTAAAACCTCAAATAATCACCAATTTTACTCCTCATCTTTCCAGCTTAATAACTATCTTTAGTATAGCTTTAATCTTGTTACTTAACTCTACCCACACTCGCTGTTCATCAAACTTACCACACAGGGTGAGTTCAGAAACTTACCACAATCATATGGGTTGAGGAACTTATCCTAGTCAGACTAAAATCGTCCATTCGCTGAGGGGCTCCACCATATGATTATAAGTCACAAACCTACCACCAGTATGAGTTTTAAGAACACGCACCTGGGCTTAATATTCTCTACCTATCCGATTGACTATGAGAAAAGAATCACCTTCTCACCATATATACATCGGATAGCGCGACACAAGATTCTAATGATTATCATTATAGGAAGCTAAGTGGTCGTAAAACCAAGCACAATCCCCTGCCCATACAAAGGAATGTTCAACTCAACCACTAATATGAGTCCTCAACTGAAATCAACAAAATCTAACTAGGGATTCTCCAAATCCATATTACCACACATACCACTCTTTCCGAGTTTACTACTATTCCACATAGTATCTTTTATTTATAGCATCCTGCTATCTGCACATGCTGTTAATCCCTTAACAGATCATTTAACATTTTCCTTATCTCCTTTTTTTTACGGTTATAGCCTAAGGTACTCCTACCTAAGGTTTATAACCTATCAGCTCTGATACCAACTGTGACGCCCCGGGGAAATCACCTACTTTAAACCGACCGTGACTCCCGCTCGTCAACGAATAATCACCACAACATTAAATGAAAACATGTTGTTGAAAAACTCAGTAAATTTAAATTTTTATGACATTTACTTAACCTTGTCTCAGAATCGCAATCTTTACATAAATTCTACAACTTATATCATTTATATTTTTATGACCTAGTGTATTACAACCATTGTGAGCAAATAACACTCGCAACCTAACAATTAGTCGACATGACTATTTAATAACTGCTTTTTATTACACGAGTTTGCAAAATATTTACACTCGTCTTGATATACAAATGCCTTTCACTATTCACACAAGGCTTATACGACGTTAGCTTAAAGCAGTTCTAACAACAACGTCTTAAATTAAAAATAAACCTCAAACATCTTCTCTGCGATTACCGGGATCTTCACATTCCTCGCTCCTCGCTGAAAATGTTTATTATAGCAAGAATGAGCACGACGGCTCAGCAAGTCTAACAGCTAACACATAACACGTAGGTTACATTTAATTTATGCTTTATGCTCCATGCTTGTCATTTACATAAGCATCATGCTTATCATGCTTGCATTTATACAATTTACACATGCTTACCATGCATGTCAATATTTCCAGGTTATATAACTCATATAACACATTAAATTCATAGCATTAATCATATACCAGCTATTAACAACATATGACTGTACACAGGCACATTTAAAATCAGTTAGCACATAAAATGAGTGCACACTTAATAGTTTATGCATATAGCAAACAGGTTCGCAAGTATAGCACATAGTACTGAAAAACTTGCCTGATAGTCGCATTGACTTACGCTACCAGTATGAAATCCGCGTTCCATCATTAACGCTCAACAAATCGAATTACTGCCTTCGAAAGACCTAATTTGCTTATCTGGCAATTAGTAAAGTACATAGGAACTCAGCTGTCATTTTCAAAAGAATTTACTCTACAACACATAATTCCCTATTTATTAACTCGTAAATTTATAAGACAATATTATCATCCTTGGATAATATTGTAATTACCGATCAGTATTATTATATTAATAATACATCACTAAATTACCAACGCTTCTCACGTACTGAACAACACCTTAATTGGTTATTAATATTATTAAGCCCTTAATAATATTCACCCAATTATCCATATTATTAATCCATTAATAATATTTATCCACTTACCATTAATTATAATTCATTTAATGATAATTTATAATATTGGTAATAACTAAACACTCCAACAATTACCCGTCAATTGTTTACACTTTATTCCCTTTAATTCCTTCACATTATTTATTTAGTACCATTTAAATAAATAATTAATTCACTTAACTTTACTTGTTTATTTATCTTCACATAAACAATTATTTCATTAATTACTCCACATTATTTATTTAATATCATTTAAATAAATAATTAATTCAATTAACTTTACTTGTTTATTTATCTTCACATAAACAATTATTTCCTTAATTCCTTCACATTATTTATTTAATATTAATTAAATAAATAATTAACTCAATTTACTATACTTGTTATTTAGCATTACATAACAATAATTTTATTAACCTTAATTCACTTCACCTTCTTTTAATTACTATTTAATATCCTTTAAATAATAATTAAATAATTAATCATCCTTAATCATTATTTAATATTAATTAAATAACAAATAATTATTATATTAACTTTATCTCCCTTTAATTATTATTTAATATCGTTTAAATAATAATTAATTAACTAATTATCCTTATTCATTATTTAATATTAAATAATAAATAATTACTATTTTAACTTTATCTCCCTTTAATTATTATTTAATACCATTTAAATAATAATTAATTAACTAATTATCCTTATTCATTATTTAATATTAAATAATAAATAATTACCTTATTTAACTTTATCTTTCTTAAATTATTATTTAATATCCCTTAAATAATAATTAAATAATTAATCATCCTTATTTATTCAATAATAAATAATTACCTTATTTAACTTTATCTTCCTTTAATTATTATTTAATATCCCTTAAATAATAATTAAATAATTAATCATCCTTATTTATTCAATAATAAATAATTACCAAATCAATTTCATCTTTCTCTAATTACTATTTATTATCCTTTAAATAATAATTAATTAACTAATTATCCTTATTTATTATTTAATATAATTAAATAATAAATAATTTTTTTTTTTTTT
The DNA here is from genome assembly GCA_947179155.2 of Hedera helix. Taxonomy (NCBI): domain Eukaryota; kingdom Viridiplantae; phylum Streptophyta; class Magnoliopsida; order Apiales; family Araliaceae; genus Hedera; species Hedera helix. The sequence goes on along the minus strand of OX359276.1, from coordinate 41,120,967 downwards.
TAACTTCATAACATCCTTTATTTAACAATAAATAATTAAATAATTAGTTATCATATTTATTTGCTCTACATATTATTTAATATCAATTAAATAATAATTAATCATAAAAATGGCTTTTATTTACTTGATTTATTATTTATCATATAAATAATAAATAATTAATAAACTTGGGTCCCAAATTAATTATATTAACTTTTAAACATTTTGACCCATTTTGACTCAAACTGCTCCGAACCGACCCGTTAAAAATGACCCGACCCGACCCGGATTAAAAATTTATTTTTCTGTGAAAAGGGACTAAACAAGGGCCCCGGCCCTCCTCTTGCAGAATCTGCAAAATTGCCATTTTCTGATTTTTCAACTTTTGCTCCTTTGATTAAAACTTGAATAAAATGAAATCTACAAATCCAAATGACCTCAAATTGGTATCGATGGATTCGTATCTTCCTAAACTACAATATTCCATCATTGGATCAAATTTTTGGAAAAGTTTTGGTTATGAAAAATAGCCACAAAGTGGACCGTTTGCACATTGAGTTCTTAAAATGGCCTTCTTTGGTCTAAAAATCATATCTTGACCATAACAACTCACACGAACATTTTACCAACTAGGTATTGTTCTTAACTTATATATTTACCATAACCAAGAAGAAAATCTCATACCTAACTTTTAGGTTTCAAAATATAAAGCTCCGAATCACCCATTCGCTTAGGGTTCCGTCGGTAAAAATTGTTTTCAAGCTTTTTGCTAAACTTTTCATAATAGATACCCATAAATACACATGTTAGATCCATTGAACCCTAGATTTACTAATCTAGCATGGATATAGACATTTATAGCTTTGAAAATGGTTTTTTCACCATGGAAATTACCAAAAATACAAATGAAAGCACAAACTAGGGTTTGTATGAACTTTTTATACCTTTTGGGCTTGTGTGCTATTTTTCTCTTCCTTCCAAAGAATGAGATGAAGCTTGAAGACCACCAAGACCCTCCTAGTTTCTGTGCACTCCTCTTCCAAGTCTCACTTGGTGATTTATTTCTATAGAAGCTCAAGCACACCAAGTGTTCTTCTCATTTTGTCTCTAGCCTTTCTCTATTTTGCTCTCAAACTTTCTCTCAAGCAACTTAGAAGAAAAAGAATGGATGATAGAATGTGAGAGAATGAGAGTGTATTATTTGTTATTAGATGATAGGTATACTTACATTTAGTGTAAGTATACACCCATCACTCATTAATGAAATAGGCTTACTAGCTTGTGCCCCTTTTTCCTTGCTTTTCCCCAAACATTGAGCCTCTAACTTAGCAACCAAAAATCAGTCTTTTGAAGACCCAAAAGCTGCCGGCTACTCCTCTTTTCCCAACCAATTTACCTTTATTTTTATTGCTCATTTATTAGTTTATGCCATCATGTGCATATATATTAATACATACATTAATTTTCCCAACACATGCATTCCATTGTGCTATATATTGGACTATGTATTAACTTGCATTGGGCTACATAATTAATTATGTTTGGGCTCCCAATTTACATCCATTTGGGCTACTAGATTAAATCCTTTAGGGCTCCCAACAATTAAATTAATTGAACTCCAAGTTGGGCTACCGAAATTAATTCATTGAGCTAGGTTTTGGGCCTTGATAATTAAATCATCGGGCTTAGTAACTAATTTCACCATTGGGCTTCTCTTTAACTCACGTTGGGCCTTTACTTAATTTACATTAGGCCAATTAATAAATCAATTTGACCAATCCAAATTATTAATGTCCTAGTGAAATTCTAAAATATTAATAATCCACTATTAACAACTTTCCAAATGGAAATAAATAACATTATTAATGTTTACGCATTCTTATTAATTAATAACCACATTAATTAATTTACACCTCAAATTTAACTTGCCAGCTATTTAATCAAATAATTACATAGCTCAATAACCCTATCAAACTTTGATATTACACATCTTAGATTGGTCCATTAATTTACTAAATCCATTAATTGAACCTTCCTTAAATTCCTTTAATTATCTCAACATATAATTAAATAACCTCAAGCCATCATATAATGATTTAATTTAATCGCACAGAAATTTATAATTACTGTTTAATAAATTCATTTATTTATATTAAAATATTCCCTTTTAACCCTAATATTCGTATTAGGTTAAATGCTTAGTTATCCCTACGCATTCATCTCTTCCTCAGATTAAATTTTTGACTAACCCAAAAGATGAGTTCATCCTCGGAATTACCACTACCATTACTTGGTTAAAGTTTGGTCCATTTCTAAACCTTTTCAACATCTGCCTCTCCGAACAATCTCCTCGATTTTCTTAACACGGGCATTGTTTTACAACACTGTCCTAGTCCCTTCGTGACAGGACTCTAATTTATTTTCAGTGATCGTCTGTCACTTTACCAGGGTTAGTTTTATATCTAAACCTCAATTTTCCGCTCGAATCCTCAAAAGCTTAAAATTTTCCCAAATCGACTATCTACTACTCCCTCATCCGAGAATTAGCGTAGCCTTAAATCACAATAATCACCTAAGACCATACAAATCAGTCTTATGAATTTCCGGGTCATTACATTCACCCCTTCTTCTAAGAATTTCGTCCTCGAAATTACAGTATACTTACCCCTTTACCCAATTGATGTCCAGAACCTTGGAACATCTTCCAGGAGTCTTCAACAATTGTTCAATAATTGTGAATGAGTTTGAATAACCAGGAAGTAAAAATAACCCCTTTAAAATAACTCCCCTTTACCCATGTGATGTCCAGAATATTGGAACATCTTCCAGGAGACTTTTCAATAATTGCGAATGAGTTTGAATAACCAGGAAGTAAAAATAACCCCCTTAAAAAAAACAACCCATTTGTCCGGCGTCATAAAAATTTACACTGAACACCTTAGAGATATTTAACAATCACAAAGACTGCAAACATCCTTACCCTGAGTACTTATTACTTAAGGTGATCAACCTTCCGTACTCCATGTATATGCATAACATTTAAACCGGGTACTTACCACCTGAGGAGATCAACCTACCGCACCACATGTATACGCATAACATTTATTCCCTGTTGGATTCCCAACATAACTCCCAAGAAATACTTGAAAAATATATCTCAACCTTTGTCTAGCCGAATCAATTAGCTTAGACTTTTTAACAATAGTTCGGATATCAATCGAAACTCTTTAAAACTTTTCACCAGCACATATGTGCAATAAAAATGACTTCATGATACCGCATCATCTTGACAATGCGTTGAGGATTCCGTCATTGCCATGACTTCATGATTCCGCATTGTCTTAACAGCACGTTGAGAATTCGGTCATTTGTCGCAACCATATCACATGGTAAAATTGACAATCTTTAAAAATACATTTTGATATTTTCAAATCAATCTGGTCTAGCCGAAACAAGTAGCATAGACTCTCCTTTCAACGTTTCGAAAGCATTTGCAAATTGTTTTGAGTTTTATCGTATCGCCACAGGTAATAAATGAATTGTCCCACAACTCGACTTACCGCGACTTCCCGATAAAACAAAAAATTTTAAATATCCTTTTTAAAGGCACACAAGTGCGAATTGGGCACGATTTTAAGAATTCAAGGTCTAGCATAGCTAGAAGATTTAGAATGTCCTAAAACCTCAAATAATCACCAATCTTACTCCTCATCTTTCCAGCTTAATAACTATCTTTAGTATAGCTTTAATCTTGTTACTTAACTCTACCCACACTCGCTGTTCATCAAACTTACCACACAGGGTGAGTTCAGAAACTTACCACAATCATATGGGTTGAGGAACTTATCCTAGTCAGACTAAAATCGTCCATTCGCTGAGGGGCTCCACCATATGATTATGAGTCACAAACCTACCACCAGTATGAGTTTTAAGAACACGCACCTGGGCTTAATATTCTCTACCTATCCGATTGACTATGAGAAAAGAATCACCTTCTCACCATATATACATCGGATAGCGCGACACAAGATTCCAATGATTATCATTATAGGAAGCTAAGTGGTCGTAAAACCAAGCACAATCCCCTGCCCATACAAAGGAATGTTCAACTCAACCACTAATATGAGTCCTCAACTGAAATCAACAAAATCTAACTAGGGATTCTCCAAATCCATATTACCACACATACCACTCTTTCCGAGTTTACTACTATTCCACATAGTATCTTTTATTTATAGCATCCTGCTATCTGCACATGCTGTTAATCCCTTAACAGATCATTTAACATTTTCCTTATCTCCTTTTTTTTACGGTTATAGCCTAAGGTACTCCTACCTAAGGTTTATAACCTATCAGCTCTGATACCAACTGTGACGCCCCGGGGAAATCACCTACTTTAAACCGACCGTGACTCCCGCTCGTCAACGAATAATCACCACAACATTAAATGAAAACATGTTGTTGAAAAACTCAGTAAATTTAAATTTTTATGACATTTACTTAACCTTGTCTCAGAATCGCAATCTTTACATAAATTCTACAACTTAGATCATTTATATTTTTATGACCTAGTGTATTACAACCATTGTGAGCAAATAACACTCGCAACCTAACAATTAGTCGACATGACTATTTAATAACTGCTTTTTATTACACGAGTTTACAAAATATTTACACTCGTCTTGATATACAAATGCCTTTCACTATTCACACAAGGCTTATACGACGTTAGCTTAAAGCAGTTCTAACAACAACGTCTTAAATTAAAAATAAACCTCAAACATCTTCTCTGCGATTACCGGGATCTTCACATTCCTCGCTCCTCGCTGAAAATGTTTATTATAGCAAGAATGAGCACGACGGCTCAGCAAGTCTAACAGCTAACACATAACACGTAGGTTACATTTAATTTATGCTTTATGCTCCATGCTTGTCATTTACATAAGCATCATGCTTATCATGCTTGCATTTATACAATTTACACATGCTTACCATGCATGTCAATATTTCCAGGTTATATAACTCATATAACACATTAAATTCATAGCATTAATCATATACCAGCTATTAACAACATATGACTGTACACAGGCACATTTAAAATCAGTTAGCACATAAAATGAGTGCACACTTAATAGTTTATGCATATAGCAAACAGGTTCGCAAGTATAGCACATAGTACTGAAAAACTTGCCTGATAGTCGCATTGACTTACGCTACCAGTATGAAATCCGCGTTCCATCATTAACGCTCAACAAATCGAATTACTGCCTTCGAAAGACCTAATTTGCTTATCTGGCAATTAGTAAAGTACATAGGAACTCAGCTGTCATTTTCAAAAGAATTTACTCTACAACACATAATTCCCTATTTATTAACTCGTAAATTTATAAGACAATATTATCATCCTTGGATAATATTGTAATTACCGATCAGTATTATTATATTAATAATACATCACTAAATTACCAACGCTTCTCACGTACTGAACAACACCTTAATTGGTTATTAATATTATTAAGCCCTTAATAATATTCACCCAATTATCCATATTATTAATCCATTAATAATATTTATCCACTTACCATTAATTATAATTCATTTAATGATAATTTATAATATTGGTAATAACTAAACACTCCAACAATTACCCGTCAATTGTTTACACTTTATTCCCTTTAATTCCTTCACATTATTTATTTAGTACCATTTAAATAAATAATTAATTCACTTAACTTTACTTGTTTATTTATCTTCACATAAACAATTATTTCATTAATTACTCCACATTATTTATTTAATATCATTTAAATAAATAATTAATTCAATTAACTTTACTTGTTTATTTATCTTCACATAAACAATTATTTCCTTAATTCCTTCACATTATTTATTTAATATTAATTAAATAAATAATTAACTCAATTTACTATACTTGTTATTTAGCATTACATAACAATAATTTTATTAACCTTAATTCACTTCACCTTCTTTTAATTACTATTTAATATCCTTTAAATAATAATTAAATAATTAATCATCCTTAATCATTATTTAATATTAATTAAATAACAAATAATTATTATATTAACTTTATCTCCCTTTAATTATTATTTAATATCGTTTAAATAATAATTAATTAACTAATTATCCTTATTCATTATTTAATATTAAATAATAAATAATTACTATTTTAACTTTATCTCCCTTTAATTATTATTTAATACCATTTAAATAATAATTAATTAACTAATTATCCTTATTCATTATTTAATATTAAATAATAAATAATTACCTTATTTAACTTTATCTTTCTTAAATTATTATTTAATATCCCTTAAATAATAATTAAATAATTAATCATCCTTATTTATTCAATAATAAATAATTACCTTATTTAACTTTATCTTCCTTTAATTATTATTTAATATCCCTTAAATAATAATTAAATAATTAATCATCCTTATTTATTCAATAATAAATAATTACCAAATCAATTTCATCTTTCTTTAATTACTATTTATTATCCTTTAAATAATAATTAATTAACTAATTATCCTTATTTATTATTTAATATAATTAAATAATAAATAATTTTTTTTTTTTTTTAACTTCATAACATCCTTTATTTAACAATAAATAATTAAATAATTAGTTATCATATTTATTTGCTCTACATATTATTTAATATCAATTAAATAATAATTAATCATAAAAATGGCTTTTATTTACTTGATTTATTATTTATCATATAAATAATAAATAATTAATAAACTTGGGTCCCAAATTAATTATATTAACTTTTAAACATTTTGACCCATTTTGACTCAAACTGCTCCGAACCGACCCGTTAAAAATGACCCGACCCGACCCGGATTAAAAATTTATTTTTCTGTGAAAAGGGACTAGGGCCCCGGCCCTCCTTTTACAAAGGAAACAAGGGCCCCGGCCCTCCTCTTGCAGAATCTGCAAAATTGCCATTTTCTGATTTTTCAACTTTTGCTCCTTTGATTAAAACTTGAATAAAATGAAATCTACAAATCCAAATGACCTCAAATTGGTATCGATGGATTCGTATCTTCCTAAACTACAATATTCCATCATTGGATCAAATTTTTGGAAAAGTTTTGGTTATGAAAAATAGCCACAAAGTGGACCGTTTGCACATTGAGTTCTTAAAATGGCCTTCTTTGGTCTAAAAATCATATCTTGACCATAACAACTCACACGAACATTTTACCAACTAGGTATTGTTCTTAACTTATATATTTACCATAACCAAGAAGAAAATCTCATACCTAACTTTTAGGTTTCAAAATATAAAGCTCCGAATCACCCATTCGCTTAGGGTTCCGTCGGTAAAAATTGTTTTCAAGCTTTTTGCTAAACTTTTCATAATAGATACCCATAAATACACATGTTAGATCCATTGAACCCTAGATTTACTAATCTAGCATGGATATAGACATTTATAGCTTTGAAAATGGTTTTTTCACCATGGAAATTACCAAAAATACAAATGAAAGCACAAACTAGGGTTTGTATGAACTTTTTATACCTTTTGGGCTTGTGTGCTATTTTTCTCTTCCTTCCAAAGAATGAGATGAAGCTTGAAGACCACCAAGACCCTCCTAGTTTCTGTGCACTCCTCTTCCAAGTCTCACTTGGTGATTTATTTCTATAGAAGCTCAAGCACACCAAGTGTTCTTCTCATTTTGTCTCTAGCCTTTCTCTATTTTGCTCTCAAACTTTCTCTCAAGCAACTTAGAAGAAAAAGAATGGATGATAGAATGTGAGAGAATGAGAGTGTATTATTTGTTATTAGATGATAGGTATACTTACATTTAGTGTAAGTATACACCCATCACTCATTAATGAAATAGGCTTACTAGCTTGTGCCCCTTTTTCCTTGCTTTTCCCCAAACATTGAGCCTCTAACTTAGCAACCAAAAATCAGTCTTTTGAAGACCCAAAAGCTGCCGGCTACTCCTCTTTTCCCAACCAATTTACCTTTATTTTTATTGCTCATTTATTAGTTTATGCCATCATGTGCATATATATTAATACATACATTAATTTTCCCAACACATGCATTCCATTGTGCTATATATTGGACTATGTATTAACTTGCATTGGGCTACATAATTAATTATGTTTGGGCTCCCAATTTACATCCATTTGGGCTACTAGATTAAATCCTTTAGGGCTCCCAACAATTAAATTAATTGAACTCCAAGTTGGGCTACCGAAATTAATTCATTGAGCTAGGTTTTGGGCCTTGATAATTAAATCATCGGGCTTAGTAACTAATTTCACCATTGGGCTTCTCTTTAACTCACGTTGGGCCTTTACTTAATTTACATTAGGCCAATTAATAAATCAATTTGACCAATCCAAATTATTAATGTCCTAGTGAAATTATAAAATATTAATAATCCACTATTAACAACTTTCCAAATGGAAATAAATAACATTATTAATGTTTACGCATTCTTATTAATTAATAACCACATTAATTAATTTACACCTCAAATTTAACTTGCCAGCTATTTAATCAAATAATTACATAGCTCAATAACCCTATCAAACTTTGATATTACACATCTTAGATTGGTCCATTAATTTACTAAATCCATTAATTGAACCTTCCTTAAATTCCTTTAATTATCTCAACATATAATTAAATAACCTCAAGCCATCATATAATGATTTAATTTAATCGCACAGAAATTTATAATTACTGTTTAATAAATTCATTTATTTATATTAAAATATTCCCTTTTAACCCTAATATTCGTATTAGGTTAAATGCTTAGTTATCCCTACGCATTCATCTCTTCCTCAGATTAAATTTTTGACTAACCCAAAAGATGAGTTCATCCTCGGAATTACCACTACCATTACTTGGTTAAAGTTTGGTCCATTTCTAAACCTTTTCAACATCTGCCTCTCCGAACAATCTCATCGATTTTCTTAACACGGGCATTGTTTTACAACACTGTCCTAGTCCCTTCGTGACAGGACTCTAATTTATTTTCAGTGATCGTCTGTCACTTTACCAGGGTTAGTTTTATATCTAAACCTCAATTTTCCGCTCGAATCCTCAAAAGCTTAAAATTTTCCCAAATCGACTATCTACTACTCCCTCATCCGAGAATTAGCGTAGCCTTAAATCACAATAATCACCTAAGACCATACAAATCAGTCTTATGAATTTCCGGGTCATTACAAAACTATTCATTTAAATATCATCTTTTAATCTACATCATCCATTTTAAATTCTATATTATCTTTAATCTATATCATTCATTTTATATCACCTAACTTTATATTATAAACAAATAACTTTATCAATTCAATTATTCAACAATAATTCATACTTATTCATTATTATGACTAATTGTTATAAATACAGTGTAGTTGGCTTTCTGAGTTAGATATCAAGTCAATTAATTAATAAAATATAATTTTTTAAATAACATCATAGTAGAGAGAACAATAATACAGAAAGCATGTAAAAGAAGGAATACGTTACTGTGTCATGACAATTATTGATTCAATAATGTGAATTACTGTGCATATGCTACTGTGACAATTATCAATTTAATAACATGAATTATTGTGCATGTGACAATAAAGTCAAATATTATACGATAACCACTTTATCAGTTTAATAATACGAAACACTGTGCAATGTCGTGTGCTACTGTGCAATACCGTATGTTACTTGTAATACCGTATATTACTATTCTTTTACCACCGGATATTTTAACAATTAAAAGTAATAGTACCATTGACCATTTAAAAATTATTATGTCATTTTCTATATCCGACAATTATTCTTTGTGGGGTCCACCAATGATTGGTTCGTACGGCGCCGTCGTACGAATATTCCCCGACCAAACGAATATTGCCCGACATAATATAATTTACACATAACATCCTTAACTTTTAACTTTATTAATTTAACCACTTACTGTTTCGTGAAAATATATATGAAGAAAAATTAAATTTTATATTTCATAAAATTCGGGGTCTTACAACCTCCCCTCCTTATGAAATTTCGTCCCCGAAATTGACGTACCTGGCATATCGAAGAGGTAAAGATACTTAAATTTCATCTCAGATTCTAACTCCCAGGTCATTTCCTCAGTATCTTGGTTCCTCCATAAAACCTTAACTTGAGGTATAACCTTTGAGAGTAGGATTTGCTCCTTCTTATCTAGGATCTTAACAGGTATCTCCTCGTACGTTAAATCCTCTGCTATAACGTCTGGTTCTAACTCAATGACGTGGTTTGGGTCCTTCACATATTTACGTAACATAGATATGTGAAAAACGTTATGGATGCGAGACATACTTGGTGGTAAGGCTAGTCTGTAGGCTACGGTTCCTATTCGATCGAGAATTTCAAATGGACCAATAAATCGAGGGTTGAGCTTTTCTCTCTTTCCGAATCTTGTAACCCCTTTCCATGGAAAAACACGTAAGAATACATGATCTCCGACTTTGAAACTTTCGTCTCTCCGATGAAGATCAGCATAACTCTTTTGTCGTTCTTGTGCGGTATGTATTCGTTGTCGGATCATTTGGATCTTTTCTGTTGTCAAGCGTACCAACTCGGGTCCCAACAATTTTGCTTCTCCTACCTCATTCCAACATATTGGAGAGCGACATTTCCTTCCATACAAAGCCTCGAATGGAGTCATGCCTATGCTTGCTTGGTAACTGTTGTTGTAAGAAAATTCCACCAATGGCAAGTACTTATCCCAACTTTCTTTGAAGTCTAGTACACAAAATCTCAAAAGATTTTCAAGGGTCTGAATCGTCCTTTCTGATTGTCCGTCCGTTTAAGGATGGTATGCAGAACTAAAACGTAGTTCAGTGCCCATAACTTTTTGTAGACTGATCCAAAAGCGTGAAGTGAATCTAGAATCTCGATCAGAAACTATGGAAACTGGCATGCCATGCAATCTCACAATCTCATTTATATACATACCGGCAAGAAGTTCAAGTAAAAATTTTTCTCGTATAGGCAAGAAATGAGCGGATTTGGTCAATCTATCTACGATGACCCAAATTGCATCTAAGCCTTGAGAAACTTTGGAAAGACCCGTCACGAAATCCATATATTGATGTTTTCCCACTTTCATTCGGGAACCTCAAGTGGTTGTAATGGACCCTTAGGTACTTGATGCTCTGCCTTGACACGTTGATAAGTTAGGCACCTAGAGATAAATTCTGCAATCTCCCTTTTCATATTGTTCCACCAAAATGTATGTCAAAAATCTCGATACATCTTGGTACTCCCTGGGTGGATTGCAAACGGCGTGTTGTGTGCCTCCATCATGATTTTATGCTTCAATTCAGAATCGTTAGGAACACAGAGTCGAGAGTTAACTCGAAGTATTCCTTTCTCGTCGATTATTGCCTCAGGAATAGCACCTTCTTGTACTTTCTTCATCATATTTATCAGCTCCGGATCAGTAGCTTGAGCAGCTTTAATTTTATCGATTAAAGCTGATTTTACTCGTACGTGCGCAATCTTCAAGTGGGTCATTAGCATTTTTAGCTCTATCCCCATCTTTTGTAAGTCGTACAAAATACGTTTTTGTGTTGTCAGCAATGCACTTGTACTCGCATAAGATCTTCTGCTCAAAGCGTCAACTACAACGTTCGCCTTTCCCAGGTGATACTGGATTGTGTGGTCATAATCCTTCAACAGTTCAAGCCAACGTCGTTGTCGCATGTTAAGTTCCTTCTGGGTGAAGAAATACTTGAGACTTTTATGATCCGTATAGATATCCACTTTTTCTCCGTATAAGTAGTGTCTCCAGATCTTCAACGCGAAAACGACTGCTGCCAACTCTAGATCATGAGTAGGATAATTTTTCTCATAATCTTTGAGTTGTCGAGAGGCATAGGTTATAACCTTTTCATGTTGCATAAGGACACAGCCTAGACCTTTGCCTGAAGCATCGCTGTAGATAACAAATTCTCCTGATCCTGATGGTATGGTCAGAACAGGAGCTGAAATAAGTCTCTTCTTGAGTTCTTGAAAACTTTTCTCACATTCCTTGTTCCATACGAATTTTGTACTTTTCCGAGTCAGCTGAGTTAATGGAGTGGCGATTCGAGAAAATCCTTCTACGAATCTCCGATAATAACCAGCTAAGCCCAGAAAACTTCGGACTTCAGTTATTGACCGAGGTTGCTCCCAATTTAATATCGCTTCGATCTTTGCAGGATCAACTGATATTCCCTTACTGGAAATCACATGCCCAAGGAACGTGACTTCCTCAAGCCAAAACTCACACTTCTTCAGCTTGGCATACAACTTGTTCTCACGTAGCTTTTGGAGTATTAATCTCAGGTGTTGTTCATGATCCTCACGACTCTTGGAGTATATGAGAATGTCATCAATAAAGATAACTACAAAATGATCCAAATGTTCCTTGAATATTCGGTTCATCATGTCCATGAAAGCTGCAGGAGCATTAGTTAGTCCAAAAGGCATGACTAAGAACTAATAATGCCCATAACGAGTTCTGAAAGCAGTCTTTGGAATGTCCTCAGCTTTAACCTTTAACTGATGATATCCAGAACGGAGATCAATCTTTGAGAAATGTTGAGCACCTTGCAATTGATCAAACATGTCATCAATCCGAGGTAACGGGTACCTGTTTTTGATGGTGACATGATTCAATTCTCAGTAGTCAATGCACAATCTCATACTCCTGTCTTTCTTCTTCACAAATAGAACAGGAGCACCCCAAGGTGATGCACTCGGACGGATGAAATCGGTATCCAACAATTCCTATAGTTGGACTTTTAACTCTTGAAGTTCAATGGGAGCCATTCGGTATGGAGCTTTGGAAATGGGCTTGGTACCGGGTTCAAGATCAATACAAAATTCAATTTCACTGTTTAGGGGTAAGCCAGGAAGTTCTTCAGGAAAAACGTCAGGAAACTCATTAACAACGGGAATATTATTCAAGTTTGACGTATTTTTGTTCAAGTCAGTGACATGAGCTAAAAAGACTTGACGTCCGTTTTTCAATAAACGAATGACTTTATGGCTAGAAATAACAGTTATAGATTTCAATGGTTTAGTTGCTTGAATTTGCATGCCAGGATGATTAGGAACATGAAAACTAATAATCTTATGAAAACAATCAATTTTAGCATGATGGGTAGTCAACCAATCAATTTCTAAAATCACATCAAATTCATACATCTCCAAAGAAATAAGGTCAACAGGTAATGTGAGGTTGTTGATTTGAACTAGGCAAGATTTATAGACAGTAGATGTAATGGTCATTTCTTCTAATGGGGTTTCAACTGATAAGTCAAAGTCTAAATTTTCAGGAGTTAAGTTTAAACGTTGAGCACATGCAGGTGAGATAAAAGAATGAGTAAAGTCAGTATCTAACAAAGCGTAGACTTCACGAGAATTTATGAATAGCTTACCGGTTATCACCTCGTTCGAGTTTCGTGCCATTTGGGATGTCACAACAAAAGCTCTCCCTTGAACTACAGATTTTTCTTTATCCGCGCTAGCTTTTGGTATCATCATTGCAGCTGAACTTGATTTTGTGGCAGGACAAAACCGCGCAACATGACCCTATTTCCCACAACTGTAGCGCTTTTTGGACTGCTGTGTACAGTTTGGGCTGATGTGACCTTCCTGACCACACCTATAGCATCTCACTGGTGGTCGATCTTCTCCCCTTAAAACTGGGGTCGGTGCTGGTACTGGTGCCGGTGCCCTTCCATAATTATTATGGAATCTCTTTCTGTTGAAATTGTTCCCACTGGATTCTCCTCTTCTGTTATTCGATGTGGAATTACCACCAAAGTGTTGGTTACCTCCTCGATGGTTCTCGTTCCTGTAGTTGTTGTCATTCCTTTCTCTATGATGATCATTGACTCTTGGCTGCAATGTTTCATCTGTTTGCTCCACCCTTTGAGCCCTATCCATAACATATGAATACAAACTAAATTTATGAGAGCTAAGTTATTGACGAATTTTAAATCTCAAACCTCGTAGGAACATTCGACTCATTCGTGCTTCGTCATCCACTAGATGAGTGGCAAAGCGAGATAACTCGGCAAACTTAGCTTCATATTGGGAGACTGTCATGTTTCCCTGCTCCAGCTTTATGAATTCCACCTCTTTCATATGGCGGATGCTTTCTGGAAAATACTTCTCGTTAAACAGTTCTTCGAATTCTGTCCAAGACATTTCGAGTGCTGAAGGGTTGATACGTTTTATCGCTTCCCACCAATGGTCCGCCTCACCTCGTTAAATAAAAGTGGCGAATGACACCTTCTGATCATCAGCGCATTGTAAGACATCAAGTATTTTTGTCGTCTGCTTCAGTCATACCTCCGCTTTGAGTGGGTCAGGCTTCCCGTGGAATTCAGGTGGTCCCAATTCTTTAAATTGCTTGACAGTGACCATCCTCAAATTACCAGCGTTTCTACCGTTATTATTGACTGGATTTCCTCTTGCTTGATTCTGTATGAACTGCATGAAATTCCTAAAGAATCCATCGTTCATCATGTTATCAGGAACATTATTTCCTGAGTTGGCAAGAGGATTGTTTGGGGCCTCTTGATTCTCGGCTACATTCGCTTCAGGTATTCCATAGTTAACCTCTTGATTTCCAGATGTCATACTAAACTGTTGTCACAAAATAATTGTTAGTTCAAACAAACTGATTCATCTCTTCATGTTCCTACATTCAAATAGATTCATTAGATAACAAAATCTAATTTAGGTAGGACACACTAGTGATTAATTATATTCGTCTCTCCCCTCCTAGTTCTAACCCCAGATCTCCATTAAAGACCATATCCCTAAGCTCTGATGCCAACTGTGACACCCCCAAATCTGGGCCCATACAGCCCAAACTTGAGTCGTCAAAAGACTACAACAAAATTATTATAAGGTAGAACAACGTTCAACATACAGTGTATAATAATACACAACTAAGTCTTCACTATTATTATCACACTATTTTACAACGCGTGAAGACTACGATAGCTATTCCTCAGACTCTCACTCTATTCCCCGGCTAGACCCAGCTACGTTTCCATCTCCTGTTGAAAAACAATGGAACAAAAGAAAGGGTGAGCTCAAATAGCCCAATAAAGAATATCATGACTAAGATAATGACGAATAAATTATCATTAGCCTTCAACAGTTGAGTTCTTGATAGAATACAATAGACTACAAGGTTTATATCAAAAATTTTAGTTAAATTCTTGAACAATGTTCAGATCAATAATAGCAGCGGAATGAGCAATCTATTAGAAGAATAATGCAAACTATAATGTTCACTCGATTCCTTTTTTAGGAAAAACATCATCAACTTTTATCATCTGAAATACCATTAGTCAAGATAATACAATTCACAGTTCCTGATCATAATCATGCAGATCAACAGTTCATCTTTGCACTACGGGCCAAAGACATTCAATATAACACCAACGGTCATGATTATACCAGATTCAGCCTTTGGTCATAATCATACCAAACAACAGTTCATCTTTGCACTACGGGCCAAAGAGAACATTCACCACGTGCCATAAAAGACACCGAACAGATGTATCGCTTTTAACCTATTATATCGCCTTTAACCTATCATCTGTTCAACAATTATATCGTATTTGTGCCCCCAGCCACAGATATTCACAACAACTTGATTTTGGATGATTAGAATGATATAAATGATGAACAGAAGAAACAGGATAAACAATAAGTATCAGAAGTTTACTTTGTGCAGATTCAAATATTGTCCAAATTGTCAACATGATGTGGAGTGAAATTTAAAAATGATACTCAAGATCCACAGTTCAGAATAACGGTTACAATTCAATAGAAAAGTTCACGTAAATAGGATGGTTCAATTGAAATGATGAAGTGCAACTATTATGGAACATATAATATTTTCATGAATTATAGAGGCAATAGTTCCATAATAAGTTTCGATTTAAGTGTATGAAAGAAAATAATATCCCTTACCGTAGCAGGTTTGATTAACAAAAGGTGAAGGAAATTAATATACCTTACCATAGTAAGTTTGAATAATAGAAGATGAAAAAGATGGTATCGCTTGTGAATTCAAAGAAAAAATAATATCACTTATGAATATGAAAGAAAATGATATTACAAACAAATATGGAATAAAAGTGTCATGTGATAATTCGTGTAAACAACTTATTTCCACAAGAGACAAATAAGAAATGAATACAAAGAGTAATTCACCAAACATGCGATAATTCGCGTAGTCAGGTTATTCTCAGAGATTAATAAGGAATGAATACGAAAGGTTATTCACCAACAGGCGGTAATCCGCACCGTAAGGTTATTCCCACAATTTAATAAAAATTGAATACGAAGAGTCATTCACCAAACAGGCGGTAATCCGCGCAGTAAGGTTATTCTCAGAGATTAATAAGGAATGAATACGAAATGTTATTCACCAACAGGCGGTAATCCGCGCCGTAAGGTTATTCCCACAAATTAATACATGGAAATAAAAGGCACATCTTATGAGTAAGAAAGAAACGATATTATTTTCGAGAATCAAATAATGATAATCCCTTACCTTAACACGTGACTGGATATTGATTTAAATGAGGTTGATTAACTTGAACAGTACACGTACACTTATAGATCTTCACAAATACTCAAGATGACTTAAGCACACTTAGAGAGAACTTTCACAAGAAGTATTTAGAGAGAGAAAAAAAGAACAAGTAAGGAAGTTTATAAAAAATCCTTAAATTAAGGCCTCTATTTATAGCCAAAAATCTTATCATAACTAAGATTTCCTAATTTAATCCAAACCGTTCATTTCAAGATAATGTTTAATCTATATCATTCATTTCATCTTTTAAGATTTCTTTAATCTAAACCATTCATTTAAAGATCATCTTTTAATCTACATCATCCATTTCAAATTCTATATTATCTTTAATCTATACCATTCATTTTATCTTTTAAGATTTTCTTAATCTAAACCATTCATTTAAATATCATCTTTTTAATCTACATCATCCATTTCAAATTCTATATTATCTTTAATCTATACCATTCATTTTATATCACCTAACTTTATATTATAAAAAAATAACTTTATCAATTCCATTATTCAACAATAATTCATACTTATTCATTATTATGACTAATTGTTATAAATACAGTGTAGTTGGCTTTCTGAGTTAGATATCAAGTCAATTAATTAATGAAATATAACTGTTTAAATAACATCATAGTAGAGAGAACAATAATACAGAAAGCGTGTAAAAGAAGGAATACGTTACTGTGTCATGACAATTATTGATTCAATAATGTGAATTACCGTGCATATGCTAATGTGACAATAAAGTCAAATATTGTACGATAATCACTTTATCAGTTTAATAATACGAAACACTGTGCAATGCCGTGTGCTACTGTGCAATACCGTATGTTACTTGTAATACCGTATATTACTATTCTTTTACCACCGGATATTTTAACAATTAAAAGTAATAGTACCATTGACCATTTAAAAATTATTATGTCATTTTCTATATCCGACAATTATTCTTTGTGGGGTCCACCAATGATTGGTTCGTACGGCGCCGTCGTACGAATATTCCCCGACAGAACGAATATTCCCCGACCAAACGAATATTCCCCGACCAAACGAATATTGTCCGACATAATATAATTTACACATAACATCCTTAACTTTTAACTTTATCAATTTAACCATTTACTGTTTCGTGAAAATATATATGA